>QLTV01003772.1:735639-752111 GCA_003457575.1 Thermophis baileyi
GATCTCTGAAAGGGGAACACCCCCCTCCTGTCCCAGCCAGGTTTCGGTTATACATGCCAGATCTGCTCTCTCCTCCAGGATTAAATCCCGGACGAGAGGGGCTTTGTTCACAATCGATCTGGCATTAAGCAGCAGCAGCCTGAGGCCAGGGCCCTGAAAACCCAAGTCACCAGAAGGGTCAGAACAGGCAATCGCTTTGATACAGCGAGTACTAGTTCTCCACACATGGTCTGCCCTTCGGTAACCCCCCCCTCTTGTCCCTTCCAGCTTTCAGTTATACATGCCAGATCTGCTCTCTCCTCCAGGATCAAATCCCGGATGAGAGAGGCTTTGTTAACGATCTTTGTTAACGAGCCTGAGGCCAGGGCCCTGAAAACCCAAGTCACCAGAAGGGACAGAACAAGAAAACGCTTTGATCCAGCGAGTTCTAGTTCTCCACACATGGTCTGCCTTTCGGTTCCCGCCATACCTACCTCCCCCAACCACCACTGGGATGCTCCGACCCGCCACCCTCCTTGAGATCCCATCCCCCACCCCACTGCCCCCCCCTCTATCCGGCTCCTTTCTAACTCATTGCATTGCAACTGAAATCATTAAAAGAAAGTTTCAGAATAACAGAGCTGGAAGGGACCTTGGAGGTCTTTTAGCCCCAACCTCCTGCTCAGGCAGGAAACCCTATGCCATTTCCTCTTTGAATAAGATGGTCTTTTTTCTCATATGCCATTTATGAATTATATAGAATGTATCTGAGAAAATACAATTTAAATCTCAACATGCTTACTTAAGCTGTAGAACTCAGATCTTTTGGAAGCTTCTGCAATCAGAAGGAGAGCAAGATTGGACTTTGGAGGGGAATATGTGATCACCTTCTGTGATCTTCTGACAAGCAGAGTCAATGGGGGAGCCAGATTCACTTAACCATGTTACTAACTTAACATCTGCAGTGAATCACTCAACAACTGTGGCAAGCAAGGTTGTAAAATGGGGCAAAGCTCATTTAGAAATGTCTCGCTTAGCAACATAAATTATGGGTTGAATTGTGGTCGTAATTCAAGGACTACCTGTACAACCTTGTTGTCCTCCAGATTGCATGGGTAGCCCCCGTTGAACGGAAAACGTTAATATGGCAGAATCAGGAGGTTACTAAACACGTGGAGAAGATACAATATTAACTGTATTAAATAAATTCGATTCAAATCCCAATTCAATTAATTCCAGTTTAGCTTTTATGCTGACTTTATCCCAAAAGCCTAGTGTCACCCTCAGACTTAAAGGTTGCCTGTCTTCCTCTCAGCCTAAGTAACCTCTGTAACAGGGATGTCAAACTCGATTTCATTCATGGGCGCATCAGGGTTGTGTTTGACCTCGGGGGGGGGGGTGGCCAGGGGGGGCGTGGCCAGCTTGACATCACTCGTGTCGGGGGCGCCTGTGGCCCAAGCGCTCTGCCAGCAAAAATGGAGCTCGGGGGGAGGGCTGCGTGTGGCTCTCACGAGCTCCGTTTTTGGCCAGGACAGCCTCCTGCAGCCCTCTGTAGCGAAAATAGAGGCCCCCCCCCAAGCTCCATTTTTGCTGGCAGAGGGCTGCAGGAGGCCATCGTGGCCGAAAACAGAGCTCGTGAGGGCCACATGTGGCCCTCACGAGCTCTGTTTTCGCTGGCAGAGGCACTGTGGGCCGGACTTTTGCTGCTTCCCCGCGGGCCAGATCGAAGCACCACGTGGGCCGGATCCGGTCCCCGGGCCTTGAGTTTGACACCTCTACTCTGTAATGATGATAGAATCATCCCAGATTCACCCATGTGATGTCCTTGGAGGAAGTGCCAGGCGCAACTACCGTTAACATCTCAGCTGCAACCAGTGGTGACACTCCTTTCTTGCAATGTTTCTTTTAGGTCACGTATTCGTCGAGAGCTGTTTATTGAAGAAATCCAAGCTGGAGGCCAGAGCCAGGCTGGGTCGAGTGACTCTCCTTCAGCTAGAAGCAACCGGGCAGTTCACAGCTCTGAAGGAGACAGTTGTGATGGGGTGGACACGGAAGGCCCATCGGATACAAAACAAGGCAGCCTGGAAGCAGATGAGTACAGCAATGCAACCATGAAGTCTCAGGGAGGGCGAGCAGCGTCAGCTTTCGAAGCAGGGGAAGAGGCACTGCGAGACGCCGGATCTTCGGAGAAAACGGAGACATTCCAGTTGGGAATGGAGAGCTTGGAAGACACAGATGACGAGGGAAGGCTCAAAGCACCACGTCAGGGTTCTCCACTGAGCTCTCAACATTCAGGAGAAACTCTGGAGGCCAGGCCCAACTGTGCTCCAGAAGAGGATGCCTCTACCTCAGTCCTTGCAGGGCAGAGCTCCTGCAAGCCCAGGGGAGAAAGTGTGGAGAAAGTGCCCATTGTGCCAAGTACCAGTTCCACGCTGGCCATCACCAGCTCTCAGAAATCCAACTCACTCAAGAGCTTGTTCAGCTTTTCTGAGGCGGCGTGCTCCAAGAACACACGGGACAACACCTTGAGGAAAAAGAAGGCAGCAAATTTGAACAGTATAATCCACCGTTTGGAGAAGGCTGCAAGTCGAGAGGAGCCCGTTGAATGGGAGTTTTGAGATTAAGCTCACCCAGCTCCACAGGGCTGGGGAAGTTAAAACTTGGACCTCTGTTGGTTTCTATTGTGTCCCGCACTTACCGCCCTGCAGGCCACGGGGCAAAAAATGCCATAGGCCAAGGTGCATATAGAGAACAAAAGGAGTGTTTTAAGCCCAGTTTTATGTTTGTGTTTTCAAGGAAGAAAACTGAAACTTGTCCAGCTTTTTGTACCCTGAAGTGTTTCTATTAATTGCCCTAAAGTGATTTCCACAGTTTCTGGGGAAGAAAAAAAAACTCATACAGCTTTTGCCTTCTGCCCTCCTCTTTGGTGTGGGCTTTAAAACAAATATATATATACAAACAAGAAAAAAAATTAAACCCACATATTTAAAAGGGGGGCTTTTTATCAGCCATCTAATGGCTAAACAGAGCGATAATAATACACTATTATCTTCTTTAACCAGGAAAACAAAAAGATGGGAGGGGAGATTTTTTGAGATTAAAAAAAAAAAAAGTTGTTTTGTAGCTCTTCAGTTGCCACTAAGAGATTGCACAGTCAACCCGACTCTAAACACACTAGTTTGAATTCCTAAATATTTTCAAGAAAGAGTATTGTTTGAAACTTGGGGTTTTAAAAAAAAACCGCATTTACTCCATGTATTTTTTAAACAGACAAAAAAAAAAAAGACACATCAGGAAAACATCTTAATTTGTGGTAGCTGACTTCAGTGTTTTTCTTGTAAAGTGGAATAGAAAATTGACTTGTAGTGCACATTGTTTCATAGCTTTAACTGATTCTAGTCTCTTTGTTGGCTGGAATTTGTTTAATACACTCCATTTTAGGCCAAATCAGGACAGAAAAAAAAGAAGAAAAATTCTGAAATCTAGGTATTTTATAATCTGCTTTTTAACCTCTAACCACAAAGCACGCGGATCAGACCTCATTCTGGGAGGTGTGGGAGACAGCTTGGAAGAGGGATGTACTTGATCGGTTCAGATTAAATTGCATTATGCCAGCCTTGCCAACAAGTCCATATAAGCTACTAGTCCTCAACACCACCTGATTGCACATGCCGCATTCATCATTGGCCCATGTGACCTGTAAGGAAAAAAAAAACACACCAGCTTTTTGAAAGAAAAAAATAAATTACATGGGCACCTAGAAACACTCCTTAACACACGCCAGGCAATCAGGCGGGTGGCATAATGATAATATGCTACACAAAATACAGTGTGTGGTATGTTTTTTTTACAGAGAGGGGTTGGTTGGCAAGAAAGATGAACCTGGCATCAGTTTCAAAAAGAGTGTGGTGGTACAATGAGAAAGCCTTACCCAACAAGATGAGTTTCCATCATTCATAGCTGGCAATAGTTCGTAGGACAATATTACTGGGGCCCATTATTTTAGTACGATCTGGGGCTTAACAATCAGCCATTGTGCTATTCTGGTCTCACCTACTCCAGAGAATAAGGGCAACTGTTTCAGCCTCTTTGGAGTATCGTTAAGCACCCCTAAATGATTACCCATGGTCCCATGGCATATACTGGTTACGAAAAGGGAGTGGGCCCAGAAGAACCCTTGATTATCACAACGTCAAACTACAGAATGGCTAACCAAAGCACACGACAGGAACTGTTCTCCTCTCCCAAAATAATTTAGCTCTTCCTGTTATTTTATGACAGCCGCAGGGCCGATCAAAGTACAGAATCGATTTTCCAAATTGTCTCTAGCTCCTCCTGTTGTCTATGTGTATATGCGCGAGCATAGAAGTGTATGGAGAAATGAGTGTGCGTATGTGTGTGTGCATGTGTGCAATTTTATACGTTGGTATTTTCTTACGTACTTGTGCACGCTTAGAGTGCATTACTGCCACCTTTTTTCAATAAGCTGTTTTATCAGTTATGGCTTCTACAGATTCGCTGGTTTAGATTCCTTTATTGCCATATCTTTAAAACTAACAATAGATGATTTTGGTGTGTGTGTATGGGTATGAATGTGTGTGTGTGTATGTATACACACACACACACACACACACACACACACACACATGGATATTCTAATTATTATTTTTTGGCTTATTTATAGGTGCTGTATTTTATTATCTGATTACTAGGAAAGGAGGAAAGGGGCAAATATTCTTTAGAGGGATAGACTGCCGGCAGTATTGGGTTTAATTTACAAGATGTAGTTGTCAAACTGTATATTATTGACAGATTTTTTTTCTTTTTGGAGGGCCGTATTGTGTATCATGGAAAACTGCTTAGGTCAACATCTTTTGATGACACTTTAATGGTGCATTCATGACTTATGTTCTAATTAATATTTACTTTATGATATTGTGGGAGGGGATGGGGAAGAGACATTCTGACTTTAAAAGTTATATTCCCAATATTACACCTCAATGTAGTTGTATTAATTGGTCACTAAGTCTGTTTTGGGGAGGGGACAGTACTGTAAAATGTGAAATCACCTTCCCTGTGTATTCTTTTTCTTTATTTAAAAAAAAACAGATATTAGGTTTTTATCATGTCTTCAATATGCAACAGCAGCACTTAATTCAAGTCTTCACAAAATTAAGAGTTCAGTAGCTTTAACAAAAGCAACAACAACAACAAAAATGCCTTTTCATGGTCCAGAAAGCTCTAGGAGGCTGGAAGGCAGGTTTGCTTTTCCCACTTTTTTTCTGTTAATTTTATAATTTCTTGGCTGTTTGGGGGATATGAAATGTTATCTTTAAGAGGCACAAAGAGCTCTTATTCTGACTTGAAGGTGCAGATCTGCACATATATAAGCAAAATTAGGGACAGATTCTGGCTTGAGAGTCAATAATGGGACAGCCACACTTTCCCTTTAGAACAGCATTTCTCGAGCTTGGCAACTTGAAGATATGTGGACTTCAGCTGCCAGAATTCTCCATTCAGCATATTGGCTGGGGAATTATGGGAGTTGAAGTGTACACGTCTGCAAGTGGCCAAGCTTGAGAAACGCTGTTTTAGAGCACCTTGAGATCTTAAGGCCTGCTGCTGAGGGCGTTTCTTTTTGGTTTTGGCAGGATCTTTCTAGAAAATTGACTTTAGAATGCTTATGATAGCTGCCACCCATGGACAGTTACAGCATGTGACATGGCTTCAAACAAAAGGCCTGCCTTCCACATACAATGAGAAATCCCCACTTCCTTTGCAAAACCGGAAGCAGCTCTTCATTCTCTGACAAGATTTAAAAAACACTTGCGTTGCTTCACTTCCATTAGGTTTTAGCTTCCCAGCAAGCACAGGATTTGTTTTTTAGCCTTCCAGTGTCTGTATATTTCTTTAGGCAACGGAGCAATATCCCAGTTCTGGTGTATTGTCTTCCTCTTAAATACTTTCCAATGTGTTCAGTCCAGTTATCCGTTGAAGTTAAGACCTCCCTCTTCCCTCAGTTTCATTCTATCAACATCCTGGGTGCCTCTTCTCCATAACGCATGGAGAGATATCACTAAGGTGACACAGGGCAGCCTAGCACTTGGGGTTCTGCCATTTGCCCTAATAAGCAATATTTAAGTGCCTTGGGAAAAAAAATGTTCTCCTATCTTTCATGTGCTTTCCCATCCAGATATACTTGGATTTTAGCAAAGAAATTACAAATTCGGATTTACCCCTTCTTTTCAAGTTGGACAGTGCTTCCTGCTAAAGCAAAGTGGTATTGATTCAGTCTTCCCCGAGGGGAAAGCCTGCTCAAGAACTTGTGGCTTATTGCAACCAATAATGGTTGCAGAGTTTGCTAGATCGAATGAAAGGTGGTACTGCTCTGCCCATAGCTGCACATTCAATTCAGGAAGTTTCTGGAGATTTAATTAATTTGGCACTTTAATCATATTTGTGCTCTGTTGATCATTTCTGTTCTCAGTTTGAAAAGAGAGGTTGTAATTGAGAGAACCAGGGTGGCCAACATTTCTCAAAAATCCATATCTAATAAACAAGGATGCCATTAGTTATCCCAGTGTTGGTCTTAATGGTTTGACTACCATCTTGGCCTAGCATGGTAGAACTCTACTTTCTATGGGTAGATTTAGCTCTATTGGAGATTTCTGCCATACAGAGTTAATGACAAGTTTTGGTAGCTTGCCTGATGCTGTGTTTTCTGATTGAGGTTCAGGAGGTTTTTGGAGGAGGGTGCCATTCGAGAGGGTTTTTTTGTGTGTGTGTCTGAAAAGATTTAGCTCCTGATCCTGGTGTTCTTTAGCTATTGACTGGCAGGTCTGTGAGTTGTAGTCCCAATCATCTTGAAGTTTGACTGGATGGTGGGAGGCTATTTGATGCCTTGCACAAGAGAACTATAATTAAGAAGGAAGCAACATTCTGTAAATGTATATTTTCTGATTCTGTCCCTTAAATTGTAGAAGTACATCACCCAGTTAAAATAATTGGCTGAAGATTTACTCTACTTAAAGCAATCATCCAGACCCTTCACAATCTTCTCCTGTTAGCCATTGAGGAAGGATTCGTGCTTGGGTGCCTGCTCTATTGCCCACTGTAGCCTCACTGCCCATTTGGTCCACTGTCCACTGGTGAAGATTGACACTTTAGTCCACTTGCAACTTAAATCACTCTTCTCTTCCACATATATAGACACTTTTCAAACTAGTGGATAGGGTGACTGCTTTTCTAACTAGACTTTCTGTCCCCTGGCTCACGAGATAAGTTGTGATGTTGATTGGTTAGTTGGGACAGGGTTGTTGTTTTTTTCCCCCCGCCTTATTTTGTGCAGACCCAGCCAGTGGTGGTTGATTAAGTAAACCATTTTGAAACAACCCACTGCGTAGCATAATGTGCAATCTCTTTCTGTATTTTTGAAGACTCTTGGTGTGTATCCATCTATCTTCCAGACACTCAAGAAATAGGGCTTTTTAGATTCGTCCAGAAAACGCTCCTTTTACCGAGGACTCTTGATGAGAATATCTGTAATGCTAGTCAGTTTTCTTTGAAAAAGCAGCCATGCCATCTACCTATCCTGCAGTGCGTATACACTCCATTCAGTGAAAGCTGTAACCCTGCCTAGCACCCCAGCTTAAACCAATCCTCTGTCCCAGAAAATACCCAGAATCCTCAGCAACATGCTGTCTGTCATTCCATGGCTGACATGCAGTTGTATTTCTGCCATAGATAATATGGAGACTGCTGCTCATGAGCTTTGCTCATCTGGTTTCCACTGTAGAGATTTATATTAATTTCACAGCCCTCCTTTGAGGCCCAGTTTAGCCACAAGGTTTCAGTCAGTTGTGAGTAGATGGTACATCTTTCACTTTGCCCTACAAGGGGCAGAGCAGACACCAGTTGGAGTAGCCGGGGGACCCCAGCTTTCCTGTTCCAAAGAGACTTTTTGTCAGCTAATTTCAGCCTTCAAGCAACAAGGAGAATGACTGAGCAACCTTCCTCTCAACACTGTCACCGAGATAGGTACTGTGGAAAGGAACTCCTTTATTTCCATATTGCTCTGTTTCCCTCTGAGGCGGGATTATTGTAATGCAGCATTCAGCCAGCCTTGAGTAAAGGCAACAATGGGAGCTTTGGATTTCTTAGAGTTTATTTGAAATAGGAAAATTACAAGCTGCATTGAATTGAACGAACAATTAAATTGGCACAGGAGTATCAGCACCCCTCTAGGGATAATTTGAGTTCTTCCTATACTCTCTGGTGTCAGAGAGTAGTTGACATAAATGCATTTATCTGAAGAGGGAAGGAAATTAGCTTGCAGCCTTGAGAGGCCAAACTGACTTACCGGCTCATAAGGAGACACTTCAGCTTGTTCTTTCAATCATTAAGCTTAGCAGAGGAGAACAATTATGTACAATGACTTTGCTTTCATGATACGTTGAAGCAGAAACTTGCCAACCACATTTTGGTCTAGCACAGTGGTTCTCAACCTTCCTAATGCCGCGACCCCCGCCCTGCTGCCGCGATCCCCTCCCCCTCCCCACGCACGATGAGGTGACAAAGGGCGTGGCGGGCTAGCGCGCGCTTAGGTGACCCCTGTGAAAGGGTCGTTCGACCCCCAAAGGGGTCGCGACCCACAGGTTGAGAACCGCTGGTCTAGCATATTGTATGAAAACACTCCATGGATTTGATTTATAGTCCTGTGTGTTATGCAACCCTCCAAAATTGAGTTAATTCTGTAAAACACACTTTATGGCAAATGTTGGGCAGGTTATAGCCTGTGTTTTGATTATGGAGAACTAGAAGGATGGTGTTGGAAAGCTGGAGCCATATTTGTACAGAATTATCCAAATAAATTGAATTAAGTTGGGACTTCTCACTTACAAGCTATGACTATTAAACCTGGCTGCAAAATCTCCAGACAACCGCTAGATAACAACAGAAGCAATTCAGAATCACTTGGTTGAGTTGGGTGGCTACAGAAAATAAATAAGAACTATTGTATCTCTGCTGCCATCTAGAAATCATCTGGATTTTTGTAGTCCATGTGTGGGAGCCTTAGTACCAAATGTCCAGTTAACTGTGCTTTTCTAGTCTGTGACTGAAAAGCCAGTGGTGCCAGTGTATTCCAAGCTAAAGAACCTTTACAAAGGAAACTACTGATATTACATTTCAGTTTGCTATTTCAGTATGTAGAAATGCTGCCATTTAAAATAAAGCAATAATTTGTGGTTTTGACAGGTAGCAGAGCACTGTTATTTTAAGCATTGTGATGTGTTTGGATGTAAGAATAGTTTAAAATAAATCCTTAAATATGCAGCTCCAAATAAGAACTGAGAAAGCCACATTAAAAAAAAAAACAGTTCTAGGACATTGGTTGAACAGAAATTCAGATACCATAGTTAAAGTGCCTCGGCTACTCAAGATCAGCATTTTCCCAACTTGCCATCTTCCAGATATAGGAAGGACTGATAACTGCAATTCCAATATATCTAGAAGATACCATTTTAGAGAAGGCTGCTTAAAATAAGTTTTTGCTTTCCTTATGTACCAGTCATTTCCAAAATCAGAGAGATGAGTCTTAAAGATTTAGTGAAGCCTTCAAGTACATCCTTCTAGTGAAAGTCAGCATGCCTTAGAAAATTTTACTTGGCTACTGCTGTGTTTTAAAGGGGATTCCCAAGTTCCATTTCCTGATTCTTTTTGTACAGGCTTTTAAAAGTAACCAAGTGAACCAATAAATCCTACTTTTGTGAAAGCAAATTTGAAGGCAAATGTTTAGTGTTAATTGAGTTAGATGAAGAGACCGCCACCCAAATTATACAGACACTCTGGTTCCCAGATGCCTAATTCCGCTGAAAATAGAGACTTTTATCAGTTAATTTGCTGAGATCCTTACAAAAATTCTTGAAGTTGTTCAATTTTTTTTAAAAAAAAACTTATTTTAAACATTTGGCTCCTGCTGTGGGCAATGATGAGTATTGTTAGATTACAATCTAGGGTCAGTTCTGAGTGTGTGTGGCCAAAGAGGGGCCAGATTCATTCAGGATTGGACTGTTTGTGTTCAGGTTCTTTATGAAACATTGCCACTGAGGCATCTTTTTTTTCCAAAATGGGATTTCCACACATACAGTGGTACCTCGGTACTCATCGTTAATTGGTTCTGGGAGGTGCGACGAGTACCAAAAATGATGAGTACCAAACAGATTTTTCCCATAAGGAATAATATAGTGAGTCACAAGGCAGCCGACACCGACAAGTTCTAGCTTGTGCATTGAGTACCAAGCAAATAATGAGTACCGGGACAAAATGTTCACGTCAAAATGCATTGAGTATCAAATTTGCTGAATTTCAAAGCAGTTGAGCACCAAGGTATCACTGTGCATGCAATGCTTGTTTTTGTCTGAATCCACCTTCCTCAATTGTACACTCCCAGGTATGATGAGAATTGTAACTCAAAATCTGAAGGATCCTAAGTTGGGCCTGGCTTTTAGAAGTGTGCATTTAGATTTGCAGGTACCATAGTTTCCGGGGCAAGGAAACATAAGATAAATATAACTTGTCAAAGGGTTTTCTTTCTACTGAACAGTGTGTGTTATTTTTCATTATAATGGTGTTAGCATAGTGAAAAGTGAATAGATAGCAATAAAATACCCAAGCATGGCTTGTATACCCCAAGATCCAATCTCCCTACTGACTGGACAAAATATCCATTAATGGCAGCGTGCTAGTCTCCAGCAAGGGTGTCTAAACTTGGCAACTTTAAGACTTGTGGACTTCAAGTCCCAGAGTTCCCCAGCGAGCTTGAAGTCCAAAGGTCTTAAAGTTGCCAAGGTTGGACACCCCTGGTTTACAGTAATATCTTTTAAACTAGAATCAATTTCAGTCCAATTCCAGGTAGCAAAGCCAACCATATTGAGTTGGAACCATGTAGAAAGGTGTCTTCCATTAACAAAACAGATATTCTGTATTGTATAACAGAGCACTATAAATATAAAAATCCAAAAGTGAAATGTTTATAGAAGCAACCTCCAACAAGCAAGGACATGAAATCTGTTACAATCCCTGAATTGCTGAAGTGTAGGCATTCATAGATAGATGCTATTCTTTTCTTCCTCCTCACTTTCTCAGACTGTGAAATGAGCCCACTGTTCCATTAGGCTTTATTGAATACTCTTACATCAGCATTTTCCAACTCGGCATTCCTGCAGTTGTATGGTGCATGAGGACTACCGGTACAATTCCCAAAATTCTAAGCATCAGGAGGGATCATCCCAGCACAAGTTTTAAGGGCTTCAGGATATGAGAGGCTGCCCAAGCTCAGGTGCACTGAATATCTGACAGAGCTAGATTGTAGCAATTGTCCCAATCAGGGAGCAGATTATTGCTTCCTTGGACTACCTCTCTATCTGCTATACTAGCAGAATAGTGTAACTCTTTTAACTTCTGTTATTAGTTTTTCTCTTTTCTTTTTCACAATTTTCTGTTTTCTGCTGCTTTGTAGTGCATCCATCACTAATCTCATTGTTCTTTTATTTAAAAAAAAAAAAAGATGCGTGGAACAATCTCCTGAAGTAAGGCAGAGTGAAAATATCACCCACTTTTTTTAAGGACAAAAAAGCTTTCTGAGACAATTCCCGGGTACGGTGGTTCTTTCGTGCAGTTAATTGGTGATTAATTAATAAACCATCTGAGAATTGCCTCTCTTCTGAGGACCCGCAATTCTTTGTCACGAGCAAAATGCAGGGAAGGTCCAGGGAAAATAAGATCCTCAACATAGATTGACTGTGGCCTCATTTTCTTTGTGGGAGAGGGAAAATGGTATCTACAGCATCGGGAAGTCTCTGTAAATAGGATGCAAATTAGCTTCAAAAGATTTATCAATAGCTTGATTTTCACTCCAGTGGAAATAGCTTTGGTTTATGATGACACAATATAGAAAGACCAGGTGTGGGTGTCTTAATACAGCAATTTATTTTCAGTTGTTTTGTTTGCATCATAGATGATTTTTGTATATTACTTGTTTGCATGACATCTTTCCTTTATTGGCCTTGCTCTGCTGTAAAGATATATAATCTGTCTTGGTTAAATTCCAACTGCAGGTCCATTTAGCATGTGGATAGACACACCTGGTTGTCCAGGGTGAGAAACTGGATAAGGGGGCCTAAAGGGTACCATGCTATGTCACTTATCCAAGAGTAAGCCCCATTAAAATCAGAAGGGCTAACTAATAAATCAACATAAATAAGACAGCAATATCAAACTTAGGACTGCAAAATTGTTCATTTTAAAGCTTGTGATCAGAGCACCTGGCAAAGCATTGATTTTTCAGCCCTCAGTCAGCCTCAAAAGTGTTCTGGAATCTTAAAAAAAAAAAAGCTCTCCAAATGCACTGAACATAGCTAATACTTTAGGCAGAATGTGATAAACTGATACCTTGTGCTAAGTAATAAATTAATATATTGACTAAATCAAAAGAAATTATACTACTCTTCCTTTATCCTTGGGGGGGGGGTGAAACATGTTCAAGGATCTGATAGAACAATGATGATCTTTAATGTTCTTTTTGACTGTGCAGCTCTTGAATTCAAAAGCAGAAATGTATTCCGGGCACAATGCAGGACAAACCTGCAATCCCTTGAAGTAGCCACATGTTTTTGTGAGATTGTCTTGCTGCTTTCCTACACCAGCCTCTTTTATGTTAGCAGCCTGTTGCTCTGCTGAACACCCATAGTCTTCAACCAGAAAGATATTCTAGACAATTCTAATTACAGTTACAACTTGTTGGTGATTAGACACACTAGATAATCAATGGAAAAACTTCAATATTAATTGAACCTTTTTCAGATATTGTTGTACCTCACTGCCCATCGTCATTGAGCACTGTATCCCAGTCGTGTTCTTTGGGCTTGATGGAAATTGGAGTCCCAAGAGCTTTTGAAGGACCTCTGTTCTCAAATCCTCAAATCAATCATCTATCCTTTTATTGCTTGTAAAAGATTACAGTAATGGAACCAGGTGCCTAGATCATCCCTTTTTCTCTCAAAAGGAAAGAATCTATGATTTCCAGAGATCAAAGGCTTGCTTTAGCTAATTTGAGCATGAGATCCAAGATACATCCTACTTCCTCTGTGTAACTCTAGACGAGCTGAGCTGGAATCAGCATCCCTTGTTTTCATACCTGCAAAACTTTAAATGATAGAATTGCTTATAAAATGAATAAATGTTAATTGAATGAATTTGTCCCCTTGTTCTTCAAAAGTAAGGGAGGATCACTGTTAATTCTGGGCATGGTAAAGTGTAAACCATCTGTTGTTTGGCACATGGTGGCCAAAAAAAGAATCATGCCATAACGACTTAGCATTGGTTTCCTTGAGAGACAATGATGCATTCATAACATGGGTCTTTGCTTTAGACCAGGGGTCCCCAAACTTGGCAACTTTAAGACTTGTGGACCTCAACTCCCAGAATTCTCCAGCCAGCTCTCTTAAAATTGCCAAGTTTGAAGACCTCTGCTTTAGACTTTGCTTCCCAGGCATTATGCATTTATGTCCATCAGGGTGCAATATGGCCCTTTATAATTAAAAACATGGGTCAGGGCACATGCCCACCTCTGAGGCAAGGAGTTTGGCTTTACAATTGTCACAAACTTTGTCTCTTATACTCTTCTCCTTTTGTCCCTTCAGCTTGTCACATCTTCCTCAAGTTTCATTGTGTTCCATACTTTCAGGCAAACTTTTTTTAGACGTTCTTGACAAAACCGGAAGGGTTTTCTGCTTGCTTACTTGCCCATCATAACTTCATTTCCACTCCCTAAATCATCTTTATCCATTCTCTTTCGCTTCTAGACTAAACGCTCTTCACAGAGCTCCAATCAATAAACAAGAGAGGCACTTAGAGTGATGGTGATCAAATTATAATTTGCTAGCCCTCCTCCACTCACACAGACACTTTGGGGTACCGCAGCTGCAGAATTCCTTTTCCTGATAATTCTGCAATAGTATTGCTAGATAAACACAATGGCAGCAACCTAATAATCATCCACATCCAGAGAATGACCTCTGTCTACCAAAGCATTCCTGGGTCTTTCAAATTGGAGCACTCAAGAGAAGCTCATTCCAGTTTAACTGGGACTTCTTCAAACAGAACAAATGCCTCGGCTTTCCTGTCCCATTTAGCACTTACAAGTGATTTGATTTTTATTCAGCTGTCTCTCAAGCATGTGTTTATATAAAGCATAATGACCCTTAATGAAATTGTTCTTTTGCCCCTGTAATAGTCTTGGCTGCAGACTGTCTGCGGACATTTTCATCTGAATAAGCTCATCTGCATAAATCGCAAATGAACTACGGACATTAGCTTCAGTCAAGACCCATAGACTCTTGTATGTCTGCGTTGTTTGTAAATATGTATTTTTAAAAACAAAAAAATTTTTTAAAGGTATTTTGAGCTGAAGAGTTTCAAAGGATGGAAAAATGGGAGCACGAATGCATGAGAATCCAAGGCAGAATTATGAGATGTTTGAAGGTCTCTCAGCCTCCTTGAGCCTAGGGAGTGAATCCATGAACAGGCATTTTTCCCCTTTCCCAAAACGTATTGAGATTGCAAAAAAAAAACAAAACCCCTTCCCTCTGAAAGACAGCTTTCCTCTACCAAGATTGCTCTTAAGCCTCTGTGGTTTCTACCCTTGAGTTTGCAAATAGTCTTTTTTTGCATGACTTTTGAAAATCCCCATGATACTAGCTATGAGGTTGCCTGGCAGCATGGACCCATACTACAGTACGTTAGCGATGTTCATTGAGTGACATCTACTAGTTTTCTCCTCTCCGTTTTAAAGAGTTCTGCATTCACTGCTTGTTGACTCTGAGCTAGATTCTATGGTACAGCAATGGCAAGCCATCCAGTGTTGGGGATTACAGTTCCCACAATAGCTTGCCATTGCTTGTGCTATCGGGGCTGATGGGTATTGGAATCCAAAGCATCAGGAGGGCATGCGGTTGCATAATCCTTGTGCATTGCAATGTTCAACTAGTTCCCATGGTGACCTGAGGTGCGGACTGAAGCAGTGGTGAAATCCATTTTTTTTTACTACCGGTTCTGTGGGCGTGGCTTAGTGGGCGTGGTGTGGCTTGGTGGGCGTGGCAGGGGAAGGATACTGCAAAATCTCCATTCCTACCCCACTCCAGGGGAAGGATACTGCAAAATCTCCATTCCCACCCCACTCTGGGGCCAGCCAGAGGTAGTATTTGCCGGTTCTCCGAACTACTCAAAATTTCCGCTACCGGTTCTCCAGAACCTCTCAGAACCCCTGGACTGAAGGTTCTTCAAGGCTGCACTTCAAGCTGTTTTGGGATTTGTTAGGAAATTATCTTTTGGAAAGGGACAGTGAGAGAGGGTAGCGGGACTTAAACCTTAGAAGCAAAAATAACTCAGAAATAATATAGATCTCAAAGCAACCATTTGTCTGTCTTTCTTCCCACCATGGTAGTTTCATGTTTTATCCTTTGATGGTGTTAGGTACATCACGCTGCCTAATGATTAGCTGGCCATAAAGGTTCTTTGCACACTTACAGCGATGTGTGTGGGGAAGGTGAAAACTTTTTGGAAGGAAAAGAGATTGAATTATCAGCATATGGGGAAAAGGAATGGTACAGTGTGGAATTCTCCTGCGTGAGGGTAACACAGGTAGTCCTCAACTTACAACAGTTCGTTTAGTGACGGACGTTACAACAGCACCGAAAAAAGTGACTTATGACCATTTTTCACACTTACGACCATTGCAGCATTCACGTGATCAAAATTCGGATGCTTGGCAACTGACTCATATTTATGACGGTTGCAGTGACCCGGGGTCATGTGGATCATTTTTTCCAACCTTCTGACGAGCAAAGTCAGTGGGGAAGCCAGATTCACTTAACAACTGCAGCGATTCGCTTAACAGCTGTGGCAAGAAAAGTCGTAAAGTGGGGCAAAATTCACTTAACAAATGTCTCAGCTAGAGAAATTTTGGGCTCGATTGTGGTCGTAAGTCGAGGACTACCTGTACTGAAGAGAGGCATGAAAAAATAGAAAAAAGTTGAAAAGTCCTTGGTTGTTGTTTTTTTTAAAGCAAATAATAAAAGATCCATTTATGTGACAGAGGTAGACACCCTTGTAAGATGCCGCCATGCTCTGAGAGGGGACATGGCAGGGCCCTGGAAGTGAGAAGTAAAATGGTACTTGGTCTTTGGGGCAAGATTGCCCTGCTGCAGGCATCCATTTCTGGCATGCTGGTGCTCCATTTTTCCAACAGGAAAACTAGCTCACTAGTCACCCATCATCCCCATCCACATCCTGTCAGGCAGTTGGAACCTGGAGAAAACGATGAGGGGTGGAGGAAAGAAGCTTTTTACAAAATAAAGATTTTATTGTGAAAGATTTTTTTTTTAAATTTCTCTCTGAATAGTCTATGCATTTCCAATTTTAAAAGCCGTTTTCTG
>QLTV01003772.1:752157-762728 GCA_003457575.1 Thermophis baileyi
CCCCAGTCTCCCCCCTCCTCCCAAAAAACAGGCACTGTGTAATCTTATTCTGAACAAACCTCTGAGGAATGTCATATCTGCAAATTTGGACTTTTAATTCCAAAGTAAATGGCAGCCTTGCTTTTTTCTTTTTCTTTTTCTTTTTTTTTGACACGCAGATACACAGACACACAATCCAGTTGGAAGGTCTTGCATATTCCAACCCTATTGAATTGGGGGAGGGCGGTGCCTAAGATTTTGCCATTTAGTTATGCTCTGAAGAATTTGTTTTTATTTTATTTTGTATTTTTTATTTTTATTTTTTTGCATTTGTGCAATAACTACTTGCCATTTTACTGGGCTAATCTTTGGACTTGCCCTGACTACTAACACAGCACAAAAATGAACTCGAAACACAAAAAAAAGGTGTATTTTTTTTCCTGAGAATATTTTCTTTTAAAAAAAAAAATATTGATAAGCTCCATTTTATCCCCGTGTACTTGTGGTGTCCAACATTTTTAGCAGTATTTTATAAATATATATATAAATATATAAATAGATATATATATTATTTTTTTCCTGTAACGCACTAAGTCTTAGGTGTTTTTAGAAGCTCGTTTCTTATATTCAGAATCACCAATTTTAATGAAATACCCTCACAAAGACCCAGTTGACCAAAAAAAAGCCTTTTTTTTCTTTATTTTATTTTCTTTTCTTTTTTTGTACACGTAGCTTTGAGAGAAGCTGCCCTGTTGTGTTGCTGTGATTTCATCTTTTGTAACATTTTATTTCTTATTCAAAAGTTTATTAAAAAAAAGAGAGAGAGAAAAGTTTTATATGGCTGGCAGTGACAGAGCAGGAGAAAACTTCTTCCCTCGGTGGGAAGTGGTATTTTCTTCCCAACCTGGGTTAGCCAATGTATGTTCTCAGCACTGTACAACAGTCCCTATATGATATGGAGAAGCAATATCACTGTACGAAACTCACATGATGTATTATTATAATTATTATTATTATTATTCACTAGCACCCTAGGTGTGATAATTGAAGTAAATATCTTTTATACAAACACAGTGATGTCTGGGTTGTCTTCCTTGGGACAGGCTGAACTCAAAAGCAGCAAACATTTCTTCAACGGGCTGGCTTACATTGTAATTCCATGGTTTAATAATTTTGTGGAGTTTTGCAGTCTAATTCAGATATCTGATGCCTCACACTGTCTAATGATCTTCACAGGAACTTTGGTGTGCAATATTTGGAACGCCAACATGTTCAGATGTTAAATTAATTGGATTTATTTTATATATGAAGATATTTTTTTTATTTTCATTTTTTTAATGTTTCTAATGTATTATGTGTACATACTAACACACAATTTGCAAAAACATCTATAAACAAAGAAACCTGAAGATTAGAAAAGAGACAACCCCAAACCAACTAAAAATGCAAAACAAGAAAGAAAAAAATGAAAGAAAATCTACCTTGTATTTTATCCTTATCAATAGTACTGGTTGAATAATAAATGCACTACTGTAATATAATTACAGTACCAAATATTATTGGAAAATGTCACAAAATCTCTGCCATAATACCATATGATGTTGTATCTGCATTCTGGTTTTTTGCTGCAGCAGCAGCAGCAAATACTCCCTTTCCCAAAACAGATCACACATTTCCAACAACCATTCCTTCACATCTGGAATAATCTCAATATTATTATTATTTCTCAATATTATTCTTTTAGCCATCGTGCATATTCAATAGTCATAATTTCTGGTAAACAGATTCGAAAGCGATAGTATATAGTTTAAAATTACATTAGCATCTTCATTATTTAAAGGTTTTCCCGTTAATCCGCTGCTATAGATACTCCTCAATTTACAACTATTCATTTAGCCGTCGTTCACCGATCTTCGCCCTTAACAACTGTTGCAACATCCCCATGGTCACATGATCAAAATTCAGTCACTGCAACTGGCATGTATTTACAACAGTTGGAGCATGATGGGGTCATGTGATCGCCATTTGACTTCCCGCTGGCTTCCAACAAGCAAGGACAATGGGAGAAGCCAGATTCACTTAATGACTGCATGATTCACTTAATTCTGGCAAAAAAAGATTATAAAAAATTATTAACAATCACTTTGCTAAGCAATGGAAATTCCAGTCCCAGTTGTCATAAATCAAGGACTACCTGTATACATTAATAAAATATCCCCCAAAACCCACTAGAGAGCCAGGATAGTCTAGGGCAGGGGTGTCAAACTTGGGGGCCGGATCTGGCCTGCGGGGTGCTTAGATCTGGCCCGCGGGGCTGCCCTGGAAACAGCAAAGGAGTGGCCCGCGAGAGGAGTGGCCCGCGAGATGCTTCTGCTGCGGTGCCTTTGCCAGCCTCTGCCGTAGGCAGCCCTCCCAAGCTCCATTTTCGCTGGCAGAGGGTTGCAGAAAGCCGTTGCAGCCGAAAACGGAGCTCAGGAGCCCGTTTTCGCTGGCAGAGGCACAGGCGCCCCCGACACGAGTGAGGTTGAGCTGGCCCCGCCCCCCCCCCCAAGGTCAAACACAACCCTGATGCGACCCTCAATGAAATCGAGTTTGACACCCCTGGTCTAGGGGTTAAGGCACCAGGCTAGAAACATGGAGACTATGACTTCTAGTCCCGCCTTAGTTATGAAAGCTGGCTGGATGACTTTGGGCCAGTCACTCACTCTCAACCCAACTCACCTCACAGGTGAGGGGGGAAAGGAGGAGGAAAGAGTATTAGATTATGTTCTCTGCCTTTATAAAAATAATAAAGGCAAGATATAAATAAATAAAATGTTCATCTGACCATATCATATGGATCAGTGAATCCTTTTTTTCATCCTCAATATAAAAAATCCATCCTTTTGGATACCTTATCTGGGGAGTTATGTACATCCTAAATAAAATTTTAATTCATAAATTAAGTTTAATTTTCAAGAACCATCTTTAATCTTGGGTCCGTTGATACCATTTTAGTACTGTTAAGGACATGAACCATTGATGAAGCTTCATTGAAATGCTTTAATCCTTGTTTGAAATATCCCAGAAATGTCTACTTTAAAAATATCCTTATGATATTTTGATAAAGATATTTGATATGTTTTAATTCTGTCACCTGTCATTCTGTCATCTGATTCCATCAGATAAGTGAGCAACTCGGGTGCCTGAGGCGACCAAAAACGTGTTCTCCGTGATACATTGCCACATGCTGAAATTGAAGCTTCCTTGTGAAGACTAAATTCAGTTTGAAATTGGGAGAAATCCTGAAAGCAGCCGTGACGTAACACTTGATTTAAAGTCCTGATCTCAACTTCCATCCAAAATTCAACACCAATTCTTAAAGAAGAATTTTTCAAAAGAATTAAATATTAGTTTCATTATCAAATGTTCCAATAAGTCCCAAAGATTTCTCACTGCATACATTCCACCTTTTCTACTAGTTTTTCCCAAGAATTTGCCATGATTGCAGAGAAAATACTGCAGTAATAACTTCCCAAAATAGCCCCCAAAGGCTAGCATCTGACTCAGCGGTGGGTTGCTCCCGGTTCGGCCCGGTTCGGCGAACCAGTAGTGGCAGCGGAGGGAGGCTCCGCCCACCCGCCCGGGACACTTCTGCGCATGCGCAGAAGTGTTGGGCGTGAACCGGTAGCGACGGGATTTAGAACCCACTACTGATCTGACTGTAATTTCATTACCTATGCAGGTGCCTGATAAAATATTAACTCAATTACTCTCGACTTAGGACCACAATTTAGGACCAGAATTTCTGTGGCTAAGCAAAGGTTAGTTAAGTGAGTTGCTGATTTTACGATCTGTTTTGCCACAGTTGTTAAGCGAATCACTGCCGCTGTGAATCATGTGATTGTTAAGTGAATCCAGTTTCCCCCACTTACGTTGCTTGTCTGGGGAGGCTGCAAATAAAGATTGCATGACCCTGGGACGCTGCACCCATTGTAAATACATGCTGGTTGCCAAATGTCATTTTGATCATGTGATCTTGGGAAAGCTGTGACAGCGATAACTGTTGAGAATTGATCATAAGTCACTGTTTTCAGCGCCATCGTAACTTCAAACTGTCACTAAACGAATTGATTGTAAGTCAAGAACTACCTGCATTCTTTTAGGGCTGAATAGCACTTTGGATTCAGCAGGAAAAAGCTGCTTTTGCAATGCACAGGGAGGCCCTTCCAGGATCCATTTGATCTGGAAATTAGCAATAGCACTTAGTTGAGTTGTTACGCTTTAGTTAGGTGTTTTTTCTTAGGTAGATTTAAACTGCAACTAGCATTTCTAACTTTTTGATAAATGTATTGATTGGGAACTTGGTAGCTAACTTTCCATTTTTACCAAGCAAAAATAGCACTAACACTTAGAATTATATACCGCTTCCCAGTGCTTTACAGCCCTCTCTAAGCGGTTTACAGAGGCAGCATATTGCCCCCAACAATCTGGGTCCTCATTTTACCCACCTCGGAAGGATGGAAGGCTGAGTCAACCTTGAGCCTGGTGAGATTCGATCTGTCAAATTGCAGGCAGCTGGCAGTCAGCAGAAGTAACCTGCAGTACTGCACTCTAACCACTGCGCCACTGCAGCTCTTTGCTGAGCATCACTACCTGCACATACCTGGGTTCTCTGAAGGGCTGCACAGCCCCTCTCTCCTTCCCCAGAGGAGAGACTTAAACCTATGATACAAATTCATTTCTAGGTTTGAAGTAAAGAGTGTGTCTTTTTCCTAAGAACGATTACTGCTGGCTGAGGTTTTATAAGATGATAACCTGATGATACACAAAAGATATACATCAGTGTTTTCCCCCCTTCAGAATGATTGGTTTTGCTGTGTATCTTACAATCGATTAATCTTTATTTTAATTCAGTGGGAGTGCTAATAAAAAAATCTAAGAATTGCTTTTCTAGATCAGACTTTGCTCAAGATGATGCGTATGCGATCAGCTAATCCAAAGAGGGACCCATGTTCCCTGGCATTTTTTCTTAAGGAACCCCTGTCCCACTGACTCTCTTCTGGGTTGGAGAGACAGTTCTCTCAGAATTCCTATTACAGTATTTCTTCCTTTCTGATCCATTAGTATAATAAAATCCATAGACATCAATGAATCAAAACCCTTTATTTATTTATTTATAGGGATCATAACCAGAGCTATAGCTGAGAAAAGCTATTCTACATCCTACCCGCTCAAAAGATCTTGTTCAATTTAACAAGATTTTTGGACACAGATGATTTTGAAATATTAAATGTAGATTAAAACCAGATTCCATTTCATTCATTCTTCTGTAATGAGCCACAGCTTCCAAATATCTCCATGAGATCACAAGAAGGCTGGGAAAACAATAGTATTCCTTTGTTGCTTGTCTAAAGCAGCTGTTATTCTTCATTACAAGGATTGGCCAGGTTTATCATGTCTACGTCATTCAGGAAAGGCTAACTCATCAAAGAACAAAATTAAATATATAGACCAGGATGGGAAATACAAGATATACATACTTTTTTATCACCATTGTTTTCCAACTCCTAAGAACTGCAAAACCGAAATTGTTTATTTAAGTGGCATGCCATCTTTCTATTTTTCAAAATACGTTCGGAAACACCTTTATGTTACAATGCTAGACCATGTGTAACCATCAAATTTAATAGAATAATAGCTGCAAGGGACCATGAAGGTCTTTTAGTCCAACCCCTTGCTCAAGCAGGAGACCCTATACTCGTGATGGCGAACCTATGGCATGCGTGCCACAAGTGGCACACAGAGCCATATCAGTGGGCACGCGAGCTCAGGTCCGGCACGCATGCGCACGCCAGCCAGCTGATTTTCAGGCCTTCTGGGCCTACTGGGAGTCGGGAAACAGGATGTTTCCAGGCTCCGGAGGGGGTGGGGAAGGCCCACTTTTTGCTCTCCCCAGGAGCCTGGGGAAGGTGAAAACGGCCTTCCCCCCCCTGAGGCCCTCCGGAGGCCAGAAATGACCCGTTTCCCAACTTGAAAGGGGCCATTTCTGGCCTTCAGAGGGCCTCCAAGAGGAGCTGTTTTCTCCCTCCCCAGGCTCCTATTTCTGGCCTCTGGAGGGCCTCTGGGGGGGGAAGGCCATTTTCGCCCTCCCCAGGCTCCTAGAAAGGCTCTGAAGCCTAGGGAGAGCAAAAAATGGGCGTGCCATCGCGTGCTGGGAGCGGGGGTGTCATGCGCGCATGCGCGGGGGGGATGGAATTATGGGTGTGGGCACGCACGCACGCTCCCCCCCTGCGCTCCCCCCTTTTGGCACGCGAACCAAAAAAGGTTCGCCATCACTGCCCTATACCATTCCAGTCTCTTCCAAACAGCATAATTCAAAATATGACACACACAGAAAGATTAAAAACAGCAGTTAGGTTAAAAAGTAGGTGAAAATGCAGCCCGATCTTGTAAAACCTTAACAAATGAAAATTAATATTTAGGGATGCCTTAAAAGCAAACAGAAAAGATGTCTGGCTTGCAAGGCCATTGGAAGGCCACTTCGCTTTTTGGCATCACATCCAAGGCCCTGCCTTGAAACGCATGCCCTACATATATGTTATCTGGAAGCGAAACAGAGAAGTTGCACTGCGGAGCTGAACATCTGGCAGTTTGATCAGACTAGAGGAAGCCCCCTTCCCTTGAGACTTGATAGGAGGGAGTTTCAGGAAGGGGTGGGCAACTTGACTCTCAAAGTCCCAAACCTCTTTTGCTGTTCATGACAGCATCCTTACTATAATTGTTGAACATTGAGAGCTTAGGTACCTGCCATTTTGAGTAGGAAACCAAAAAGTCGTAAGTCTCATAAGAAATGGCCACCACCATACACATCTAACTTGGGAAAATGTAGAATATTCCAGCTTTGGCCCAGAATCGGATAACCCCCTCCCACCACCACTTTAGCATTATCACCGCACTGCCCTGTCCATATATTGTTGTGGTGGAATGCAGTCTGGATTCCCAGGAAGGAGGAGCTGCTTTCCAGAGGCAAAGAGGTAGCAAAGCTTGGAAATTCTGGTCAGCAGAAAGAGGATTAAAATGGCTCCTCCCTAGCAGTTCCCAGAGTATTTCTATAGTTATGCAAATTAGCAATAGCACTTAGACTTATATGCTTTACAGCCCTCTGTAAAGCAATTTACAGAGTCGGTCTATTGCCCCCAACAATCAGGGTCCTCATTTTACCGATCTCAAAAAGATGGAAGGCTGAGTCAACCCTGAGCCATTCAGAATCGAACTCCTGGAATAAGCAGTGAGTTAGCAGTGAGTTAGCCTGCAGTACTGCATTATAACTACAGCGCCCATGGCTTATGGTGCTTTATTGTTTAGTCTGGCAAGATTCTGTCTGTACATGAAGAACAATAAAGGAAACTACCCAGGAGTAACCCCACATGTTTTTCTTAGTTCTTGGGCCCTGACACACGTTAAGGCAGTTGCTTGTCTGTAAGATCTTGAAACGTGATAGACGATAGGATGGATGTCCAAGTTAATCCAAGAGAAAACCCCCAAATGCAACACTTACCAGATGCTATGTTGACAGGTCCCCTGTACCTGGCGGCCTGTCACTCTCCCAAATTATAATAGAGCCGAGGTGGCGCAGTGGTTAGAGTGCAGCACTGCAGGCTACTTCAGCTGACTGCTAGCTGCAGTTCGGCGGCTCAAATCTCACCAGCTCAAGGTTGACTCAGCCTTCCATCCTTCCGAGGTGGGTAAAATGAGGACCCAGATTGTTGGGGACAATATGCTAACTCTGTAAACCGCTTAGAGAGGGCTGTAAAGCACTGTGAAGCGGTATATAAGTCTAACTGCTATTGCTATTGCTATAATGTTGAGTATCTATTTGGACAACTGAAACAAAACATAATGTTCGCTTCCTAGCCTGTAAAAGATTAACAGTAACACATTAAATTGTCCTTTTGCAAAACCTCACATCTGTTGCTAAATGCTGACAGTAGGGCTGACTTTATAGCTGCTCAGTTGTTGAAAAGACAATTTGCCTAAAAGTTGCAATTTAGGTGCACAGATACAAATGAAGGAACAATGGCTACAATTTAAATGGAATGATAATACATGTCACCATTGTTGAAAATGACAGTCAGGTATCCATGTCCCAACAGATAATAAAAGGCAACTTTAATGATCTTCATTGCTTCGCTTCTTATGGTTGAGTTTTGTTTTTTAATCAGACTGTTCTTCAAATAGAGTGCTTCACGTAGAGAAAGGAAAGGAAAATGGTGGGATTGGGTTAAGCAAGCTACGGGTGTCACATGGCTTCCTGGCCTTATTTTTGCGGTTCAGAATATTTCCAGACTAAGCCATTAAAATCTAGCTGCAAAATGCCATGAATTCTTACAGAACAGCAAAACAGGTGCATTAAATTGCTTTCCAAAATTGGAAGTATATTTTTAAAAACCCAAACCCAAAAGTTTGACCCTTTCACTGTGATGACAACCTCATATCACTAGTCATGTATCCAAAAGCTATCCACCTCAATAAAAGGTCAAGTGAGTTTTTTCCCCCGCCCAGTCCCATCCCCATTCCCCCCAGTATGGTTAAGTTCTCCCCTCCCCTTATTAAGCAATCCTCCCCAAAGTGAGAGGAGAAGGCATTTCAGGGCTGAAGAATCTCAAGGCAACAAAGAGAAAGCATTGGGTGGCATTGGATTCCCATTTGGGTCTTTTCCTGGCGCCCCTGATTTCAAGCGCCATCTCAAAAGAACTGCTGCTTGAAGCTGCTCAGAAATGTCTCCATGGGACAGATCCAAGTAGAGTAGCCCTCAGGCTGGACTATCATTTCTTCTAGGGGTCCCTGCTTGTCCCCTTGCCTTCTTCCTCTAGGGCAGGACTGTGTTTTCCTGGCTGAGACCTACACTCCTCCATTCGTAGCATGTCACACAAGGAGTGCTTCAAAGCAGGGCAGGGACAAAAAAAAAAAACCCATGACTGATTTGACTTCTATTATATTTTAAATGTAATTCAAATAAAAAGCATTGAATGCCGTACATTAACACGGAATGCTTTGGTCATGCATTTAATTATTTCTGTCTCTCTTCACGTTAAATATGACCATTTTAATTGTAACAACTTTGGAGTTTCCTATGGGCCACTTTTAGGAGCTGCAGGTGGCCTTGGAGTCTCCAGTTGAGTAGACCTTCTGCTATAAGCCCAACTGATCCTTGGAGGGGCTATGGAGTGCAAAGGCAGGGCACTGCTTCTGTGTCTCTCACTTTGGTCCCTGCTTGCATACCGGAGCATCATGGAATCCTAGAGATAGAAAGGGCTACCTAGACCAGGGGCGTGAAACTCAAGGCCCGGGGGCCAGATCCGGCCCATAGGGTGCTTAGATCTGGCCCACAGGGCTGCCCTGGAAACAGCGAAGGACTGGCCCGCGGTGCCTCTGCCAGTGAAAATGGCAGAGGGTTGCAGGAGGCCGTCGCAGCCAAAAACGGAGCTCGGGAGCCTGTTTTCGCTGGCAGAGTGCTCGGGCCATGACAGGTGTCCCCAACACGAGTGACGTCGAGCTGGCCACACCCACTCTAGCCATGCCCACCCCAGCCCCCCAAGGTCAAACACAACCCTGATGCAGCCCTCAATGAAATCAAGTTTGACACCCCTGACCTAGACCATGAAGAACAGAGCAAGAATCCAAATGAAAGCATCCTTGAAAGATAGATGACACATGCAGCTGTGAAAACATTCCATGAAACTCACTATCTCCCTCTGTTCTTACTTTCATTTAATGCTTTCCTAATGTTCAGTTTAAATCTGCCTTCCTGTAAACAGAATAACATTCTTTATTGCTATGCTATCTAGGACCATAGAGAAACACGCCTTTACTCTTTTCTTTGTGACATCCCTTCCGATACTTGAAAACTGCCATCAGGTTCCTCCATGGTTGTTTTCTCTTCATGGTAAATATTAAACATTGTGGTGGCATGTAATCTGGTGTCACGGGAGGAGAGGCTCTTTCCCAGAGGACAAAGAGACAGTGACGCTTGGGATGTCTGGTAGGCAGGAAGAGAGCAAAGTCGGACCCTCCCTAATAATTCACAGAGTATACCTATAGTTATTGCAGATCATTGCTTTAGTCTGGCAAGATTCTGTTTGTAGGCAAGTAACAATAAAGATACTACTCAAATGTAACTCCACGTTGAACTTGTTTCTTTGGGTCTGACGATATGCAGTTTCCCAGTCTTCTCTCATAAGAGTTAGATTCCAGTTCTCTGTCCATTGTCCTTGCACTTCTTTTGATCTCTCCCAGTTTCTCTCATTTTTTCTTAATATGGAGTACCAGAACAAAATGGAGTCCTTAAGGTGGAATACAGAATGGAAGGGAACTATTATTTCCACGAGTTGAAAACTAGAAGAGAGATGACTACTCTGTACCAGGAAGGAGAGAAGAGCAGCAGGCCAAGAGACCTCTGGGCCAGTGTGGGTTGCTACCGGTTTGCACCGGTTCGGGTGAACCGGTAGCTGTGGCAGCGGGAGGCCCGCCCACCCACCCGGACATCATCAAAAATGCTCTGTGCATGTGCAGAAGGCGTTGCCCATGCAAAGCATGCGCGCACGCACACG
>QLTV01003772.1:762746-789308 GCA_003457575.1 Thermophis baileyi
GTCCTTGCACTTCTTTTGCTCTCTCCCAGTTTCTCTCATTTTTTCTTAATATGGAGTACCAGAACAAAATGGAGTCCTTAAGGTGGAATACAGAATGGAAGGGAACTATTATTTCCACGAGTTGAAAACTAGAAGAGAGATGACTACTCTGTACCAGGAAGGAGAGAAGAGCAGCAGGCCAAGAGACCTCTGGGCCAGTGTGGGTTGCTACCGGTTTGCACCGGTTCGGGTGAACCGGTAGCTGTGGCAGCGGGAGGCCCGCCCACCCACCCGGACATCATCAAAAATGCTCTGTGCATGTGCAGAAGTGTTGCGCGCGCGCGCACAAAGCACCTGCACCCGCATGCTCTTGTTCCCGAACCGGTAGCAAAGGTAAGAGAAACCCACTACTGCTCTGGGCTCAAGTTCTCCCTGTAATGCACTGTCACAATGGGGGAAGACCTAAAACATACATTTCAAGGCTCACAGAGAGAACCAATAAATCTGACTAATGTCCTATGTCAAATGGTAACTTATTCAGGTTGCAAAATCAATGGTTAAGATGCTCTAGAAAGGGTCCCATGAACAAAACTCCATAGTCATTCTTGTATTTTGTATAAAATAGGCCTCTAGTGGTTTGGTTCTATACCGAACCACTTGCTTATATGTAAGCTATCACTTAAATAGCCAGTTGGGTGCCAGTAGGTTCTTTAAGTATTAAGGACAACAAACACACTCGTAGAATAAAGAGCCCAAATGTTTATTGAGCTGATACTAATTACCAGATAAAAGTATACCTAAATGCCTTCTCTGCGGTCAGGAACTCCAAAGAAACTATGGACAAACCACTTTCTCGTGCCAGCTGGAACGTGGCACACTGGAGTTTGCAATCTCACCCGGACTTCTCTTGGCTTAAATAGTTTCTCATAAGTGGAGGAGGGTGATTAATTTAACATCTGGAAAGGCCTGCTAAGAACATTCCAGGGGGAGGCGTCTTTTTTTTTGGCATCTGTCAACTCATCCTCCCTTTCCACAGTTATACATCTGTTCGTTACACCAATAAGGTTGAGATAAACAATGTAAGTCTAGGACAGCAGGTCTCTGAGCATCAAGGTCAGTAGGAGACAAGGCTATTAAGAAGGTAATAAAAAGAAATAGGGAGTGCAGAGGCAAGCAAATAATACAATAATGGGGTGTATAGAATAAAACTTTTTAAGGTACCAGAGAAAAGTGAATCACGCCACTATATCTCATTTCCATTTCTTCCACACTACAAAGCCCCAGGTTATGTCTTGGACTCTCAGGGGCAGGAAGGTTTAGCTGTAAGAAGGATCACAGCTGCAAATTCAGCTCTCCGTGTGTTTTGCATATAGACATTGCTTAAATTCCGCAAAAGCTGAGTAAGAGATTAATGAATACAGGTGTTGTTGTTGTTAGTTGCGGTCGTGTCCGACCCATCGCGATCCCATGGACAACGTTCCTCCAGGCCTTCCTGTTCTCTACCATCCTCTGGAATCCATTTAAGCTCACGCCGACTGCTTCAGTGACTCTATCCAGCCACCTCATTCTCTGTCGTCCCATTCTTCTTTTGCCCTCAATCTTTCCCAGCATTAGGCTCTTCTCCAGTGAGTCCTTCCTTCTCATTAGGTGGCCAAAGTATTTGAGTTTCATCTTCAGGATCTGGCCTTCTAAAGAGCAGTCAGGGTTGATCTCCTCTAGGACTGACCGGTTTGATCGCCTTGCAGTCCAAGGGACTCGCAGGAGTCTTCTCCAGCACCATGGTTCAGTAGTTGAATGAATATAGGTAGCCCTCGATTTACAACCGCAGTTGGGATCAGGATTTCCGTTGCTAAGCAAGGCGGCTGCTAAGTGAGTCAAATCCAATTTTACAACCTTTTTTTGCCACAGTTGTTAAGTGAATCACGTGATGGTTAAGCAAATCCAGCTTCCCCCGTTGCTTGTTAGAAGCCGACTGGCAGGTTGCAAATCGTGATCCCATGAACCTTAGGACCCTGCAACCGTTGCAAATTCATGCTAGTTGCCGAGCACCTGAATTTTGACCAGGGAGTTGCTGCAATGGATATAAGTACAAGGACAGGTCATAAGTCAGTTTTTCACTGCCACTGTAACTTTGAACAGTTGCTAAAAGAACGGTTGTAAGTCGAGGACTACCTGTTATTGCATCGCTGATCATCTGAAAGCCATGCAATCTAAAGCAGGGGTCTCCAACCTTGGCAACTTTAAGACTTGTGGACTTCAACTCCCAGAGTTCCTCAGCCAGCTTTGCTGGTTGAGGAACTCTGGGAGTTGAAGTCCACAAGTCTTAAAGTTGCCAAGGTTGGAGAGCCCTGATCTAAAGTTCATTTGAAATTACTCTGTCTTAAAGGGAGGGGGAGGGCTCTCAGACAGAGAACCACTCTCTCTGTTAGGCTCAGGCTTCCCTAACCAGGGTTAGTGGCAACCTCTCCAGATGTGGACGATGCAACACTGGCCAGAATTTTCCTCAGCTTTTTTTTTAAAAGAATGTATTTCCCATGAATAAACATCATCTGAATTACATGGAGAAAGCAGCTTTCTCTTGATTTTAAGACCCATCTTGGTCAATCCTGGGTTGTTTAGTCTGGAAAATTTTCCAGTTATTTACCACTTGCATATCTTTGTGGTCTATTCATGTTTGGTGTGTTACATTTGTTTTAAGTTTTGTCGTATATTATTGTGATTTAATGCAACAGTTTTGTTCTTCCTTTGGCCTGGTATCATCACATGTGCGAGGATGTGCTTGGAGTTCTTTCGTTTGCTTTTTTTTTCATGCAAGCTCAACTCTCCCTAACTTGTTGTTTGCTTTTCCAGCAAATGGGGAGAAGATGTTGCTTGGCTTGTTAATCTTTTCATTAGACCCTCTTTCCTTACACCTTAATCTTCACTCCACTGTTGCTTTTATAGTATACTTTATAGTAGATTTCCCACTTCTGATCTTATCAGTGACATGATAGCAATGAATAAAGATAAGCAACAGATAAAAATAAATACTCCAGCAGAATGCTCATTGTTAAATAAGGCTATGAAAAACCCAGTTCATTGTTATGTGAGTGTCACTAATTCTGAGAGCCAGCTCAGTGTAGAGGTTAAGTCTAGGATAACAACTGGGAGACTGTGAGTTCTAGTCCTACCTTAGGCATGAAGCCAACTGGGTGACCTTGAGCCAGAATAACAGAATTGAAAGGGACCTTGGAGGTCTTCTAATTCAACCCTCTGCTCAAGCAGGAGACCCTATACCATTTTAGACAAATGGTTGTCCAATCTCTTTTAAAAAAATTTCAGTGTTGGAGCACCCACAACTTCTGGAGGCAAGTTGTTCCACTGATTAATTGTTCTGTCAGGAAATTTCTCCTTAGCTCTAGGTTGGTTCTCTCCTTGATTAGTTTCCATCCGTTGCTTCTTGTCCTGCCTTCAGGTGCTTTGGAGAATAGGTTGATCCCTTCGTGGCAGCCCCTTAGATATTGGAACAGTGCTATCATGTCACGCCTAGTCCTTCTTTTCATTAAACTGGACATACCCAATTCCAGTCATTCTCTCTCAGCCCTAGAAGGAAGGCAAGGGTTAATCACTTCTGAAATCTTGCCCAAAAAAAACCCCCTGTAGAGACTGGTCAAGGCAGTTGGCAAGAGTCAAGATTTAGTTGAGGCCATGCACACGCACAAACACACACACACACACACACACACACACAAATCTAATAGCACTGTGATGTAAGAGTAGACAACTCCTGGATAACACCAGTTTCTGCTCCAGTGAGGAATTACGTGTTGTAATGCTCTCTTCTAATTTTAAAACAAGTTTATATTGCAGAGACAACATTTTGAAAGGAGCAGCCCCCACCCCTTCCCTTGCATTCTTACTGTACGGTATGTTTATATATACAAAACAACTAGTTTATTGGTCCGGTTATTCAGCGCTTCTGTTTCTCTGCCCATTTGGGGGGAGCAAGGTAACGTCTCAAGAGGTCAATGTGATCAGGTTTGTTTAACTTTTCTTCCTCTTCTTGCCTAATCTGGTTTTGCCTCCTGGAAGCCCAGAAACGCCAACAGAAGGTGGGGTGTTCTCAATACTTCTCTGGGGTGATTTGCAACAATAAAAGCATCTCCTTCTTCCCCGACAGGCCGCTGTACTGATTTGCAGATCCAGTTCACTGAAGCTGTCTCTGCAGTGGCCGACCAGAAAGATCTGATTGCAAAGCTGGAGCATGATCTCAGCACCATGCAGTCACTGTCTGTCATGCATCGCCCAGATGCTGAGGTGAGTCCCTAAAGAAGATCCTGCTGGTTGACAGCAAAGACAGTCAGCGAGGGTAGTAATAGCAATAGCACTTAGACTTATATACCGCTTCCCAGTGCTTTACAGCTCTCTCTAAGCAGTTTACAGAGTCAGCCTATTGCCCCCAACAATCTGGGTCCTCATTTTACCGACCCTCTGAAGGATGAAGGGCTGAGTCAACCTTGAGCCGGTGAGACTTGAACTGCCGAACTGCAGCTAGCAGTCAGCTGAAGTAGCCTGTAGTGCTGCACTCTAACCACTGCGCCACCTCGGCTCTTCAGTACCACATAGATGAGACGCCATCTGTAAAATTAGTGCGAGTGGGTTGTTGTTGTTGTTGTTGTTTTTTCAAAATAATCTATAATGATCCAAATTTGCTGCTTGGCATGCCCCATTCTTTATCAGAATACCTATCGTTTTTGTTTGGGGGAAATTCTCTGATTAGCAAGAACATCACCCTTTCCCTTTGATGGACATAGCAGATGGTCATGCCCACTTCAAAGCCAGAGGGAAAAGAAAAGCTTAGTGGAGGAGCCAGGAGCGAAAAAGACAACTAGCTCCAACTTCTGATCACCAATGCAATGATGAAAGCTTACCTCAAAGAAGGAATTCTTTCCCTGCCCACTCGTTTATTTTCTTCTTCTTCTTCTGTTTCCCAAAGGGTGCTGCCATTCAAAACTTGGAGACTGTTCCTGAGCCCATTAAAGAAGCAACGGCACTTTTCTATGGTAAATGTCTCGTTTGGATTCTTCTCAAGCACATTGTTGGAAAACATTTAACCGTTTAATCAGCAAGAGAAGTGGCAGAATCCATGTTGACTGGCCACAAGTCCTTCTCTGAGCACCCCCGGGTTTGTAATACATCTTGCAGGCAGAACATTTTTTCAGTACTCCATGGGGCTGGCTTTCGTCTCCATCTTCATCTCCTCCATCTCTAACCACAGTCTGTTTTCCAGGCCAGCCATCATCAGCAAGCACCCAGATTCCAGAAGGTCAAGTAGATTCTCTGCTCTCAATCATCTCTAGCCAGAGGGAGCGTTTCCGGGCCCGGAACCATGAGCTGGAAGCGGTAAGAGACAGTGGAGTTTTCTCACACCTAAATCTGGATGGGGAGATTTGATAAGATGCCCATCCAAGAGCCAGAGGCCAGAATCAACAAATTCATTCCTTTTTTATATGTCATTTTTCATACAAACAGGCCGGCCTTCCTTGTACTAAGTTATAGTATTTGGCTGTAGTTAAACTCTCCTTAATAAACCTCAGATGTCAATTGTAATATATTAAACTATTAACATTAAGATAGTCAATTTTATTAGATACCATGTACGAGCAGCAACTTGTCATAAGCTAGAAATCTCTCTCGTACTTTCCTTGATAGAAGCCTGCCCCGGTTCTTCTTTTAATTTCGCCTTCATCCTGGATTCTACTCATCTGTAAAACTGAATAAAAGAGGCCCTCTTAACTTCAGTCAGGTTATTACTGGTTTATCGATTAGAGGCAACTGAATCTGCCTCTTTCTCCTGCTACTTCCCCCCCCCTTTAAAATGGAAAGGCCATGAATCAAGTTTGTAGGGTGAAATAGCTAAGAAAGTTCAGGGAACTTGTCTATGGAGGTTCTCAGTCATCCAGGTCATGGTTCTCAGTCATCCAGGTCATGGATGTTTCAAGAGGCAACTGGACGTTTTGGTTTTTCTTTGAAGACGTTTCGCTTCTCATCCAAGAAGATTTTTCAGTTCTGACTCATTCCCCGGCATCCAGTCAGAGCTGGAGAAGCTTCTTGGATGAGAAGCGAAACCTCTTCAAAGAAAAACCAGAAAGTCCAGTTGCCGCTTGAAAAAAAACTTCAGGGAACTTCTTAGTTCAAATCTACACATTACTATGGATTTGCCAAATGGCTTCAAACATTATACTTGAGTTGCAAACATTTAAGGCGTTGAGAAATGTTCATTTCGTTTTATCCCTTTATCCCCGTTTACGTCAGGAGAACTCTCTGATGCAGCACACAATGCAAGCGCTGCAGAGCGAGCTGGACAACCTGCGAGCTGACAACGTCAAACTTTATGAAAAAATTAAGTTCTTGCAAAGCTACCCAGGCCGGGTGAGTCAGCAAAACAGGACAGCACAGCAGGCTGCCCGTTTCGAGACCTGGTAGCAGAAACCTGGGTCTGTGTTTGCAAAACGATCCAGTCCATCTTCATTTTTTAACCATGTTCAGGTAGTCCTCGACTTATGACCGGAATTGAGTCTGGAATTACAGTTATAAATAGTGCCGGTCATTAAGCAGGTCATCACACGACCAACCCCATTTTACATTTTTTGCAGCGGTCATTAAGTGAATCTATGGTCATTAAACAAATCCATTGGCTGCAATGTACAGTAAATCGGAGTCATGTGACTGTGGGATGCTGCAAACGGCGGTAAAAGCGGACTGGTTGCCAAGCACCCGAAATGCGATCACATGACTATGGGGTTGGTGGCCATCAGCACTTCAAATCTGAGTCATAAGTACCTTTAGGAGGGGTCCGTCATAAGTGGAGGACTACCTGTAGAGCTCTGTGCATCATTCCATGAGCTACAAAATGTGATAAATTTAGTCCACTTTAGTCAGTTTAAGCTTCTATTTCGGTTTGCCTCTCCATCCCCATGATGTTATGATAGAATAAGGAAGATTAGATCCTGTTTTCTATGGAGGCAGGTCTCGTAGCATGCAGTCCTCGGTTGCTTGGAGCCACAGTGGCGCAGTGGTTAGAGTGCAGTACTGCAGGCTACTTCTGCTGACTGCCGGCTGACTGCAATTTGGCAGTTCGAATCTCACCAGGCTCAAGGTTGACTCAGCCTTCCATCCTTCCGAGGTGGGTAAAATGAGGACCCAGATTATTGGGGGAAATATGCTGACTCTGTAAACCGCTTAGAGAGGGCTGTAACAAAGCACTGTAAAGCGGTATATAAGTCTATGTGCTATTGCTATTGCGATTGCTGAACATGTCTCTGTTGAAGCAGGACAAGCCTGGCTCTCCTTCATCTGTTACTTTTGGCATAGGAAGGCCTAACAGGGAGTGACCAGAATGCCTGTTGAGCCGCTTTTGCTGTTATTGATGTGATACCAGGTGGGCTTGTTCCTGTTCCAGGGTTGGCAGAGTGCCCTCTGTTGATTAGGAATGGGGAGGCCTTCTCTGGGGTGGAATTCATGCTCTGGAGTTCTCTCCCTCTTGAAATTTGCAAGCATCCTGCCGTTACTCCCTGTAGACCCGTGCTGATTGGGGAATTCTGGGAGTTGAAGTCACGCATCTTGAAGTTGCTAAGGTTGAGAACCCCTGCTGAAGTTCTCTCTTCCATCCCTCAGTTTTCCTTGGATAGTGGCTGGATGGATAGTTTGGTTTAGAGTCGTTTTCTTTCCCTCCTCCCCATCATTTGTAGGAATATGTGTTTTTGACATCGTTCAATTTATTATTTGTTTCAATGCTTTGCCATGTGGCAGTGAGAGAAAGGTAACCATCCTTTTCTCTTCTGTCTTGAACAATCGTTAACTGCCAATTACAAAGAGAACTTCCCAATTGATGGGTTGTGTAATTCTGAATGCAGTTACTGGGGACGAACCATGTGGGCAATCTATAATAGCCTTCCATACTTTTGGTACCCTCCAGATATAAGGGCTTTTAAATCATACGGCTGAAAGTTGACCATCATATGGAAGGTTGGGGTATGGCCTTCACATCCTGTTTCTGTATTTTCCAGAACTACATGGAAGTATTCTGTATGGGATAATTTTTCATTTAGTTTGAACATTGGCCTGATCACTAGATTCAAAGAGCTGTGGCTACATGTTCATCCCAGCCATGAGTACTGAGCCCAATGTTGCTCATAAGATTGTAGAACTGGAAGATACCTCATCAGAGGTGGGTTTCAGCAGGTTCTGACCAGTTCTGGAGAACCACTAGTGGGAATTTTGAGTAGTTCAGAGAACCGGTAGCGGAAATTTTGAGTAGTTCGGAGAACTGGTAAATACCACCTCTGACTGGCCCCACACCCATCTATTCTCTGCCTCCCGAGTCCCAGCTGATAGGGAGGAAATGGGGATTTTGCAGTATCCTTCCCCTGGAGTGGGGAGGGAATGGAGATTTTGCAGTATCCTTCCCCTGGAGTGGGGAGGGAATGGAGATTTTACAGTATCCTTCCCCTGCCATGCCCACCAAGCCACGCCCACCAAGCCACACCACGCCCACCAAGCCACGCCCACAGAACCGGTAGTAAACATTTTTGAAACCCATCACTGATACCTCATAAATCATCTAATCCAACCTCTCTATAAACACTTTGGACAGCCAACCTCTCTTTGAAGCCCTCCAGTAAAGAGGATCTAGTGAAATCCCATTTCCAAAAGCTGTATGGACATCCATACACATTCTCCTCCAATCAAGTCCCTCCAGGTGTGTTGGCCTTAGAATCGCCCAATCAGAATATGTCTGGAGATCAATAGATTAAGGGAACTTGGAAGCATTTTCTTTTATTCTGATTTCATTTTTGATCTATTATTTAATCCTGGACGTCTGAGAGAAGACGCTGTGTTAAGTTTGAATCAAAATCATTTATTTGTCTCAAAAAGCAAGCTTCATTTCCCATAAACCTCAATTCGCCTGCTGTGTCTTTGCCCTCCCTTCTCTCCTGTATGTCCCCCTTGCCTCCAGAAGAGAGAGCTCTTCTCCTTCCCAAGTACTCTGGTGGGCTGTAAAAATCCAAGAATCTCTTGTCAAGAGAGCAGCTGAGAAGAGAGCAAAATGCTTTCCTCGGGAATACCAGCATCACAACAACAGCTTGTTGATCTGCCTTTATCCTAAGATTCTTTGAAGAGACGTATCTTTTGAATGACATACTGGGATAGTTGGTTTCAGGAATGAGTGTCAGTGTCCCCTTGGTCAAAGGAATGGAGGGACACCGCATGGCCTACAGGCTGCTCCCAGTTTTCATGCCCCTTGGAGAAGACAGGGGAAAACGTTTGGACCCTTTTGTGCAATCTCTTAAGGTGCAAAATTGGCTGGTTTTTCCCTCCCAGGGGGACAGTTTGATGAGACAAACCTTCAGCCTGCAAAAGGTTTGACCCACTAGCACTAATTTGATCCTATTCCAGAGGTCTTCAAACTTGGCAACTTTAAGACTTGTGGAATTCAACTCCCAGAATTCTCCAGCCAGCCATAGCTGGCTGGAGAATTCTGGGAGTTGAAGTCCACAAGTCTTAAAGTTGCCAAGTTTGGGGACCCCTGTCCTATTCAGTCCACTTATATCACTTCTCTTTAAACCAATTACATTAAAAATGGTTAAGTAGCTCCCTCCTATTTCTTCTTCCTGCAAGGCCGTTCCTGGAGAAGACTTTTATTGCCTACTTGTCCCACAGTACCTTTTACTTGTCCAGCCATCCACTTAGAACTCCCACCGGGGTTTTCCTTGTGTCAGTCTGACTTGTCTCCTATCCAACAGGTCAGGATGGTAATCGAGGCGATCCTGCTGGGAGAGAGAGTGAGTGCTTCCTGAGATACATTCAGTGGTGCAGCCAATTGTCCACAGAGGCGAGGGACTCGCCTTCACTGGCTGTGTCCAAGCAGAGGCTAAATAGTCCATTTTTGGAGGGATGCTTAATTTGGATTCCTGTAATGCAAAAGATCTGAGACTCAATAACCAAAATGAGTTCTATGGATTCCATTGTTGAGTCTCTTGCTTCAACTCGTCATCCATTTAGTCCATTTTGGCTACATCAGCAAGACCACTTCTCTCGTGCTGAACCTACATGTTTGAAGGGGGGACAATCACTTCGGTGTTACTTCTGAACTGACCATTTTCATCCGTGGAAATCACCAGGGACTAAGCATCACTTACAAACCCAATGGTCTCTCTTTCAGGGATCTGGCAGTGATGACACAGAGTTGCGTTACTCTTCTCAATATGAGGAACGCCTGGATCCATTCACCTCTTTCAGTCGAAAGGTAAGGATCTCTGGAGATCTTTCCAAAGGGGGAAGGAAAGACACCTTTTTAGTAGGATGGACAGTGCAGAAATTAATAATAATAATAATAATAATAATAATAATAATAATAATAATAATAATAATAATAATAATTCTCCAGCATTAGGTAGTAGCAAAGACTTATCTTCACTGTTCTCAAATGGTTCTGCCAGATTCAGCCAGAAATTGCCAAACATGGCTTCTAGCAGGCCTACATAAAAAATGATAATTTTAGCATTTTTCATGGCATGGTACTTTATTTGAGCTGTTTCTTCAATGGGACTTGGTGCCTTTGATAAAATAATCTTCATTGCCTTGACTTGTAACCCTGTGAAAGAAGGCAACAGCATTCTCATTTTACTGTTGGCAAACTGAGGCTATAGGATATGATCTATTGCCACTAAGTACAAAGAGGATTTAAAATTTAAAAATGAAATGTTACCTAGATGGATATTTTAGGCTGATATCCTTCATTTCATTGCAACTAGATGGAGTCTCTTTTAATTTAATTAATTAATTTAAAGAAATAAGGCCTGCTAGGGAATTGAACCGGCATCTTTTTGCATTTCAGCACCAAAGAGATTAAAACTGGAATTAATTCACTGGCTGGGGTTGTTGATTTTTCTGCTCCTCTCTTGAGAGAACCAGTGGTCTTATCTCAGCTGTGTGACTTTTTTATTTGCAGGAACGTCAGAGGAAGTACCAAAGTCTCAGCCCATGGGATAAAGCCACCCTTAGCCTGGTAAATCCAACTGCTGAAACCTACTTGCTGCAATTAGTCAATTTTCACAATGGGAGCAGCAGTCACCTTGCTTGGAACAGTGCATGTATTACAACAACATCTTTAGCTTTGCTAGATCCTTGGGAAGAATCCAGTGGTCAAAAATACCAAATCCATTCAGAACTATCTAGTAGAACGCAGTTAAACAGCAATGATAATTTGCCATTGTATGTACTCCCAGTTCAATCTTTTCCATAGGGAAAGCTTTCTCTACTTGGTGGTTGGGTGAATCCTGTCTCCAGCCTCTCCTCCATACCTTTTGAAAGAGGGCAGTCAACAAGATATGACTCACTTTAGTCCCAACCTATGGATGCATATAAGGGCATTCCATAATGGCTGCAGGCAACTATACATTTGTCACACAAAAGGGAAAAGCTGCCCAGCCTCACCCAGTCAAGACTGGCAAGCCCTGGTTAGCATCTTACCAGCTGCAGTGCTCACAGGCATGATCTGTAATGTGAAGGAGAGAAAGTATGCACACAGTGTAGGAGTCCGGCAGATCAAATGTGCTTTTCAGGGAGATCTTGCCTCATAGCTCCCCAAATCAGGATCCCTTTCTGAGCAAGAAAGATGAAGGAAAGGGAGAAAGAGATACTCCAGGAAGTTTGGACTAAGTGCCAGCGAATAAATCTTTTTTATGCCTGTCTTTGCTGGAATCAGATCCCTGGTCTTTCGGACAGATCCTCCTGCATCCAATTCTCCATAGTTTTGGGTGTGCCGCTTCATTAATTCACTCAGTCCACTTTGCACATCAGACTTCCATTTCCTAAGATGTAGCCTTGTCTCTTTTTCTTTCCCTCTGTCATTGTTGTCCCTTTGTTGTCCCTTTGTCTTGTGCTGTTTTTGTGTTTTCTGTATTGTTCTCTGTTTTTTTTACAATTGTAAACTGCCAGAGTTGCTGGGAGTTGAATGGCATATAAATTTAATAAATTATTATCATGGTTGACCACAGAGTCAGCCAGATGTTAGACTGGATTTGGCATTTTTGTTCACCTATCAAGTAGCAATAACAATAGCACTTAGACTTATATACCGCTTCACAGTGCTTTACAGCCCTCTCTAAGCGGTTTACAGAGTCAGCATATTGCCCCCCAACAATCTGGGTCCTCATTTTACCCACCTCGGAAGGATGGAAGGCTGAGTCAACCTTGAGCCGGTGAGATTTGAACCGCCGAACTGCAGCTAGCAGTCAGCTGAAGTAGCCTGCAGTGCTGCACTCTAACCACTGCGCCACCTCGGCTCGTACTTCCCAAACACCCGTTTGATGGTGTTAGAGGTATCATCGCAAGATTTAAGCTTTCTAAGTAAAACTGCCTTTTGCAATTGACTGATAGTGATTTTGTCAGGCCGAAGCCATTTTATTTGGAATTTTGTCAAAGCCCAGAGTGTTCAAGTGGTGATCCAGATGTTGTTGTTGTTATGAAGTATTTTAGCTTTCATGTCTCCAGAAATCTCAGCAGGGTTAGAGAATGGTTTCCCCCCCCCCCAACAGCTGGCAGTCAAAATTCAGGACTTCTCACCATTAGCAAACTTAGAAGAAATCCCAGGTTTAGGAAAGTAATCATAAATTGACAGGGAAGTGAACTGCTTCAGAATTTGTGTTTTTCCCCCAAGGTCTCAGACATTCATAACCCTAAAATCTCCTGTCATGTTTTTATTGTCCCTGCAGGGAAGACTTGTCCTTTCCAACAAGATGGCTCGTACTATTGCTTTCTTCTACACACTCTTTTTGCATTGCCTTGTTTTTCTGGTAAGTGTGTCCCCCTCCTCCAATGATCGGTCTTGACAAAACACACATATTAATAGTGCCTTTTTGTGGTACAGGTAGTCTTTGACTTATGACTATAATTGAGCCTGGCAATTATGATCATAAGTCTTGACAGTTGTAAAATGGGTCTTCATGTGACCAGACCCGATTTTATGACCTTTTTTGCAGCAATTGTTAGGCAAACCAGTTGTTGACTATGGGGTTTCCCCTCCCGCCCCCCCAGAGATCAGATGTCTATGATGGTTTCTAGAAAAAAGTTGCAAATTGGGATCATGGGACCACAGGATATTGCAAACAGCCGTAAATGTAGGCCATTTGTCAAGTGCCAACAATGCAATCATATGAGCTCAGAAGTAACTTCAGAACTGAGCTGAATGGTTACTAAGTAAGTGGTTGTAAATTGAGGATTACCTGTAGTGGCTACCATCCAGGGGTGGGTTCCAACTTACCTCGCTGCCGGTTCGCTTCCTCATGCGCTGCGTGGGTGTGCACATGCGCAGTGCTAAAAACCAAGCTTCTGTGCATGCGCAGAAGCAAAAAACAAGATGGCGCCTACGCCACCGCCAAGAGAACCAGTTCAGGGGCGTCCAGCCGGCCATCGCTGCCGGTTCGACGAGCGGGCTACTGGTTCTATAGAACTGGTCCGAACCAGCAGGAACCCAGCTCTGCTACCATCACCACAGCTGATGCTGCTCCAGCTGCTAAGGGCACCATATTTAACAATAGGAAAGGAGCTAATGCTGGGGTTTACTTCAAGGAAATACCTGGTCCTCTAAACCAGAATATCTAAACCGCAACAACATTAAGATCTGTGGATTTCAACTCCCAGAATTCCTCAGGCAACAGGTTGGGTTGGGGAAAGTTGGGGCTATCTAGATTTTTGTTCCAGCCACCCAAAGAAGGTCTGTCTGCTGGCACTATTGACAGAGGGGACTGGGAGCTTGCCTATTCTGTCAGATCTGGAAAAGGATACAGAATTATAGGAATCAGACAGTTCTGCAAATCACCTGGCTGTATTGTTCAGTGTTTTTCCAACTTTGGCAACTTTAAGATTTGTGGACTTCAACTTCCAGAATTCCCCAGCCAGCATGCTAGCTGCCAAATTCTGGGGGTTGAAGCCCATACATCTTTAAATGGCTGAGGTTGAGAAATGTTGCTGTAAACTCCTAGGCTTTGGATTTCCACAGTATCAATCCCTGCGATTGCCAAAGTGGGAACTTGATAAAAATATCAGACACTGTCTGTCCCAAGCTGTTCTATTTTGGGCTGTTTAACAAAATACAATTGTCTCCACCAGCTTCCCTTGAGTTCCCTTCTCCAGTTCCAATTGCAGACACAAGAAGCATTCTTCCATTTGTTTTTAGAAGTATATTTGTTTTGCAACAGCTTTTGTCTTGAAGTGGAGGAATACCTCTTTTAAGAGACTGCATAGAGACAGTTGTTTGTGGTCATGCCTGATTTAGTGATGAGTACTTTTCCCCCCAGGATTCACAGCACGTCCTGTTCAACCAAATAAGGATTAACATAGTCCTAAAAATGAAGAAACAAACACCGTAACCAGAGAATAATTGCAGATATTAAATCTTCTTCATCCCCAATTGTTGCCCGTACTGAATAAGGATTGTCCCAAATACTTGGGGTGGGGTAAGCTGGGAGTACCTGATCTGCAAGAAGTATCAGCCACAGGTAGAGCAAGTTAAAGAGAAAATGATCTTTACTTTTCCTAGCCTAACTCTTCTCCCTACCATAAAACTAACTTGTTAAACTCAAGAAATTAAGATTTCTTCTTTAAAAAATGCAAGACTGACAATATGCGTTCTATACAGGTAGTTCTCCACTTATGAGCACAAATGAGCACAAAATTTCTGTTGCTAAGTGAGGCGGTTGTTAAGTGAGTTTTTCCCCATTTTACAACCTTTCCATATATTCCTCTATTTCAGGGTAAAATCTGAGCAAATCCTTTCAAAAGGATGGAAGTAATTTGGTTACTAGATAAAAGAAATATTAATATGATTGTTTCTTTGTCCAGAACCTCCTATATACAAAACCAAAAATAATAGCTAGATCTGTAAATCATTATATTGGCTAAATATAGTTGAAGAATAGCTGTGAAGATATATGTTTAAAAATATCAGGGGGGGTTTGAGCAGGTCTTCAAGTCTATGTTGCAATTATAACATTTACGTGGTGACACTATTCATAAGAAAGAATAACTAGGATTTACAGTTTCCTTATCCTCTCCTGAAAAGTATTCTCACTGCTTGTTTTAATATCACCCTAGCTCTCGGAAACCCTAAGAGACAGAAAAAGATAGGGAGGGAGGGAGGGAGGGAGGGAGGGAGAGAGGGAGAGAGAGAGAGAGAGAGAGAGAGAGAGAGAGAGAGAGAGAGAGAGAGAGAGAGAGTAAAAAGCTGCAAAGGGAGAGAGAGGGGGCCCCCTCTCCCTGTTTTGCTCTGGAGAAAAGGGAGAGAGAGAGAGAGAGTGTCAAATGCTGCAAAGGGATTGAGAGTAGGCCCCTTCTCCCTGTTTTGCAGTCCAGAAAAGGCTGATTATGCTGAGCTTCCCTACAAGATAGAAACATTCCTTGAGGCTAAATAACAGGAACCAGACTGTTCAGTGAAAACGACTGAATGGTTGAACAGATCACTTCCCATGCGCAGGTGGGCAGCTGGCCAGCTTCAGAGTTCAGTTCAAAGAGCTGGCTCTCTACCACTTGCAGTGGCTTTGGACCGAGTCATCTTCAGCCACGTGGGGGATGTCCCTGAATATTACAGTCTTCTTAAGTGATCCAGACAGTTTTATGGGCCAGAGCCCAAAGTGTAAAAGGATCATGAAACCTTAGCAGAATAACAGAATAACAGAGTTGGAAGGGACCTTGGAACTCCTCTAGTCCAACCCCCTGCTCAAGGAGGAAATGGTTATTCAATCTCTTCTTAAAAACCTCCAGTACTGGAGCACCCACAACTTCTGTAGGCAAGCTGTCCCACTGATTCTAATTTTTCTAATGGTTAGGAGATTTCTCCTTAGTTCTAGGTTGGTTCTCTCCTTGATTAGTTTCCACACATTGCTTCCTGTCCTGCCTTCAGATGCTTTGGAGAATAGTTTGACTCCCTAGAGCAACAAAGATGATTAGGGGACTGGAGGCTAAAACATATGAAGAACGGTTGCAGGAACTGGGTATGTCTAGTTTAATGAAAAGAAGGACTAGGGGAGACATGATAGCAGTGTTCCAATATCTCAGGGGCTGCCACAAAGAAGAGGGAGTCAAACTATTCTCCAAAGCACCTGAGGGTAGAACAAGAAGCAATGGGTGGAAACTAATCTAAGTTTGTCTGAAGTGGTGTAGGGTTTCCTGCCTAAGCAGGGGGTTGGACTAGAAGACCTCCAAGGTCCCTTCCAACTCTGTTTTCTATTCTATTCTATTCTATTCTATTCTATTCTATTCTATTCTTCTATTCTATTCCCTCTTCTTTGTGGCAACCCCTGAGATATCGGAACCCTGCTATCATGTCACCCCTAGTCCTTCTTTTCATTAAACTAGACATACCCAATTCCTGCAAATGTTCTTTGTATGTTTTAGCCTCCAGTCCCCTAATCATCTTTGTTGCTCTTCTCTGCACTCTTGCTAGTCTCAACATCTTTTTTATCTTGTGGCAACCAGAATTGGATGCAGTATTCCGAGCGTGGTCTTACCAAGGCATTATAAATTGGTATTAACACTTCACATGATCTTGATTCTATCCTTCCGTTAATGCAGCCTAGGATTGCATTGGGTCATATAAGGCATAAGACCTCCTTCGCAAGAGTTTGTTTGGGCTTGATTTGGTCTCGGTTATTTTTAATTGCTGATTCTGCTCACCTATTCCTGAATTCTAAACAACTGACAACTCTACCTATTCTAAGAACAGAAGAGGAAAAAAGAACTATTGAACCAGAGGACTGTACTCAGAGTGACTCATCCAAAGACATTCCATGGGTAAAGATGGACTGGAATAAGTTCTAGCCCAGCATCGTTACACTCGTTCTTACCTCACTGTATTAAAGTATTAATTTTGTTGTCTTTTCACTTTTCACTTTTTCTTCTTCAGTTAGGAATTCAGGGCACTGTACTTGACTTCCTTCCCCTTCCCCTTCCCCTTCCCCTTCTCCTCTCCCCTCCCCTCTACTTCATCCTCCCAACAATCCAGTGAAAGAGAGTGACTGCTGGTTCAAAGTATTTGGCCACCTTTGAATCTGGTCTTTAAAGTAGAGCAGTGCGGTCTCTCTGGGGCAAACCACTTGATAGAAGGAGCCAGGAAATCTAGTGATTATGAGGTTCATCTAGGACTGATTCAGGACCATCCCTGAAACCTTTTGGACTAGACACTTTCAGCTCAACTCAAAATGAAGGGAAATCTTCATTAAGCCACCTTCAGCTCCTAGAGGGGAAAAAAAGTCAAATAAATATTACATTCTGAGCACCCAAAAGTATTTATATAAAAATTAGACATATTATAAAAATGAAGAAACAAACCTGGCCCAAACCTCATATGCAGACACAGAGATGATAAGATTCTGCTTTCTGGCTACATTACCACCATTTTTACAACTTGTTTGTACTGAGTTTGAAGGCCAGGGCTGACCCTCCCTTCTTTTATTTCTTTTATTAGTCGAGACTCTGGAAAAAGTGCAGAGGAGGGCAACCAGGATGATCAGGGGACTGGAAACTAAAACATATGAAGAACGGTTACAAGAATTGGGCATGGCTAGTCTAACGAAGAGGACCAGGGGAAACATGATAGTAGTGTTCCAATATTTGAGGGGCTGCCACAAAGAGGAGGGGGTCAAGCTATTTTCCAAAGCACCAGAAGGCCAGACAAGGAATAATGGATGGAAACTGATCAAGGAGAGGTTCAACCTAGAAATAAGGAGGAACTTTCTGACAGTGAGAACAATCAACCAGTGGAACAACTTGCCTTCAGAAGTTGTGGGAGCTTCATCACTGGAGGCTTTCAAGAAGAGACAGGACTGCCATCTGTCAGAAATGGTGTAGGGTCTCCTGCTTGAGCGGGGGGTTGGACTAGATGACCTACAAGGTCCCTTCCAACTCTGTTAATCTGTTAATCTTTCTTTACCCTAGTGAGGCCTTCCCTTATCCCAGCTGTCAAGTTCCTTTTATCCCAGCCAGTGTGATAGACTGCACCTCCCATCCCTACCGAGCACATGAAGAAAGCTCTTCTACCTTAATTCACCCCATCGGCTGTCTAGAGGGGTTGATGTGGGACATGAACTGCCATTCTGAAAAATACGAGCCTAGAAGATCTGTTGCTAAGGGTATTTCTTTTTAATGTGGGACATTAAACCTGAGACATTCTTGTTTGCCCATTTATAGATGATCAGTTACAGCAGCCTGCTGCATTGATGAAATGCTTGGGTCTACCCTTAGCTAGGCAGGTTCTCAGCCCTACCTCACAATTTCATTACTGAGTGAGGTCTACGGTTGGTCCTAGACTTATGACCACAATTGGAACCAGAATTTCCATTGCTAAGCAAGGCAGTTGTTAAACGAGTCATGTGTGATTTTTATCTTTTTGCCACGGTTGTTAAATGAATCACTGAAGTTGTTAAGTGAATCATGCAGTCATTAAGCCAATCTGGTTCGCCCATTCACTTTGCTTGTGGGAAGCTGTCTGGGAAGCTTGCAAATGGCGACCACATGACCCAGGGACGCTGCAACCGTCATAAATACGTGGACAGTTGCCAAGTGCCCAAATTTTGATCACGTGACTGTGGAGAATGGTGTGGCAGTTGTTAAGTGCAATGACCAGTTGTAAGTGCAATGTTGTAATCAGGGGTCCCCAAACTTGGCAACTTTAAGACTTGTGGACTTCAACTCCCAGAATTCTCCAGCTATGCTGGCTGGAGAATTCTGGGAGTTGAAGTCCACAAGTCTTAAAGTTGCCAAGTTTGGGGACCTCTGTTGTAAGTTGTAAGTGCAATGACTCTGCTCACCTAATCCTGAATTCTAAACACAAAGTTAGTTTTTTCAGTGCTAGTGTAACTGCGAATTACAATTAAATTATAAATTGAGGACTACCTGCAGAGGAGAAAGTGTTTCAAAGGAAAGATAGATTATATATTTAACAAATGTAGACAGATGTGCAATCTACAATACCCAAGTTGGTTCATTTTCTAAAATGCTGTTGTCCAAGTGTGCATGCCACTTCTTTATTCTTGATTATTTTGCTTTTATTTTTCCTAATCCAAGTACTGATTAGGTAAAAGATTCCCTGCAGCAACCAGGAAAGGCAGCTGAGGACACTAAAAGGCATATTTCTCCAACATGGCAATGCAGACCCCATGAATTCAGCATTTAAATTAGAACCAATCAGAAGACCCAGTAAGACCACCACAAACCTCCCAGTCATCACAAAACAATTAATGGACTGTCTTTCTTTGGTTCTCCAGGTTCTCTACAAGATAGCTTGGAGCGAGAGCGTGGGAAGAGACTGTTCGGCCTATTGTGCTAAAAAGTAGGTGCCAGAAGAATCAACCCAGGCTAACTGGAACCTGGGCACAGCGTACATTTTTAAAGGCAGTTGCTTTGGCCAAAAGCTGCCTTCTCTTTTGAAAAAGGGGGTGCAGAATTTTAACTGGGCTCTTTGCAAGGAGCAACTGCCCCAATTGCTTTTCTGTACTCCCCACAATCTTGCGCCTCACTGAGTCGGCCAACCACACAGGCTGCTCCTTCATCCTGAAGGTGCTCAAGGTTGACTCAGCCTTCCATCTTTCCGAGGTTGGTAAAATGAGGACCCAGATTGTTGGGGACAATATGCTTACTCTGTAAACTGCTTAGAGAGGGACTATAAAGCACTATGAGGCAGTATATAAGTTTAAGTGCTATTTCTATTGCTATTTTCCTACCCAGCCTTGACCCGTGAACATGCATCCAAAGATAAAGACGTTTATTTATTTTTACGTTTCCTCCTTTTTTGGCATGCAGCCTAAATATCAAAAGCTAAGACTGCTTTATCCTTGGGTTCTGCTCAGTGGTGAAATCCAAATTTTTTTACTACCAGTTCTATGGGCATGGCTTGGTAGGCGTGGTGTGGCTTGGTGGGCGTGGCAGGGGAAGATTGCAAAATCCCCATTCCCACCCCACTCTGGGGCCAGCCAGAGGTGGTATTTGCCCGTTCTCCAAACTACTCAAAATGTCCGCTACCGGTTCTCCAGAACCTGTCAGAACCTGCTGGATTTCACCCCTGGTTCTGCTTTGGATCTATAGGAGCTCAGGGTGCAGGGAGAAGGTAATGATACCCACCTCCTGGGAGCAATCCTGAACCAATTCAGCATCATGTTCACTGTCTTCTCCCCGGGTTACGTAGTTGGGTGAATTCATTCCCTTCCATCCATGAAAACATACTGTAAATTATAGTGACACGATGTAAAAAAATGTGCTGATGCAAACTTTAACCTGTTTCTTCCAGGTACGCCGACCACCTGCACAAGTTCCATGAGAATGGAGACAATGGGAACATCTGGAAGTGAAGGTGGAGCCACGCACGACTGGATTAAGCCTACTCCCCACCCCAGAGCTGCCTTGCTTTCACCCTCATCCTTCTCTTCTTCTTCCCCTACAAAAATGTTGATGGATCCAAAATGATCGAATAACTAGAGCTAAATACTTTGCATCCCATGGCCCCTAAATCCATGTTTGCCCCCTCCCTCCAAGTATTCTTCCAAGCAAATACCACCAACATTTGACAGAAAATTGCTCATTTCAGCAGTCACAGATTTTGTTCTCTATTAGGCCAGTGTTTCTCAGCCTTGGTGACTTTAAGATCTGGGGACTTCAACTCCCAGAATTCCCCAGCCAGCACAGCTTCTGGGAGTTGAATTCTGGGAGTTGAAGTCCACAGATCTTAAAGTCACCAAGGCTGAAAAACACTGGCCTAGGCAAAATAGCATTAAATATCTGGCCAATTGAACACATATATTTGAATGAAGAAAATATAAAAACACACAATTTTAGCAATGTTGCCCCCACATTCCCTGCTGTTCTCTAGCAATGGGGTGGATAGTGATGTTTGGCTGATAAAGTTGCCCACCCTGTAATTTAGAGAAAGGGGAGGTCCTTGAATTTCACTCAATGGTCTCTAAGCTGTGACAGATTCACACATCCCGGTAGATTTTTAGCTCTGCCTTGGAGACACATTTGTTTCATACGGCAATCAAAACTGTGAACATTCCAGATTGCCCACATGAACAGCTGCAGGCTGCGCTCCTTGGGGAAATCGATGTCGAGATAGCCTGGGAGACTTATTATATTTACGTGTGAGTGTGACCAATTGAAGTAAAACCCAGCGGGGTTGAAGTTTGGCTTGTCTCAAGTGGGGAAGTTGAATTGTTTCTTCAAAGTTGTCCATTAGGGCATTTTTCTAAGATCGTCAAAAGAATCAAATATCCTGCAATGTCATTGATTTAACTTGATTTCTAATTCTTTAAGTCAGTGTTTCTCAACCTTGGCAGCTTTAAGACGGGTGGACTTCAACTCCCAGAATTCCCCATTCTGGGAATTGAAGTCCACTCGTCTTAAAGTTGCCAAGGTTGAGAAACACTGCTTTAAATCATTATTTCAAAGATAGGAACAAATTATACCTGTGAGTATTCTTTCAATTTCTCTTCTCCCTGATCTGCCCAGTTGACGGAACAGGTTTTTATTTCTAAAATCCCATTCCTGCGACACCCAAATAGATCATGGTTTGCATGTCTTCTCTGAATCAGGCAAGCTTCTCTAGAGTAACCTGCTTTGTGCTTATTGTGCAAATCATCCTGCCTGGCTTTTAAATATATATATATATATTGTATTCAGCAAGGAAATCTTGTAATCATCCAGACATAGGAGAGAACTTGTGTGTGTGCAGACAGCTCCAGGGATGTGCCAAAAAAAGTCAAGACGGCATGATCAAACCCCATCCTTTTGAAAGGCACAGGATCATGAGGCCACAGCCTCCATCTTGGCTTATTTGACCCCCTGTGGATGCCTCATAAAAGCTCTTTTCCTCCTCTTCTCATGATGACAGGGCAGATCAGAAAACACAGAGCCACTGTTGTATGTTAAGTTTCTTCAATAGATTTCAGAGCTTCCTCCCAGGTTCGACCTCTGGTGTAAATTTCTGCCATTCTGAAATAAATATCCTTACCAGGATAGCATTGCTAAATAAAGAAATCCCTTCTAAAGAAAGGAGCCACTATCTGCTAACAGTGAAGATGCTTTCTGTTTAACCAGAGAAGAAAATGCTCTCCAGAAAAGTGTGCAACCTTCATGTTAATTCTTCGTTAATTCTGTCGTGATTTATAGATTTCCCGCATTGTGAACAACTGGGGAAACCCCAGCCAGTCTCTTTGGCCGGTTTGGGAGTGAATAATGCAACCATTAATCACAGGCAGAAAAAGGAAGGGGCTAAGCTGGGTGACTCCACCGCACGCTACTGGCGGCGTCTGTAAAACAACAACTCATTTTGTTTAAGGCTCCAGTTGAAGTGGAAAAACAAACATTGAGAAAAGACGGCTTATCGGCTTTGGAAGTGGCATAGTAAATATTCTTCCTTTTGCGTGGAGGCAGGAAATTTCTGTTGCAGAATGCTTTTCCTCTTCCTTACTCAGTAGGGTGGGGCAACGTAGCAATGCACTGGGCAGAATTAAGAGATGGGTCCTGTCCTGGGAAGGTATGCAGAAAGATGCTGTCTTCTTCCAGATGTGCCGACTGTTTGGTCTTCTAAAAAATCCAGGGATTTCTGAATGTCCACCGTCAGTGTTTAATAATTTTGCAATCGGGGGTGGGGGATGGGGGGGTTTAGTGCTGATTGAAAAAGACTCTTGATTTTTCTCTTCTCTTCCAATGATGAATAAATTGCTTTACCTGCATTTAATGCAATGTGATTGATTTTTCTTTTCTCTAGAGCAAATCTCTTTCCAGTCCCCAAAAGAAAAAAACCGGAAAGAAAAATGGAAATTTTTTTTGTCTGTGGTTTGTAATATCTGAATCATTTATGAATGCCAGGCAATGGATTGATAGGTAAGCCTGTGGCTGGAGCAGTTAGATTTTTAGCCCTATGTTAGAGTCAAATGGGTGCTGCAAATCCAGCCACATTTCTGTCAAGAGTTGAAACAAAACATTCACAGGACTCTTTAACCAACCTGGCATGATTTTTTCTCTCTCCAGTAAGTGATGCCTCTGGAACGATGTTTCTAAATATCAGCAACTTTAAGATGGACTAGAACTCCCAGAATTTCTTCCCTGCCTGGTTGGGGAATTCTGGGAGTTGAAGGCCATCCAACTTAAAGTTGCTAAAGCTGAGAAACACCACTCCAGAAGATGGCAGGAATGAGAGGCTAATATTTTGACCTCTTTACTGCCATCTATCAGTCATCCGAAGACTTGCAGCTTGGATTTGTATCTCATTCCATTCATATTGTATATCTAGGTCAGGGGTCTGCAACCTTAAACATTCAAAGAGCCACTTGGGCCCGTTTCCCACAGAAAACAAAACAACGGGAGCCACAAAACCTGGGTGGGCGTGGCCAACTTGACGTCACTTACTCCCACCCAGTCACATGACCCCCCCAGCCACACCTACCCAGGTTTTGTGGCTCCCCATTTTTTTGTTTTCTATGGGAAATAGGTACAGTATCTCCCTCTCTCTGTCTCTCTCCCTCTCTCTGTCTCTCTCCCTCTCATCTCTCTCCCTCCCTCCCTCTCCTCTCTCTCTCTGTCTATCTCCCTCTCTCATCTCTTTCTCTCTCTTCTCTCTTTTTCTCTCTCTCCCTCTCCCTCCCTCCCTCTCATCTTTCTCTCATCTGTCTTTTTTTTCTCTCTATCTCCCTATCACCCTCTCTCATTTCTCTTTCTCTCTCTCTCTCTTTCTCTCTCTCATCTTTCTCTTTTTCTGTTTCCCCCCCTCTCTGTGTGTCTGTGTGTGTGTTTGTGTTTGTGTGTGTGTGTGTGTGTGTGTGTGTGTCGCTCCCTGTCTCTGTGCCTCTTCTCACTCTCTCAGAAAGCCCTGAGTGCTCTCCTTGGGGCTTTTCGCTACCCGTTTTTCTTTCTTCCTTTTGGAAATCCAGGCTGGCTGAGGAATGAGCGCAACCCACAACGGAGGCTTCCCTCCTCCCCCTCCTCCTCTAGTGCGCACCCTCCCGGCCCCGCCACAGCCGGCCAGGGGGTTGCGAGAGGAGGGGGAGGAGGAGGGAAGCCTCCGCCGCAGGTTGCACTCATTCCTCAGCCAGCCCGGATTTCCAAAAGAAAAAAAGAAAAACAGGTAGCGAAGAGCCTGAGAGCATACAGGGCTTTCCGAGAGAGTGAGAAGAGACACAGAGACAGGGAGCGAGATACACACATACAGAGAGAGAGAGACAGACACACAGACACACAGACACACACACAGAGGAAGATTGGCTGATGGGTGAGCGTCTTTTGCGAGAGCCGAAGCCAGCCAAAGATATAGATATATATATCCCCCCCGCGGGAAACGGCGGGCAGCTACGTCTGGGTTTGCTCTCCGGAGAGAGAGAGAGGAGAGGGAGAGGGAGAGGGAGAGGGAGAGGGAGAGAGAGAGAGAGAGAGAGAGAGAGAGAGAGAGAGAGAGCGAGCGCTTCCCCACGCTGCCCCCTTCTTTCTCTTGGCCCCACCCACAAGGGAGGAGGAAGACCAGGCTTGGGGGGTGGCCTCCACCCCGCAAGATCCGCCCCCACCATTTTCTCCCAGCCCTCTATGCTGGCAGCAACAGCAAATGTACCACAATGAAGGCGGAATGCTGTTGCCGCACAAAGGCAAATGCAGGGCCTCTTTGCTCCCACACTAAGGCTCCGGCCATGCCACCGCCGTGCACTGCCATGACAGGATGATGGCTCTTTCATCCCTCTGCCGCGACAGGGTGACAGGGAGCCGCAGCAGAGGGCCCAAAGAGCCGCATGCGGCTCTGGAGCCGCAGGTTGCAGACCCCTGATCTAGGTAGATATTATTTGCCGCTGGGGAAATTACTTTGAAGCAAAAGAAAATGCTTCTTCATGGCAATAGAAAAAGAGATATAAAAGCTGGGTTATAATACTGACTCAGCATTGCTTAAGCTTGTCGATGACAAGGTAATGTGTCCTTCTTGGCCCTTCTTAATCTTTCAGCAGCTTTTAATACCTCTAGTTATGATGTCCTTCTGGACTAGGACCAGACAATGCAGACAATGGATTTGCTTGGCAACTGCCACAAAAAAGGGGTCATAAAATTGGGTGTGGTCACCTGGTGATTCATTTAATGACCGGCACAACTTACCACCATAACTCTATACTCAGTTATGGTCATAGGTCAATGACTATTTCTAGTCTGGTTTTATGTTTTGTTTGCTGCCCAGAATTCCACAGATTAGAAAGCGGCTATGTAGATTGGGTGAGAGAGAGAAACAGACTTACGTCCATTTAAGTGTTAAATGAGTGGTGCTCCATTTTACAGCCTGTTTTGCCACAGTTGTTAAGCGAATCACTGCTGTTGTTAGGTGAATCATGCAATTATTGAATCTTTGACTCGGAAGCCAGCTGGGAAGGCTACAAAGGATGATCATATGACCCTGGGCCAATGCATTTGTCGTAAATACATGCCAAGTGCCCAAATTTTGATCATGTGACCTTGGCGCTCCAACTGTTATAAGCGTGAAAACTGGTCATAAGTCACTTTTTTTCAGTCTCATTGTAACTTCGAATGGTCACTCAATGACTGGTGCCTTACTCCTCCTGCAGAATGAAACTTTTGGCCAGCCTCCAAAATAAACTTAAAAATGACAGGGAATTCTCTGTTCCTCTTTCCCTTCCAAGCCAAAAGTTAGTGCAGTTTGGAAGAGCCGCTCAAAATGGAATTACGTATTTCAGCAGCTACGCGGATGCAAAACAGTCGCGGGAATGGAGCTGATCTCTGCAGGACTGGAAACTTGATGATGTCAGAGCAGAAGGCAGCCAGGGAAGATCTTTCTCTTAACTGAAATATCTCATCCTCCCATTTCCTCTTTCTGCATAACCTTTCAACGAGTGTCTCAGCCGTTAGATGACTATCGGAAATAAGCGTCTAGGCTGTGGCTTTCTGTTTTATTAACTTGTTATTATATTTATTGTGTTTATATCTTGGGGTTGGTTTTTTTTTTCTGTCTTGAGAGCGCAAGGAAGCTTCTAGGGAGGAAGGATCCCCCCCTAATGTTATCTTCCTAATAATGACCCTGAAGGTAACCTAAGCTAGATGAGTGACTAGCCCAACTTACAAGTCACCTTGTGAGCTCCAAATCTATGTGGGGACTTGACCCCCGCTGTTTTGATCCAAGTCCAATTACTTAACCATGAGCCAAGAGGGATTCTCCAAGCCTTTAAGCATTACAGAATACAGAATAACATCATTGGAAGGGACCTTGGAGGTCCTCTAGACCAGCAGTTCTCAACCTGTGGGTCGCGACCCCTTTGGGGGTCGAACGACCGTTTCACAGGGGTCGCCGCATGCGCTAGCCCGCCATCTTGGTGCCACCGTCAGCAGGGGTGAAATGCTCCCGGTTCGGCCGTGCCTGCGGGTCGCCGGACAGCCGGTAGCAACGGAAGCGGGAGGCTTCACCCACCCGCCCGGACGCCACCATTTGGGTTCTTTTACCCTCTGCGCATGCACAGAACGCTTTGCACATGCGCAGAGGGTAAAAGAACCCAAATGGCGGCGTCCGGGCGG
>QLTV01003772.1:789393-839908 GCA_003457575.1 Thermophis baileyi
CGGGCCCACACCCATAATGCAATGCCCCCGCGCATGCGTGCACAACTCCCCGCGCTCCCCCCCCACACGTATGCGCGCAGGATTCACTGAAACCTCCGGAGCCTGTGGATGGCGAAAAATGGATTCCAGCTGATTTTCGGCCTTCCGGAGGGCGGGGGGAGGTCGTTTTTGCCTTCCCCAGGCTTCAGGAAAACCTCCGGAGCCTGTGGATGGCAAAAAACAGACCCAACGGCCCAACCGGAAGTTCGGAAACGAACTTCCGGTTGGGCTGTTGGGTCCATTTTTCGCCATCCACAGGCTCTGGAGGCTTTCCTGAAGCCTAGGGAAGGAGAAAACGACCTCCCCCCGCCCTCTGGAAGGCCGAAAATCAGCTGGCCAGCGCACACATGCACGCTGGAGCTGACATAGGGCAACGCCTCGCGTGCCCTCAGATATGGCTCCGCGTGCCACAGGTTCACCATCACAGCCCTATACCATTCCGGACAAATGACTGTCCCATCACTTCTTAAACACCTCCAGTGATTTTAAACTGCCCCAAAACTGCCACAAGATTTTGGAGAAAAATGAAATACCCTTTAGCAAACTGGACTTTCTGATAGTGGCCAGCTAGAGTGAACTCAATGGCATATATAAAGTTTGCTACTATAAAATGAATTTTACGAAGCTGATCTCTGACTGCCACACACTGTAACTCATTTCTGTGGCTTTTCTCCAACAGCTGGAAGCTAAATTCCAACTGCTCAAAATTATCCAGCCACTGTTATTGTAGATCTGCTCGGTACTGTAAAAGCCAGCCTTTCTAGATTTTTTTTTTAAATCTTATTTTGCAAGTCTGGTATTGTAATCTTGATGATTCTTACTGGAAGCTGGACTGATTGTGGTTTTCCATGCCTGTATTTTTTTTTCTGAGCATTTTTTAAACAGCAATATATAGGTGATTCTCTACTCAAGATAAGAAGGAATTATAAAATTGATGTGCTGGTAATTAGTCTGCATCTGAGAGTTTAATGGAGGCCTATCTTGCCCCTCGAATTGGGCAGAGATTAAGCAAAGAACAAGTGAGATACATGGAAATGATGGGTCGAAATATTTCTTCCTTTTCCAATACTGCTTTTATTGCTGACACCCTCTTCTTTCCTCCCTCCCTCCCTCCCTCCCTCCCTCTCTCTCTCTGTCTCTCTATTTCATTCTGCCAATTCCTCCCACTCCCACATGTTTCCCAAAGTGGGATCACATATAATAAAATATACAGGTAGTCCTTGACTTACATTCATTTAGCGACTGTTCAAAGTTACAGCAGCACTGGAAAAAAGTGACTTATGACCAATCCTCACATGACCGTCATAAGTCCACTCACAACTGTGGACCATCTTCACAATCACATGATCGAAATTTGGGCCCTTGGGAACCAACATGTATTTACGATGGTTGCAGCATTCCAGGGTCATCTGATCGCCAACTGGCTTCTGACAACGAAATCAGTGAGTGAAGCCAGATTTGCTTAACAGCCACACGATTCACTCAACCACTGAAGTGACTCGCTTAACAACTGTGGCAAAAAAAAAATATTGTGAAATCAGGCGTGACTCACTTAACCACCACCTTGCTTAGCAATGGAAATTCTGGTCCCAATTGTGGTCGTACGTCAAGGACTAGCTAGAGTGATTTTGCAACATCATCAACAAGTGAATGACTAAAGAAGAGCAAGTTCAAGGAAAAGACAATCATTTAAAAGCTGCAACTCTCTACTTCAGCCCAGCCTAAAACAAAACAAAACAATGCTATGGGAGAGCAGAGAGGGTGGATCGATCATGTTCTCATCATTAGCTGACATATGATTTTATTCTTCCAAATGATCAACTGGTCAGAATTTGGGGGAAATCCGACATGCTGTGTCCACAATTTATTTGGAGAAGTTACAACTGCAACATCTGCATTAGTTAGGAGTTCAACTGACAGTTCAGTGTTGGAGACCATATCTGGGATCCTATCAACATCATAGGACGTCAGCTGTCTTTGCAGGAGCTTCTTTTTGTAATCTTCAGGAAGTGGCTTGTCTTAAGATAAACATGAAAGCTAATTTTAGTCCTCCTTCTGGTCCGCCATGGTCTGATGCCATGCACAAAACCTTCCACTGTTTTCAGAAGCAACATTTTTGTGCCAACCAGGAAATTAGATGGATGCCATCTCTAAAAGATACTTGAAGAGGAGAGGAAATCATGCAATTCGTATCATTTGCAACTTCTGGCATCTCCTACAGTCTAGTAGTGCTTATGAAATTTCCATATATTTACCTGAATTCCAAATTGTGTAGACCCGGTTTTTTTCTTCCATCCTTGGGCCTTCCAAGTGTTGGTCTTCATCATCAGAATGCCCAGCCATCCTATATGTAAGACTAGGAGCCCATCTCCAAATTCTCTGACAAAATGCTTTTTTTGCATCCTTGGTATTATAGTTGATTTTTGATTACAGAGGATCCTATCTAAAACTTTCAACATATTAAGCAAATTCTCTGACACCAAATGCAACCTCATCTGGAACCAGCCTTTTGGGTAGACGCCACCCCTGAAATTGGAACTGCTATTCCCTAAGTACACGTTACAATCCTGGAACCTACATTGCAAATAGCATAACCTTACTGTGATGTCTCCAGCTGACTGTGATGAATCAGCAGATCCGGAGGTTCCTTAGATCTATTTATGTGACAGAGCCAGATTTGTGGATTCTCCAGCCCTCACTATTTATCTCCTGCTACTGGAGCCTTCTATGGCTCTGTGACGGATCCAAAAAACCACACTATACTTGTTAGACCAGTGTTTCTCAACCTTGCCAACTTTAAGATGTGTGGATTTCAACTTCCAGCCCACACATCTTAAAGTTGCCAAGGTTAAGGAAAACTGTGTTAAGCTAATTTCCTAGTCAGCCATGTCTAATCATGTTTACACCACATTCTATTTGAATCTACATTCGAAGCTGATATTCCAATGACTCTTATGATGGGAGAACCAGCAAGATATTGGCTGGTCAGTTTGGATGTTCCTTCTTGGAAGCTACATCCACACCGACTCACCCTTTGTGAACCTGCTTTGTCTTCAAAAGGATACAAAGAGTAAAGATATGAGCATGCTGGGCAGCCCCAAGGAAACCTCAGGAAGGACAAATAAAAGATTAAAGTTCTGGTAAGTTTAGCTAGTAGGGTTGTTACGCTTTAGTTAGGTGTTTTGTCTTAGGTAGATTTAAACTGCAACTAGCATTTCTAACTTTTTGATAAATATATTGGGAACTTGGAGCTGACTTTCCATTTTTACCAAGCAAAAATAGCACTAGCACTTAGACTTATATACCGCTTCCCAGTGCTTTACAGCCCTCTCTAAGCAGTTTGCAGAGTCAGCATATTTCCCCCAACAATCTGGGTCCTCATTTTACTTACCCACCTGGGAAGGATGGAAGGCTGAGTCAACCTTGAGCCTGATGAGATTCGAACTACCAAACTGCTGGCAGCCGGCAGTCAGCAGAAGTAGCCTGCAGTACTGCACTCTAACCACTGCGCCATCGCAGCTCTTCAAATGATCTTTTTTTTAGTGATCTTATTCCTGTGCAGGTGATTATGATGTTTATGGTTATTTAGTCCTTAAGAACAGAAAAACACAACTCTGAAAAAGGGATTTGTCCTTCTCAAAGAATGGAACTTGAATCCTTGGAGTGTCCTGTGTTCAGCTGGAGGTTTAGTAATTCTGTCTTCTAATCAGGTTCCAAAATGAAGAGCCAACAAACCATATAAAATAAATTGCTGGTGCAAAGACAGGCACTCTAGTAAAACCAGCAGAATTAAAGCACACAAACATTAGTCTTAAAAACAAAGGACAGTCAGCGCTGGCAAAAGACCAAAATGAACTCTCCAAATAAATAAATAATTTTACTTCCCGTCTTCCATTTCAAGAAATTGTCACAGCAATTAAAACTATAAAACTGATGGAGACTCCTGATTCTGAAGGTTTGCTAATGGTTTGCTACAAAACATCTATTGCTTTTCTCCTGTTTTACTTGAAGACTACAATGAAGCTGTTTCAGATCACTCCCTGCCTTTTTATTTTTACCTAGGCAATCCCTGCCCCACTGGGTCAGCATTTCAGAGATACTTCCTTATCTGAACAGAGAAGCAGAATGTTCATGGATGGGCAAGAAAGCAGTGGGACTTCTGACTTCCTGCTGGTTTCCCCATTGAGTTTCCTTATGGGAAGCTGGCATCAGAAATCTTCCTTCCTTCCTTCCTTCCTTCCTTCCTTCCTTCCTTCCTTCCTTCCTTCCTTCCTTCCTTCCTTCCTTCCATCTCATGTTGAATTGTGGAGTGTACCCATTCTCAATTCTATGCTGTCTTGGTAAATGTGAATAAATTCATCCTGCTGATTGGGGTTCTGACATTAAATGTCAATGTAATCATGGATTTACTCTCGGATAATCACAGAACGGTTCCATCTGTTCTTCACTGGAAGGACTTCGTAGTTATCAGAAGAGGTCATTGTATAGGTAGTCCTTAAGCTACAACCATAATTGAGTCCGCAACTACAGTTGCAAGGCATGACAGTTGTAAAGCGAGTCAATCTGTGACTGGACCTGATTTTGTGTCAATTGTGAAGCAAACGCGGTCATCTTTAATGCAGCAGCTGTTAAGCAACAGTCAAATAAGACACATTCCTGCCTAAGCAGGGGGTTGGACTAGAAGACCTCCAAGGTCCCTTCCAACTCTGTTATTCTATTCTATTCTATTCTATTCTATTCTATTCTATTCTGTTGTGTTCTGTTCTGTTCTGTTCTGTTCTGTTCTGTTCTGTATTCTATTCTATTCTATTCTATTCTATTCTATTCTATTCTATTCTATTCTATTCTATTCTATTCTATTCTATTCTATTCTATTCTATTCTATTCTATTCTATTCTATTCTATTATCAGCCCATAGAAGGCATAGGATATGTAAGCATCATTGGCTTCAATAACCATACAGTAAGTGCAAATCAAGGATTAACATTATTGCCACTTCCAGCTGCATCCCAGCCTCAGGTACTTGTGTAGCAGCAAAATCAATGTTAATGCACCTCCATTCCAGTCCATGCAGGTGGTATTGAATATGAACGCACCTGTTCCTCCTGTCAGTGAGCCAGAAACTCCAAAGCAACACAATCAGTATCTGGACCGGTTACAGCCAGACATTTTCCAGTCAGCCTGAGCAAATAGACCAACCAAAGTTTCAGCAAGAACAGCTGCTTCAGACAGATTAGCACTTATCATGGTTCCCCAGATTAGTCCCATCAACTGGAAGGAGGGTATGCTAGCTACCATCCTTCATTGTCCAATGCTCAAATCAATGTTCCCAACATGCTGGCTTGGGAATTCTGGGAATTGAAGTCCACATATCTTAAAGCTGCCAAGGTTGAGAAACTGCTTCACATAGCGGCAGAGGTGGGTTTCAGCAGGTTCTGACCAATTCTGGAGAACCGGTAGCGGACATTTTGAGTAGTTCGGAGAACCGGTAAATACCACCTCTGATTGGCCACGCCCCCATCTATTCTCTGCCTCCTGAGTCCCAGCTGATCGGGAGGAAATGGAGATTTTGCAGTATCCTTCCCCTGGAGTGGGGTGGGAATGGAGATTTTACAGTATCCTTCCCCTGCCACACCCACCAAGCCACACCCACCAAGCCACACCACGCCCACCAAGCCACGCCCACAGAACCGGTAGTAAAAAAAATTTGAAGCCCACCACTGCATAGCGGTCATACCCAGGAGCAATTTAATGCTCCGTGGGAGTATTCCAGCTACTTGCAGGATGGCTATCAACCAAATTTCAAATGTGGACTCTGGACAAAGTGGTCCTCGAAGAGCGACTTGAGGTCATAGATGGCCTCCATGACCCAACAGAGCGATGCTTCAAATGAACCTGTCAACCCTGAAGCTGGCCTGGCTGAAGCCATCTTGGAGCTTCAGTGTTGCCACACTGGAGCTGAGGGATAGGGAAGGGGGATTAGAGATAGCTGGGGTTTTGTAGCCAAAATAAAATACTTTCTCTTGGGAACCAAGAACATTCTACCACCTGGTCAGAGGAAGGAGGAGTGATGTCACCAGGCAACCAGACAGCGCCTTGATTGGACCATGTGACTGATTGGGGTTTGAGGGAAACCTTTTTTAATTAGGTGAACCTTCAGAGTCGGTTTTCACCAGATGTGTGCCAATATGATATATCCAATAAAGCTATTCCTTGAGTAATCTACCTGCCTTGGAGTTTTACTTGGAACCCTGACAGAACTCTCAGCAACTGAATTAATCTAATTCACAAGGTTGATTTTAAATGCCCAAAACATTGGCCAGTGCACTATATACCTGTTACCAGAAGAGTTACCTCTGTTCTCCTGTTTGGAAGCTCAGTGAGGCACTGTTTCCACTGACCATAAAGACAAGACGGCAGGTGTCAGCTCATATTACCTGGATAGGAAAAAAAATGCCATTTGTGCTGCATGCTCTATTCTGAGTGTCACCTTGAGTGTGCATGTAAGATCCAGAGCCTTGCTTTGTGTTGTGTGTTGCAGCCCTTGTCCTGGGGCAAAGCTTCCCCAGAGACCCAGATAACTTTGATCCAGGGGTGAAATCCAGCAGGTTCTGGAGAACCGGTAGCGGAAATTTTGAGTAGTTCGGAGAATCGGCAAATACAACCTCTGGCTGGCCCCAGAGTGGGGTGGGAATGGAGATTTTGCAGTATCCTTCCCCTGCCACGCCCACCAAGCCACGCCCACCAAGCCACACCCACAGAACCGGTAGTAAAAAAAATTGGATTTCACCACTGCTTTGATCCCACTGGCCCTTCCTGAAGTGCTAAAGACCTAGGTGGGCATTTTGGCCGGGGAGGGGGGAGGAGAGATTTGTTGGTTGATTTGTCTATTTGGTGTTCATTATTGATTGTAAAATGGGAGGATTAATCTGGACCTTGGCACGTGTTATATCGATTGCTGTTGCTATTTCTTCTTCTTTTTTAATTAATTTGATCTGTTTTGCTGTTCCTCAGTTTTAATTCAGTGTTAGCTACCCAGAGTGAGTTGCCAATAAAATAAAAAGGGGGAAAGATGACAGGGAGGAAAAACAGCTTCTCAAATGCTTCAGGTTTGCAGAAATATAGTATTCCTGCAAACCTGCAAACCAGCAAACCAAAGGCAACCTGATGCTCCAAATAAATCTCGTAAAGAGGTGGATTTTTGTTTCCTCTTGGCAACTGGGATGTTGCTATTTATGTCGAGAGTCTTTCCGGGCAAGTGCCAGCAGTGTGGAAGTGACTTTGCCCTCCTCTTTTTAAGTGCTTCTCCTGGTATCGTTCAGCTATATTTGAACGCCATTGATCGCTCCAGCTCCCTGGGACTGGCAGGTGAATCCATTTGCGGCTTTAGGAGCCCATTTTAAAACTCTGAATTGTGCTGCATTTTTCAGATGAGGCAGGGGTGGGGAAAGGAAGCCCATACAATTCAGCCAGCCGTGGGGCTATTTTAATCACAGCACCACTCTGGTGCTGGGTGTAGGTTGAGGGTGGGGAGAGTTCCTTCAAAATCCCCCAGGAGCAATGAACCATTTATTTATTTTTTGTCCTCTGTCTTTTGCCACCGAAGTCTGAGGTCCTTCTGATGGGTCTGGGAGAAGCATGATTCACGCTTTCCAAGCTTCCCAAATGAAGGAAGGCTGCTCTGTCTAATCCAAGGATTATCAATTAATTAAATTAATTATTAATCAAATTAATAAATTAATTTTCCCAAGGTGCAGGGGTGAAATTCAGCAGGTTCTGACAGGTTCTGGAGAACCGGTAGCGGAAATTTTGAGTAGTTCGGAGAACCGGCAAATGCCACCTCTGGCTGGCCCCAGAGTGGGGAGGGAATGGGGATTTTGCAATATCCTTCCCCCAGGAGTGCGGAGGGAATGGGGATTTTGCAGTATCCTTCCCCCAGGAGTGCGGAGGGAATGGGGATTTTGCAATATCCTTCCCCTGGAGTGGGGTGGGAATGGGGATTTTGCAATATCCTTTCCCTGCCATGCCCACCAAGCCACACCACGCCCACCAAGCCACGCCCACAAAACCGGTAGTAAAAAAAATTGGATTTCACCCCTGCCAAGGTGCCACATGAGAAACTGGGACTGTTGTTGAGGGTCATTGCCCATCTGTCGCCACACCCTGCCTGCCACCACCACTGCTGCTTGCCGGACAGGGACAATCAAAAGGCCACATGTGCCTGTGGGCTGCAAAATGCCCAGGTCTGGTCTAACCCTAAGATCATTCTTCTTCACATTCTTTAAACCTCATCATCATCATCATCATCATGAAATATAGGTAGTTCTCAACTTACAACCACCATTCAAAGTTATGACAGATCCACCAAAAGCTATTTATGAGCTGGTTTTGAAGTTATTATAGCCACGTGCACACATACCTGCAGTCACATGATTGTATTTTGGGTGCTTGGCAACTTACTCATCTTTAAGGTCATTTGCAGTGACATGATTGCGAGTTTTGAATTTGTTGCTGATTTTGAATTTTGAATGTGTTTACTTCTGATTACCAGCAAAAATGTCCATTGGGTAAAATTGGTTCACTTAATGGTCGCAGCATTTGCTTAACAACGGCAGCAAGAAATGCTGAAAAATTGGGTTCGGCCATGTGAACTTATGAAGGCATAATGTATTATATAAACTTACAACTGCAATTTGTAAATTATTATTTAGATTATTTATTCTAAATCATGTAATATTTATAAATCATTATTAATCATGACTCAGAGCTTAATATGTTGTAGCATGTTTTAGCAAACTGTCTAAATATGTAAGGGCAGTCTGTAGGAGAGAGTGGTCCTTCTGGACAGACACATAGAAACAAAGTGCTAGATAAAATTGCTCTCCAATCAAACCCGATGGGATTGTTCTAATATTTTCTTCCAAGAATGTGACATCACAATACACATTCAACACACCCTATTAAGACATCATTTTGTTGTAATCAGCCAAAAAAAGTTACATTTATTCTACTCTGTAATCTGTAATCTGTAATCTACTCTGAAGCAGCCCACAAATTACCAAGTCCCGTATGAGGAGAATGGAACTAGGGTCACATAAGGTAATAAATTGTGATTTGCTTAACCATGGTTTAAGACCAAAAACTATAACTAGTTGTTTCTCACGTTTTTCCAATTTACTCATGGTATATAAACTCAAACTGCTGGGATTTATATAATATTTTGTTAAAAACAAAGAAATCATATTATAATTTCATGTGTTGGGTGAACTATATCTGAGTATAGCATGTTTGATTTCTAGAAATCCATCATTGGTCAGCTCAGAAAGAAATTCTTTAATAGCTGTTTTTTTCTTTTCCTTTCCCTTGCTTCTCACCCATAACTGAGCACAACTTATATGTTTCTTCCGCTGACATCACATCTACGGTAATAATTTATTGCCATTGAATGGACTTAGCTTGCCTCTGGCTTCCTTGGATTTACTTATTTCTCCATGAAGGAGCAGCTTCCCATCCTCTGACTTCTAGCTTTGGTCAAGAGCAAGTGGCCGTAATGGTTCAGCCAATCCTTCGCCCTTGAATTTAACTCTTTTGTCCCCCTGTGCCTGCCAGGAAAGAGCCAGACCAAGGCTGTGCGTGCTTCATCTACATTCCAACTGTTGTTGAACTACAACTCTCAGGACCCTAGCTAGAGAGGTCACCAGTAAAGGATGTTGGGAGATATAGTTCAACACTGGAAGGCTTACAAAGTGCACCCACATACCTCAATGGTTCTTTAACCAGATTTGACTGAAGGAAACATAGTTGGTTGGGAAGGATTATACAAAACCTAAATCACAAGCGGGCATTGTGTTGCCCACTTCTGATTGTTGAAGTGTTGAATGATTTCATTTCAGAACTCTTGTTTGTTCTCCACTGGACCTGATTCATTTGCGTTAAGTGGGGCTGCTCTGTTTCTTGTCTTGTCTAGCTAAAGGACCCTATTGCCCAAAGGAAACAGTGGACCTCAGGAAGGGCTCGGAATGGGATAAATCAGTGCAGCTAGCTGGGGGCAGCCCCCTTGCCACTGCCAAGTCGCCTCTGCCAATTCACTATCACCAGGTCATTGCAGGACAACTCAACATGGGCAATTCGACCAGGAAGGGCCAGTCATGCTGTTCCTCACCTCCAGATCTTCCTCCGCTCTACACAGCTAAGACTAAAGAGTTCTTCATTGGAGGGCAATGAAATAGAATTAATCTGAATTAACAGATTAATCTCCTTTAGATTCCAGGAAGAACAGTAAGAAGTTTTTAAAACTGAGTGCCCTTTTTCTAGTGTTTATTGGAAGATTCCTTTTACCTTTGGGGCAAAATGTTAAAGGACCAGCTTAATTTTCAATCACTAGCACCATGAAGCCCCTAGAAAACAATATATTTATCTATTTGGGCAATTTCCATAGCTACCAAGTTGTGACTCTAGGCTGCTAACATAGGTTTAAAACAAAGAACAAAGGGAACTAACACGCATAAAAGCAGCAACAAAAATACAGCATAACCAAGGCCATGACCATATTCATAGCTCAACCATTGCAGATAATCCTCAACATACAGCCATTTGTCTATGATGGCACTGAAAAAGTGACTTACAACCAATCCTCACACTTACAATCATTGCAGCATCCCCATGGTCACACGATCAAAATTCAGGGCTTAGCAACCAGTCCAGCATGTATTTATGACGGTTGTAGCATACTGGGGGGGGGGTCACGTAAATGCCATTTGCAGATTTCCCAGCCGTCTTCCAACAAACAAAATCAATGGGGAAGCCAGATTCACTTAACAACTGTGGCAAAAACGAACATATAATTGAGTGCAACTCACTTAACAACCGCCTTACTTAGCAATGGAAATTCTGATCTCAATTGTGGTCATAAGTTGAGGACGATCTGCGCCTCCTGGTTTTTCTGGCCTGATCCCTGGGAGCAGATATTTAAGGAAGGCCAACAGGATTAGGGGATCTATGGTGTTCCAAATGTCATTTAGCTGACTATATAAGCCAGGGGTGGGTTCTGACTTACTTCGCTGCCGGTTCACTTCCTCCCGTGCCACGTGGGTACGCCTCGAGGGGGAGCGTGCGTGCATGCGCAGTAAACAAAAAAAATTTAAAAATTCAATTTTTTTAAAAAAAGCTGAAAATAAGATGGCGACGCATGCACAATGCCGGAAACACGGCTTCTGCGCATAAGAAGAAAAAAAAAATTCAAAAAAAAAATAAAAAAAATTCAAAAAAAAGATGGCGGCGCCCACGGACCAGCACCGACCGAACCGGATCGGTGACGTCATTGTGATGTCACCAGCGGGTCGCTACCAGTTTGGGCGAACCGGTCCGAACCGGTAGCAACCCACCTCTGATGTAAACCAGGATCACTTGAGGAATGGGGAAGAGAAAGGGCAATAGCCTGTAGACAGTTAATTTTGTTAATGAGATTTGGGGACAGCTTAAAATGTCCTGTGTGTCCTCCAGTACATGGAGGTTTCCAAATTTGATTATAGTTCAGCTGTAATTTTTTGTATTGATTATGTGCCATCAAGTCGGGGTTGACTCTTAGCAACCACCCAGATAGTTTTACTTGTCAATTATAATTACTATTGACACAATCATAGTATGGAATACACGTGAAGGGGGGAAAAAAAATTCTGCTTCTCCCTCTTATGTAATGATTATAATGCAGAGTTTCTCAACCTTGGCAAGATTAAGACATGTAGACTTCAACTCCCAGAATTCAACTGGGAGTTGAAGTCCATGTCTTAAACTTGCCAAGGTTGAGAAACAATCTATTATTTTATGTAAGGAGAGGCTGCTAATCTTCCAGAAAAAGAAGGGGGTGGAGGAGGACTTGGGGGACCAGGGGCAGGCAGGTCTGAGCCTGCACCAGGCCTCTCATGGCCTCCCCCACCTGTGAGATATCCCAATGGTCCACTTAATGATCTGCACGTTGCTTAAAGACCACATCGGGGAGACCAAGGGTTGGGGGTCGTTAAAGGAGGCAATCATGTAGATGCCTTACTTAATCATGTTATGCCTTACATAACAACTATCATGACTTGTGACCGTAAGAACGGGTTCGCAATTTGGGTGTCCTCCTAGATCCACAGCTAAGATTAGATCAACATCTAACAGCTGTGGCTAGGGGGACCTTTGCACAGGTTCGCCTGGTGCACCAATTGCGACCCTACTTGGATCAGGAGGCTCTCCTCACAGTCACCCATGCCCTTATCACCTCACGGTTGGATTATTGCAACGCACTCTACATGGGGCTACCTCTGAAGAGTGTTCGGAGACTACAGTTGGTCCAGAATGCAGCTCCGCGAGTGGTTGTGGGTGCACCTAGATACACCCACATTACACCAATCCTCCGCGAGCTGCACTGGCTCCCTATTGGTCTCCGGGCTCAATTCAAAGTGTTGGTCATTACCTTTAAAGCCCTACATGGCTCAGGGCCAGGTTATCTTCCAGACCGCCTTCTACCTCATAGTTCCCTGCGACCGGTAAGATCCCACAGAGTTGGTCTCCTCCAGGTCTCATCAGCTAAGCAGTGTTGGCTGGCGGGCCCGCGGGGAAGGGCCTTCTCTGTGGCTGCCCCGATTCTCTGGAACCAGCTACCCCCTGAGATCCGGACTGCCCCCACCCTATTGGCCTTCCGGAAAGCATTGAAGACCTGGCTTTTCCGGCAAGCTTGGGGCCGTTGATCTCGTAATTTGCGAGGTCCGGCCTTGAATGATATGTATGTATGTGATTGTTAACTGGTTTTTAAAATATTTTATGATGTTTTTAAATGTATTTTCTATACCTTGTTGTAAGCCGCCCAGAGTCCTTTGGGAGTTGGGCGGCATAGAAATACAATTAATAAATAAATAAATAATAAATAAATAAATAGGCAGGCTCCATTACGGTTGTGAGTCGAAGACTATCTGTAAAGCACTGACTGAAAAGGAATCCTCAAGGATGAAATATGATGGTGGCATTCAGCTCTCAGAGTGACATCAAAAGGGTGGTGAATTTAATTACCAGATGCAGGAAGTAAAGAGCAACTCAGCTGGTTCCAGAAACGCAATGGCTGAATGATGACTTAACAGTTCCATGGTTCATCTCTTGCTTATAAAAGCTTGGACTGATTGTAATTTCTTTGAACACCAGGATCTCATTCTTTTTCTATTTCCCGAGTCTACTTACAAAGGCCACATACTGCTACGTCCAAGAGAAGTATCAGAAGGGTCGTAGAAGTCCCCAAGATTTGCAGGAGGTTTCCCCCAGCTTTAAAGAATGGGATGCCCGAAGCCTCCCGGTTTCGGAAGGATGGCCATGTTAATCTGTTGCTGCTGCAAAAACAAATTAGGCTGAACTAACCACCGATGGATTTTACACAATTGTATGATCTGCTGAGTAATGGTGAGTGAGAGGGGAAAAAAGACAGCCAAACGGAAAGAATACCTTGGCTGGCCCCAGGACCTTCTGCGGTGCAATGATTTGTCACAAGCGTGTGCGTACAACAACTGGCCCGTAACGGAATATATCAAGTGGGAATTTTGCTCAGTTACTTCAAATTATAGGACTTCTGGACCGTTTCTCAACTGTGAAGGGGAAAAATAGAAGTCTGGAACAATTCCCTTACGACAAATTGTATTTGGCCTGCAATTGGAAGGATGTGCTACTGTCCTGGAAAGCACCCACTGGCATTCCCTGCATAAAAAAATAACATTTTCCCTGTTGGGTTTGACATTGGATGGCAAGCAGAAAGTCAAAGCGGCCTTGCCATATGGAACCGTTTTTCCCTGCCTGTTATTTACTAGGTTTCCCTGGAGATGGATCTGGCAGATTTTCCAACTTGGCAAGGACTGAACAGTTCTCCCGCCTCCCTCGCTGCTCCCAAAAATCTGTTCTCGTGAAGGCAGTTAAGAGTAAATGAACCGCATAGTGTGGAAACTGGAGCTCTTCCGTTCCCATAAACACACTCCTGCCAGTCAGAGCGAAACACACACAGGCCGCAGAAAGATGGCGGCCTGACAATAGGAGACCTCAGCGCAGTTGTGGCAAGGAGGAGCCGTGATGGCAGGTGCTCGACAACCAGCACCCAACAAGAGCCAGGGAAAGTCTGCATAAACTGTAACTTGGTGAAGAGTTCACATTTTGCTTGAGGTAGCTGTGCAGAGAGCCAGTTTGATGTAGTGGCTAAGGCATCAGGCTAGAAGCTGGGAGACTGAGTTCTAGTTCCGCCTTGGGCCCAAAGCTAGCTGGGTGAACTATGGCCAGTCACTTTCTCTCAGTCCTAGGAAGGAGGCAAATGGCAAACCACTTCTGAAAAGTCTTGCCACAAAAAAACTGCAGCCAGTCTCCGAGAATCAGACCCAACTCACAGCTGACCCATCACAACACTTGACACACCTGAAGCCCTTATAAACAGAAGAATACTGACATCCCCTAAACTCCGCTGAAGATATTACCTAGCCTGGTAACGAAACGTTCAGAAACCAACCCACAAGCTCAGAGAATGAACCTTCACCCACAACTGAATGGATTTTTTAAAAAAAAGCTGCACAGTATGGCTCAGATGTTCCTCCAGTTACTGGATTTTAGAGGGGGGCCTTTCTCTTCCTTTCTGAGCAGCAGGGGTGGGTTCCTCCCGGTTCGTACTGGGTCGCCCGAACCAGTAGTGAGGCGCTGGTGATGTCATGATGGCGTCGTGGACCCGCCTTGGTCGGTGCCGGTCCGTGGGCACCGCCATTTTTTCCCGGGAATTTTTGGCGGCTTTTTTTCGTTTTGGGCTGTTTGTGCTCTGCTGCTGCTTTGGAAAGGGCCCTCCCTCCCGCCCCCGGGTGAAGGCTGTCCTTTATTCTTCGCCCGAAGCACAGCTGATCAGCTCCTCAGCTGCGTTTCGGGCAGATTATAGTCACTGAGCATGCGCGGACACAGAATTGCACCGGGGGAGCGCGCGTGCGCGTAACCCTAAGCCACGCCCACAGAGTGGTAGTGGAAATTTTCGGAACCCACCCCTGCTGAGCAGGGTGTCCCTTGAAGATGGGAGGCACAGAAAGACAAAATGACCACGTGGCTGAGATCCTGTCCGTTTTAAGAGCAACTTAGTCTCCTTCAGATGGCAAGAATAATTAGGAGTGCCTTTTTTCTACTGTTTATTATCATGTGATTGCTATCTTGACCTTCCGACACTCCCCACTCCCCATGAACGCCCCTAGACTTGAGTTTCTCAAAAGCTGCTCTCTGACAGATAGATAGAACAGGGATGGTAGCTTTGGGGCAGGAGAGATCATTTTGTGCTACTTAAAAGTGTGGAGTGACAAGGCGCACTACTGTACATGTTTTGTCTCACATCCCCTTTGCGTCTGGGGAAGCACAGGTTTAACCAATGAAGCCACATCATCGCCAAGGTGGACAGGGCCAACATGCTCAATTGTTCATTTTTTCTTGTTCATATTAAGGAGGGAAGGGGATCATTAAGCCTTGTGAAAACATAAGTAGCCCTACAGTCTCTAGGCTGCAAATCAGTGGTGGGTTTCTACTGGTTCGCCCCAGTTCGGGCGAACCGGTAGCAGCGGCGGCAGGAGGCTCCGCCCGGACGTCATCACGGACGTTCTGCGCATGCGCAGAGCATTTTTGATGACGTCCGGGCAGGTGGGCAGAGCCTCTTACTGCCGCCGCTACCGGTTCGCCGAACCGGTGTGAACCGGTAGCAACCCACCACTGCACTAGATGGCAGCAATACACCAACCTCTAACATTTGCTTCCACCTATTGGTCATTCAGCATGTTGCAGGCCAGTTATCCCGCAAGAGCTTAGCTCACTTTATTTTTCTCTTTTAAATCTGCCCGCAATGGGGAAAAAAGGGCCAATTTTTGGATGAAGGAAGGCTGGGGGCTTAAACAGATGAAACAGTCTTGTTGGAAGCTAGCTGAGAAGGTCACAAAAGGCAAACACATGACCCTGGTTGCATACATGCCGGTTGCCAAGTGCCTGAATTTTGATCCACAATCGTCAACTTATTTTCCAAAGCACCTGAAGGCAGGACAAGAAGCAATGGATGGAAACTAATCAAGGAGAGAACCAACCTAGAACTAAGGAGAAATTTCCTGACAGTTAAAACAACAAGTGGAACAGCTTACCTTCAGAAGTTGTGGGTGCTCTAACACTGGAGGTTTTTAAGAAGAGCCTGGACAGTCAATTGTCCAGAATGGTATAGGGCCGTGATGGCGAACCTATGGCACGTGTGCCACAGGTGGCACGTGGAGAAATATCTGCTGGCACGCAAGCCGTTGCCCTAGCTCAGTTCCAGCGCACATGTGCATGCTGGCCAGCTGATTTTCGGCTCGCGCGGAGGCTCTGGGGGGCGGGGGAGGGCGTTTTTGCCCTCCCCAGGCTCCAAGAAAGCCTCTGGAGCCTGGGGAGAGCAAAAAACGGGCCTACTGGGCCCACTGGAAGTTGGGAAACGGGGGAGGGGGGGTTGTGCACGCATGCACGGGGGGGCAGGCAGTGTGGGGGGGTCATGTGTGCATGCGCAGGGGGCGGGGCGCCTGGGGGAGCATTGAATTATGGGTGTGGGCACGCGCACGTGTGTGATAGCGCACACGCGCGCGCTTTCGGCACCCAAGTAAAAAAAGGTTTGTCATCACTGGTATAGGGTCTCCTGCTTGAGCAAGGAGTTGGACTAGAAGATCTCCACGGTCCCTTCCAACTCTGTTATTCTGTTATTGATATATGTGAGCACTGGTCATGAATCACTTTTTTTCAGTGCTGTTGTAACTTTGAATGCTTGATAAAGAAATGGTTCTAAATCGAAGACTACCTCTTCACAAACAAATGTTGCATCCAGAAAGACAATGCAAGAAGCATCAATTGGGATGCTTTACTGGGATGCCCGGGGAATGGGAAGTGGGGGATGGAGGCTGCTTGAAGCCTATCCCCTCTACCAGCTTCCCATGTGCTTTACTTGCCCAGACCATAACAGGCAAGAATCAGCTGTCTTGGTTATTCAGCTGCTGAAAGACGGTTAGCAGGCAAAATTATCTGGTGGTATCATTGGAGAGAATTTGCAGCTATCGATTTGTAGACTGTTCCAGCGGCTCGTATTTCACTATTGGGGATTGTTATGCATTTGTCTTCCACCCCCCCTTCTTTCTGGTTCTCCCTCCCAGACTGGATGGGGCTGTTTTGCCAGCCTCCCATTAACACTGCCAGCCAATTATATGCAACTGTCATTTGCCATACAAGCGACCCTTTTAATTAAGGGAAGACATCCAGATTAGCCTTGGGAATAGTTCTCAGTGGAGTTTTACACCTCGCTGTGGCCTGGATGACAGGCCTGAGTGTGGGAAACTGCTTTGTTACCCTCCTAAAAGAGCAACAAAGCTTTTTGTGCTTTATAATAAGGTTTCCGAGTGTCATCTGAGGACCCCTGAGGGGTCTCCCAAGACCCTCTTAGGGATCTGCAAAATCCAAATTATTTGCCAAACTATGTTTAAAAATTACACAATACTAACATTCCATGGAATGATCATGAAGGGAAGTAGCAGCAGTGAATATGTCCATTTTAATTTTTGATATGGTAAATGTTGATAAATATAACCCATACAAATAAAAGCTGTCCTGTGGTCCTCCATACTTTTTAAAAGAGGGAAGGATTCCTGAGAGAAAAAAAAGTGAAAGTAACACTATGGAAACTCTCAGTCATCCAGGTCATGGTTGTTACAAAGGTGCTTTTTTCAAGAGGCAACTGGACTTTCTGGTTTTTCTTTGAAGACGTTTCGCTTCTCATCCAAGAAGCTTCTTCAGCTCTCCAAGTAGTTGGAGTCTGGAGAGCTGAAGAAGCTTTTTGGATGAGAAGTGAAATGTCTTCAAAGAAAAACCAGAAAATCCAGTTGCTTCTTGAAAAAGCACCTTTGGGCTAAAGCAACACTGCTTTATGAGAGAAGAAAGGAAGGGAGATCTAAAACTTCATCAAAATTGGATTTCAGAAGTCAGCATGAGCAACTTTTTAGACCAGAGGTCTTCAAACTTGGCAACTTTAAGACTTGTGGACTTCAACTCCCAGAATTCTCCAGTCAGCATAGCTGGCTGGAGAATTCTGGGAGTTGAAGTCCACAAGTCTTAAAGTTGCCAAGTTTGGGGACCCCTGTTTTAGACCATGGGGAGCAGCGTGGGTCACAACGAAGGCACTACGGCAGTTAAAGAATTGTCACAAATCGATCAAGCAATGCAGTGGAGATGGCTAAAGAATGAGACTATGACCCTAGCAGGAAAAGGGTTAATCAACCCTTGGTTGTATGTATCGTGCGTAGGAATGAAGGTTGCACAAAAGTTGACCTACCTGCCTTTTTGATCTTTGGAGAATCCAAAGGTTATAGGCCCCAAATACACAGCTAAGTAACAACACTTCACAGTACAGGTAGCTCTTGATTGATTGATTGATTGATTGATTGATTGATTGATTGATTGATTGGAATTTGTCAAACAAAAACGAGAACAAGAGAATAAAAATACAATGACAGGGACGATAGGCACGTTAATGCACTTATGCACGCCCCCTCTACTGACCACTTAAGTATGAAGTAAGGTCCACGGAAGTCAATTTGTGACTGAAACTGTGAAATTTACAACCATTTGTTTCGTAGTGTTACAGAAAAAAGTGACTTATGACCATTTTTCACACTTACAAACGTTTCAGCATCCTCACTCTCTCATAATCAAAATTCGGACAATTAGCAACTGGCTCATATTTATGATTTATGCAGTGTCCCAGGGTCATGTGATCACTTTTTACGCCCTTCTGACAAGCAAAGTCAACAGGGAAACCAGATTCACTAAAACACCGTATTATTAACTGCAGTAATTCATTTAACTGTGGCAAGAAAAATCGTAAAATGGGCAAAACTCACTTAACTGTCTCGCTCAGCAACAGAAGTTTTGGGCTCAATTGTGGCCGTAAGTGGAGGACGACCTGTAGTCCTGAGTTATCAGATGAAAGGATCTCAGAAACTAAATCTAAGATGGTAAGAAGGATGCTATCTACTGTAACCTAGATTTTGGAGCATCATTGGTAACTGAAGAAGACAAACCTGAAATCAACGGAGAAACATGATGATGGGTTATAAAGCAGATTTCTACATTTCTGTTGATAATTCCATAGCTTTGGGCCTTGCTCTGGGTTTCCTGAAAAAAATATTAATATTCATAACAGAAAAAGAAGGGATGATGCATTTTCCCCCAGCTGCAGAAGGAACTTCCCTGCAGGGGTATGTCTTGTCTGCTTAGTAAACGTGTCTTTTTCTCTACTGGGGAATATTTAAATAATTCCTCCAGTTGCATAGTAGAATCCAATAAAAGCTTTGCCATCTGATTATCCTGCTCCTCACTTGAAGAAAAGAGTACAGAGTACAAACTATGCCTCATTATCAGGAGCTCCAAAGTCAGTAGATCTGCTGTACATATTGGACTATAACCACTATTAGGGGTTGGAGATGATAGCAATTGTAGGTCAAGACATCTAGTAACTCCCATGTTCCACATACTCAAGAAGATCCTTGATCAACTTTCTATTCATTTGTTCCATTGGAGTTATAGTCATAGCCAACTGGAGATGGAGCCATTACGTTTCCTTTCTCTGTTTCCAAACTCTGCATCCCTGTATTATTTATTTATTTGGAAATTTATATTGCCGCTTATTCGCACATGGCAACTCAAGGCGGCTTACAAGAACCCCTGCTTAGGCAGGAAACCCTACACCACTTCAGACAAATGGTTATCCAATCTCTTCTTAAAAACTTCCAGTGTTGGAGCATTTACAACTTCTGGAGGCAAGTTGTTCCACTGATTAATTGTTCTAACTGTCAGGAAATTTCTAAAATATAAAACAATAAAACTAATAAAAGAGAGAATCAATAATAAATTAATAAAATAATATAATAAAATAACCCCCCGCCCCGGCGACAACGTATCACACGAGCCATTTAATGGGCTCCATCCCGCTCTGCGTTCCCCAGGCCCGCTGGCAGAACCAGGTCTTCAGCGCCTTCCGGGAGAGTGTTAGAGTGGGGGCCATTCTAATCTCTGGGGGAATGATGTTGATATTATGCTGATACTCAGCTCCAAAGCAATCACTTTTGCACGTTGCAGTCTTTAGGAGACACCTTCCAAATCAGATTTGTTTTGTTTTGTTTTGATTGATTTGCTGTCAAAAGCATAGAAATCTGTCTGCTGTTACTGTAAAGCAGAAAGCAAGACAGTCAACAAGCAAAGAAGTAAAAAAAGTAAATTGCACACGACATGGGTAAAATGAACAAGGAAAAGAGACCAAACAAATAATTGTAATAAGATCTGGATCTTAGACCTGGGTCTTTTAAAAAGGAAGGTATTCAATGCAGTTACGTCTGAGGTTTTCAATTGTATAGACTTAGAAAATGAAAAATGAAATAATGCCCATTGTAAGCCTGTATTTGAAGTATTTGCAAGATCCTAGCCTTTCATATAACTCCTGTTGATATAAGGAACTGCTTTCTGATAACAACAATTACACTTGAGTTAAGCTTATTTGTCCAAGCAAAAATCTGCAGGAAAAGTTCTGGTTGACTTGAATGAATGGAGCCAGACACAAAACTTGACCTGTAGTCTAACACCTACCATCTCCTCATGCTAAAGGGTGTGTTTAGCAAAGTCTGTAACATTATTTGCAACTGTCACCCAAAGACATCAGGAAGACACTAGACTGAGAAAAGTTGCAAAGTCTGTTTTTCTTCACAACAGTTATGTTAGGGAGCTGTTCCCTAAGCATCCTGAAACTGGTCCAGCTGAAAGAAGTGCTTCAGATAAATCACATTGAAATCAATATCCAGGCTAGCCAAGTTTGCAAATGGACCCTGTTCTTTCATCTTTAACTTCAGTTTTCTGGGGCGAAATAAATCATCATTATCAAGCAGTAATAAAATAAAGTCCCCTTAAAGTAAGTTAGACTCCTGGAAACAGTTACAGTGCTTAAAATATCTCTGCTAATCAATTTTAGCAGATAAAAATAATTCACAAACTTTGTCTTCTTCTTTTATTGCAGGGGTTCCCAACTCCTGGTCCGTGGATCAGCAATGGTCCGTGGCATGCCAGCAACCAGGCCACGCAAACAAGTGAAGCCCCATCCGTGGGATGCAGGCAGCACGTGAAACCACGTCCCCTCCGGTCCGTGGAAAAACCTCTCTCTACGGAGCTGGTCCCTGGTGCCCAAAAGGTTATCCACAAAAGTTTATACAGGTAGTCCTAGCTTTACAACCATTCGTTCAGTGACTGTTCAAAGCTATGACTGCACTGAACAAATTGTACTTATGACGGGTCCTCACAGCATCCCCATAATAACAAGATCACAATTTCTGACATTCCTGTCACCTTCTCACAAGCAAAGTCAATGGGGAAGCTGGCAGGAAGTCAGAAGTCAAGATCATGTGAGCTCCTCGCTTAACAACTAACAGAGCCTTTGCTTAATGACAGCAACTGGCACTCCTGGAATTTTAATTGCTAAGCAACATGGTCACATGATATTGCACTTTACAATCACATTGCTTAATGATGAACATTCCAGTCCTAATTGCCGTTGTAACCCGAGGATTATAGAATCAAAATGACTACTCTCTGCCGCTTTGTTCAAATTACAGGAGGAAAAGGGGTTGTTTGGGGAACCTGAACACCATCTCTATTAGAAAAGAAAAAGGAATAAGTTTGCTTCTGCAATAGCGCACACAGATCCACCAGGAATTCAGTCCCATCTTTCATCTTCCTTTTTTTTGCCTTTATCTACATGAAGTGATGGCATTGCTGTTAAGGGTTAAATGCCCCTCTAGTGCAGATTTTAGGCAAGGAGCTGGCTGGTGGCTGAACTTTCCCACTGAATTCAGCCTGGGACAATCATAGTTGGGGCAGTGACCCAGCTGAAATCTAAATGTTGTGTATTTGCCAAAAAAAAAGAAGAAGAAGAAGAAGAAGAAAGGAAAGGGGGGGGGGAAAAGCAGCGAGATGATGTTAAACTGTTTACTTTTGTAAGCGGAAATTGAGAAATGCCTCCGATTTCTCATGCTTTGTGCTGCTTGGCGAGTATGAGAGATTTAGGATCATTTGGCCAAAGCTCTTTCCGCTCAGTCTGGTAATGCACCAAACGGTAATTAGCTACAGTTCAGCACTGATTATCAGACGCCACTCAGTTCTGCAGTGACGGGGCCTGCAAATGGCTCCTTATTTGGAGTCAGAATATTGGCAAACTCTGATCTATGCATCTGTACCAATTTATAAAGGATTCTCCTGTCTATTCTCCACCCTTTGTTTGGTCCCCATATCTTCCTTTTAGAGTTTTGATCCTGTGTTTATCTAACATTGTGTTCAGCGTTTATCTGCTTTCTCAGAGTACAGATACTATTTACGACTGTAATTGAGCCTGGCAATCATGGCTATAAATTGGGATGTCGTAAAATGGGTCACCACATAACCACATAACCAGATCTGTTTTTATTACCTTTTTTGCAAAGGTCGTAAAGCAAACCCATTGTTCACTATGGGCATTTTTTTTTTTTTTTTTGGCTGGAAACTGGAAGAAAATACCAGTTTCCAGCAAAAATTTTGCAAATCACAGTCATGTGACCCCGGAACACTGCAAATGGCCATAAATGCAGGCAAGTTGCCAAGCACCGAAAATGTGGCCTCGTGACGGGGTGGGTGGGGTTGGTCATCAGACGTTTAGAACATAAATAGCTTTTGGGGAGGGGTCCATCATAACAGCCACCAGAGGTGGGTTCTTACCGGTTCTATCCGGTTCGTTAGAACCGTTAGTAACTCGGCGATGACGTCATGGAGTGCCGCCATCTTGGATTTTGCCATCTCCGTGGGCGCTGCCATCTTGGATTTTGCTTCTGTGCATGCGCAGAAGCTAATTTTTGCTTCTGCGCATGCGCAGAAGCTATTTTTTGATTGCTGCATGCGTGCGTGCGTGCAAAGTGTGCGCGCGCACGCGGCGCGACCCTGAGCGAACCGGCAGCAAAAGGATCCAGAACCCACCCCGACAGCCACTAAATGGCTGGCTGTAAGTCAAGGATTACCTGTATTTGGAATGGTGTTTCCTAGCCTTGACGCTCTCCAATTAGAATGTATAATGCATTTCTGAAGGTATCTGAACACACTGTGCAAAAAAAGAAAAAAGAAAAGGGTGTTTAGACTAAGAGAATTGCTAATATTTGCTATTTCAGTTCTACAAATGCAGGACAGTTTGCAAAAACATGCTTGCAATAATATGCCTGACATTTTGGTTTTGCAAATTGCAATTTGGAGGAAAGAACAAAAGTGCTTGAGGCTGAAACGATTACTAGCCCGTCATGAAAGTTTGCTGGCCAGAGAAACAGGAAGGAAATTAGGAAAAAATAGTTCTGTAAGTGGGTTAAAGGACATAAACTAGTAAACAAATACAGTAAGCGAGTCTGTAGGTTTTGCCCATAGCGGAGAGAAATTGTTGAGGACAAGCAGCTTTAATTTTTTTTCAGAAATCAAGGGTGGGAGAGGAGTCAGCCATTCTTTTTTTTGTCCTATGTCGGACTGACTTTAAAAGGCAAGCATCATAGCGGAAAACATCTGGACAGCCTCAGCCTTTTTAAACACCTTGGCTGATTTAAGTGTGCTGGCTCTTTTGTGAGATTTTGGTAATTTTAAAACTATCCTAAATAGATATTGAAAGTGTTTCCCCCCCTTTTAAGATCAATGTGCCTTTTTTTAAAGCTAACTGTTTCAGTGTGGAATGAAATTAGCTTAGAAACAAATCTGTTCATTCATGGAAGTTTCAAGTGTTAGAACCAGAAGCTGGAGAGCTTCATTCTGATCCAGAACCAGCTCCAGATTGGTGGTATAACCTCATCCAGTTTTCATAGCTGATTTTTATTTTTTTAAGTCCCTGGCAGGTCATTTGATACTGAAGAAAGTTGGTGTTTTCTGCTGCAACTCTACTGCATTTGTGGGTGGCTTTCCCCCCCCCCCCCACACACAAAATCTTGCTTCCCCTTGCCTCCTGATTCTTGCAACCATTACTTTCTGTGTGCCTATTCTCTCCCCCACCCCCAAAAATGGGTGAGTCAGAAGGTAGCTGTGTGAATCTGTTGTCTTTAAAACTACCGGTACAATTTAGAGCCTTGTGGCTACCAGATTCCTGAAAGATTCAGCTAGTATCCTTGGTGGACAGGTGACCAATTTGTAAGTTTCTGGAGAGCAGAAAGTACCTCCAAGCTTCTAAGAATTGCTATTCCAGCTCTGTAACCAAAGAAGATACAGATTAACAGAGTTGGAAGGGACCTTGTAGGCCATCTAGTCCAAGTTCCCGCCCAAGCAGGAGACCCTACACCATTTTTGACAGATGGCAGTCCAGTCTCTTCTTGAAAGCTTCCAGTGATGAAGCTCCCACAACTTCCGAAGGCAAGTTGTTCCATTGGTTGATTGCTCTCACTGTTAGAAAATTTCTCCTTATTTCCAGGTTGAATCTGTCCTTGTTCAGTTTCCATCCATTATTCCTTGTCTGGCCTTCAGGTGCCTTGGAAAATAGGTTGACTCCTTCCTCTTACATATTTACATAGACTTCTGTAAAGCCTTCGACTCAGTGGTACACGACAAACTACTTCTGAAACTAAAATCCTACAGCATCTCTGGACCCCTACATAACTGGATAGCTGCGTTCCTGTCAAACAAACAACAAGTGGTCAAAATAGGGAGCGCCCTATCAAATCCCGCACCTGTTAACAGCGGTGTTCCCCAAGGCAGCGTACTAGGACCAACACTCTTTATACTTTATATAAATGACTTTGCGATCACATTATAAGCAACTGCGTTGTCTTCGTCGATGATGTAAAACTTTTCAACACCACCGACAACACTGCTACCCTTCAAAAAGACCTCGACTTTGTGTCAGAATGGTCAAACAACTGGCAACTCCAAATCTCAACCAACAAATGCTCTGTCCTACACATTGGCAAAAAGAATCAGATCACTAAATACAAGCTGAATGGACGCGACCTTGCAAACGACCCTCACTCTGTCAAAGACCTTGGAGTACTCATATCTAATGATCTAAGTGCCAAAGCCCACTGTAACAACATCGCCAAAAAGGCATTAAGAGTTGTAAACCTAATCTTACGTAGCTTTTTCTCCGGTAATATTACACTATTAACCAGAGCATACAAAACATTTAAATCTCAATCAACAAATGCTCTGTCCTACACTTTGGCAAAAAGAATCCGAACACAAAATACAAGCTTGGAGGACACGACCTTGTAGACGACCCTCATTCTGTCAAGGATCTTGGAATACTCATATCTAATGATCTAAGTGCCAAAGCCCACTGTAACAACATTGACAAAAAGACATTAAGAGTAGTCAACTTAATCCTGCGTAGCTTCTTCTCTGGCAACATTACACTGATAACTAGAGCATACAAAACGTTCGTTAGACCAATTCTCAAATACAGCTCATCTGTCTGGAACCCACACTGCATATCAGACATTAATACAATAGAGCGTGTCCAGAGATATTTTACGAGAAGAGTCCTCCACCCCTCTGCTCGCAACCGAATACCTTACGCCACCAGACTTGAAATTCTGGGCTTAGAAACCTTAGAACTACGTCGCCTTCACCACAACAATACACGAGCACACAACAGATACAAACTCAAAGTGAACCGCTCCAAATTCGATTGCAGGAAATATGACTTCAGCAATGGAGTGATTAATGCCTGGAACTCACTACCTGACTCTGTGGTTTCATCCCCAAATCCCCAAAACTTTACCCTTAGACTGTCTACTGTTGACCTCACCCCATTCCTAAGAGGTCAGTAAGGGGCGTGCATAAGTGCACCAGCGTGCCTACAGTCCCTGTCCAAATGTTCCCTTTTATTTGTACCCATCTTATGTATTCAAATAATGTTATGTTAATGTTATACTTATACTCTCTGTGACAGCCCTTCAAATATTGGAACACTGTTATCGTGTCTCCCCTGGAAGGAGACATATTGAAATACTGAACTGACCCACCGCCCCATTTTACCATCGAAGACATCAATTCACTATCTTCCTGCTGCAGGAAGTATACTAGTATACTTAGTATGGCCCTTAATATGCTTAGTATGTCCCAGAGAAGAGGGGATCAACCTATTCTCCATAGCACCAGAGGTCAGGACAAGAAGTAGCAGGTGGAAGATCCAACCTATGGTAGAAATAAGGAGAAATTTCCTATTAGTGAAAACAACTAATCAATGGAACGGCTTATTTCCAGAATTTGTGAGTGCTCCACATTACTGGAGGTTTTCAAGAAGAGACTGGACAGCCATTTTTCTGGGATGATATTGGGTCTCTGCTTGACCAGGGGGTTGGAGTAGAAGACCTTCAAGGTCCCTTCCAACCCTTTTATTCTATGTTCTGTGTTCTATCCTTAATAGTGGGAAAATAAATATATCGGCTCTATTGCACAGAATAGCAAAGCTGAGCACATGCCATGGATATCCACGCCCTACCCACTGGCAGCAAGTTAAGGGGTGGAACAACTGAGTGATGGATAAAAGTGTCCAGGCTTAATTGTGTAGGAGACTTTTATCTATCACTTTTGAACAAATATATTTTTTGAAAGTGTTTTAAACAGCACAATGTCCCTGGAGACTTCTTTTCCTACCCTAATGGTCTCCAGATATGCTAGATTAAATTCCTACTAGATCGGAGAAGGCTAATCTAAGCAAACTTTTCCAGAGTTTTGTCAAAGCTAGCCACGGCTGACACTAGCTGAGATAGTCAGATACCTTTTCTTTAAGATCTCCCAATATGATTGTTCTTTTTCTTTTCTTTTTTTGTCATTACCTGGCTAGCAAATACAAGAACTAACAGAAATTTATCCAAAATGAAGACATTGAATGCACCATCATGCCCATAGAAAGCCTAAAGATTGATGAAAGCACACTGGCAAAACAGAACACCAACAGCAGGGAAGCTGAATACAGAACAGTAATATAGGTAGCCTTCATTTAGTGTCTGACTCAGTTAGCGACAATTTACAATTATGATGGTGAGGAAAAAATAATTTTACAACCAGTCCTCACTTACAATCTTTGCAGGTCTGCAAAGCAAAAAAAAAGCTAAAATAAATACTTAAGCACAGGTCTGGTTTCACTTAGTGACTACTTCGCTTAACAACCAAGTTACCAGTTCAAATTGTAGTTACTAAATGAGGACTACCTGTATAAGGTAGTCGTCAACTTATAACAGTTCATTTAGTGACCGTTCAAAATTACAATGGTACTAAAAAAAGGGACTTATGACCGTCTTTCACCCTTACGACTGTTGTAGCATCTCCATGGTTTTGCAATCAAAATTCAGGCACCTGGCAAACGACTCATATTTATGATGGTTGCAGTGTCCCGGGGTCATGTGATCCCCTTTTGCAACCTTCTGACAAGCAAAGTCAATGAGGAAGCCAGATTCACTTAACAACTGTGTTACTAACTTAACAACTGCACAACTGTGGCAACAAAGATCGTAAAATGGGGCAAAACTCACTGAACAACTGTCTTGCTTAGCAATATAAATTTTGGACTCAATTGTGGTCATAGGTCGAGGACTACCTGTGAAGTCCAAGCATGATTAGCAGCACCCGCAGAATAAATGTTAGCTGAAAGTCTAGAAAAAGAATAGCCAGCCCTGTTAGAAGGCAAGAAGGCAAACACAGGTTGCAGCTCATGCTCACTCTGTCATTTTAAATGATTGACAGCCAGTATTGACATTTTCAGTCACCTCAAATTGCTGCAAAAGGATGACACCTCAAGGGGATGTTATTCCACGGCTGTATTTATTTATTTGCCAACATTTGCATGCTGCCTCTTGCAACAATTCCAGATGGGTTTTTGCTTTTGCTTTTCCTTATTACAAAGAGCATTTTGCTGAATCATGCATCTTCCTCTCAGCAAAGTGCTGTCTGCGCTGAGCCATTGATCAAACTTTCCCTGCTCAGTTACCGCCCTCCTCTCCCTCCCTGCACATGCAAGAATTCCTTTCCCATTCATATACATTTTTAAACAGAAGAGCTGAGCGATCAATAGGCTCTTAGCCTGAGATTTCATTAAGGATTTTTCTGCCCTAGTATTGATTGCCTTTCTGTGGGGCCCTGGAAAGCACTGAAGTCTGATAAATTCAGGAAGCTAATATTCTGCAGTCTGCATTCGCTTGCTGTTCGCATCAGTTTATCTTAGGACCCCTTCCTCCATTTTCTGCTGCCTATAAATGAGAACTGGAACTTTTTATCACTTGGGATTATGTGAAAAATCTCAAACCATTTTGGGAAATATTTGGGGCGTAGGCAGTATGGGTCAAAAAAGTCAAGATGGCACCCACAACTGTACAATCAAAGTTCCTATCCTTTTTTCACATTTACATTCAATATTTTTTTATTAGCTGATAATATAAGATACAAAAATACAAAAGCAAGTAGTAGGAAACACAAGGGAGGGAAAGGGGAAGAGAGCGGTGTGGAAGAAAGGGTGGGGGCGGGAAAGAAGGCGTTGACGTCCAACTCCCTCTGTTGCGGTAGAATAAGGCGTTAACATCGAACCTCAACTTTTTACTTTTCCATAATAATATAAACTATCCATTTCTATAACAACTAATCAATGTAATCAGTAAAACCCAAAATCAAAGTTTCAATTCTTTCCACCTCAAGCACAAAGTCCAGATCCTTTTACCTGTATGTGTAAAAAATAAAAGGCTGGGCTTCGATCTCACAGTCTACCTTGATTTTTTTGACTCCCATGGTGAATCTTATTGAAAGTAATATACACACAGTCCTGGACTTATAACCATTCATTTGGTAAGAATTAAGAGTTACAAGGGCATAGAAAAAAATGACATATAGGACAAATATGCCAAATATTGCAAATTTTTAACAATATATTCCCCAGAAGACTAACAATTGAATTTGTGGGAGTATCCCAATTATCTGTATCTCTGAAATAACAACACAAGATACAGATAATCCTCGCTTAGCGACTGCCTCATTTAGCAACTGTTTTACAATAACAATGGGGATGAAAAAATAACTATGCTATCAGTCGTCACATCTATGACTTTTGTGGGTTGGCAAAGCAAAGCTGAAGTAAGATCGTAAAATCATGAGGATTCAGTTAGCAGCCACTTCACTTAAAGACCAAGTTAAGTGAATTGTGGTCGTAAGTCGAGGACCACTTATACAAAGGATTTGATTGTGATCGTAAGCCTAGAACTACCTATACAAAGGATTTGATTGGTTCAGGTGTGACTATTTATATATTACAACAATTAGAAAAGTTAGGGTTAGTCCTCACAAGTTACAACCAGCACCTGCTCCAGGTTATCTGCATTCTTGCTTAACCAATTCTAACCATCAGACTATGAACTCTGAAAAGCAAATTTAGGGTTTTGGGTTCAGCATTCAGGTTCAAGGGACTCTTTGTTACAGTAATCCTCGTTTAGCAATCACTTGTTCAGCGACCATTCGAAATTCCAACAATGCAGAACAAGGGGACTTATGACCCATTCCTCGTAGTTGCAACAGTCACAGTATTCCCTGCAGTCACTCCATTCTAATTCGGGTGCTTGGCAACTGGCTCACAATCATGTCATAGGTCATGTGATCATCATTTGCAATCTTCACTGCTGGCTTCCATGAGGAAGTCAATGGGGAAACCAGTAAGAGGTTACAAAGTATTTTTTTCATCAACCACATGAGATTTGCTTAACAATGGCAATTCAAACTGATGCAACTGCAAAAAACTGCAATTTGTGCAATATTATTCTTGATGACTGCATGACTTAGTAACAGAGTAACAGAGTTGGAAGGGACCTTGTATGTCATCTAGTCCAACCCACCACCCCTGCTCAAGCAGGAGTCCCTACACCATTTCCGACAAATGGCAGTCTAATTTCCTCTTGAAAGTCTCAATTGTTGGAGCTCTCACAACCTCCGAAGGCAAGCTGTTCCACTGGTTGATCGCTCTCACTGTCAGAAAGTTTCTCCTTATCTCCAGGTTGAATCTCTCCTTGGTCAGTTTCCATCCATTATTCCTTGTCTGACATTCTGGTGCCTTGGGAAATAGCCTGACCCCCTCCTCTCTGTGGCAGCGCCTCAAGTATTGGAACACTGCTATCATGTCTCCCCTGGTCCTTCTCTTCGCTAGACTAGCCATGCCCAGTTCTTGTAACCGCTCTTCGTATGTTTTAGTTTCCAGCCCCCTAATCATCCTGGTTGCTCTTCTCTGCACTTTCTCTAGAGTCTCCACGTCTTTTTTGTAGTGTGGTGACCAAAACTGGATGCAGTACTCTAGGTGTGGTCTAACTAAGGCTTTATAGAGTGGTATTAGTACCTCCCTAGACCTAGATTGTATCCCTCTATTAATGCACCTTAGGATTGCATTGGCTTTTTTGGCTGCCGCTGCACACTGCTGGCTCATGTTTAGCTGGTTGTCTACTAAGACTCCAAGATCCCTCTCACAGTCACTGCTACTAAGTGTGGTTTCACCCAGTTTATATGTATATTTTTGGTTTTTCTTACCTAAGTGTAGGACTTTACTTTTCTCTGCATTGAATTTCATTTTATTAGATTAGTAATGGAGCTGCTGATCCCAATTTCCACTGTTAAGGGAGGACTAACTATACACATATCCCTATGTGTAGTTTAATGAAAAGGACTAGGGTTGACATGATAGCAGTTCCAATATCTAAGGGTTTGCCATAAAGAACAGGGAGTCAACCTATTCTCCAAAGCACCTGAAGGCAGAACAAGAAGCAACAGAACCAGTCAAGGAGAGAAACTACCTAGAACTTAAGGAGAAATTTCCTAACAGTTAGAACAATTAGTTGAACAACTTGCCTCCAGGAGTTGTGAATGCTCCAACACTGGAAGTTTTTAAGAAGAGATTGGGCAACCATTTGTCTGAAATGGTATAGGATTTCCTGCCTGAGCAGGGGGTTGGATCAGAAGACCTCCAAGCTCCCTTCCAATTCTGTTATTCTGACAATTAAGACCCTAATTTGTAATGAAGATCGGGCTTCTAATCCTTGGCTCCTCCAAGTTAAAAGAATCAGGAATCAAAAAGAGAAAATGCTTTGCTTTGGATTCTGCAGAATGGTCGGAACAGACAAAACTAGATTACATTAGATTACATTATTAGCATTTCCATAAAGTGGAAGCAATTCCAGATTCTCTTACACTAAGTGGTCCAAAATAGACAGGATAAAACCATGACAAATGTTTTTCTGCAGAGACAATATCAAGATTCCTTTGGGGGGGGGGGGGACCCCTAATTTATATCTCTTCCAGAAAGGTAGCATGTTCTTCAGGCATAAAAAAATACCGTAAAAGTGATTCAGACATGAAAGTGCCTCCTGATTTCTCTGCCTCCTGATTTCCAATTAAAGTGTTCCTTGTTGGTTTGGGATGGTAGTTTAGCAGCAAATATATGCTAATAAAATCCTAAAGAGGAGGAGGCAATCTCAGCATGCAGGTGTCTGATTGCAACCTGGGTGGCCGATAGGAATAACAATCTGAAGCCTCAGATCACTCTCTCCTTGTTAAGCATACTGCTTGAACACAGCCAATGTGTAGAGCATGGGTGTCTAATCTTGGCAACCTTAAGACTTGTGGACTTCAACTCCCAGAATTCCCCAAAAAGCATAGCTGGTTGGCGAATTCTGGAAGTCCACAGGTCTTAAAATGGCTAAGAGAGCCGAGGTGGCGCAGTGGTTAGAGTGCAGCACTGCAGGCTACTTCAGCTGACTGCTAGCTGCAGTTCGGCGGTTCAAATCTCACCGGCTCAAGGTTGACTCAGCCTTCCATCCTTCCGAGGTGGGTAAAATGAGGGACCCAGACTGTTGGGGGCAATATGCTGACTCTGTGAACCGTTTAGAGAGGGCTGTAAAGCACTATAAAGCGGTATATAAGTCTAAGTGCTATTGCTATAAGGTTGGACACCCCTGGGGTAGAGCAAGCCAGAGAGCAAGCTGAAAACGGACAACAAACCACTATATTGTAACCCTTGACCCCAACACTGTGCTGTCAAAACTCAATGCTTTTAATGAGAGGAAATCCAACCCCCTTTCTCAAAATGTTTCCCTTGAGTATCACACTCCACTGGTATAACCTCACTAGACCATTAACTTAACCTATTTGTGGTCCTCCCAGACATTTTGAAAAGGCCTGACTTCCATCCCCTGAAAGCATGTCCATTCCTCTTTAGTGCCCAAGGTTTCATCCTCCATCAGAGCTTTTAATGCAGTCTCCCCATCCCCTTCTTGATTTCTACCCATTTAGACTAGGATCAGCTGCTCTTCACTGTTGCAGTCCTGCTGAAGAAGTTACAACTGTTAAAATTGTAATTATGCATTTACATTTTAGGAAACAAAATTGTTGTCAGAAGTCAGGGGCGTCAAACTCACGTCGTCACGGTGATACAAGTCCTGTATCAGGACTTTTCCCCTTCACTAAACTGGGCGTGTGGGTGGCCAGCATATGATGCATCCGGTCTGTAGGCCGGGAGTTTGACAGCCATGTCGTAAGTGATCTGGAGTCATCTACAATACTTTTTTATTTTACATACAGTTATGCGGGGTTGGGAATTTCTATGCCAGTCTTCCTTAATATGGTGCTCTCCAATGTGCAGGTAGTCCTTGACTTACAACTGTCCATTTAGCAACCATTTGAAGTTACAATGGCATTGAAAAAAATTACATATGGCCACTCCTCGTTCTTACAACCATCGCAATGACCCTATAGTCACATGATCAAAATGTATTTATGATGGTTGGGTTTAACAATTGTGGGGAAAAGGTTGCAAAATTGGACACAACTCTCTTAACAATTGCTTAGCAATGGAAATTCTGGTCCCAATTGCGGTTGTAAGTCAAGGACTACCTATATTAAAATTTAACTGCCCCAATTTCTAGCCATTATGGCCAGTTTTGATACTAGGGATTCTGGGAATTGAAGTCCAATGTATTTGGGGCAAACTAGTTGGCCATCAAGTTCTGCATCATGAACACAAGTCACACCACAAGAAACTACAACACATTTCCTCCCAATACAATACAACCAATACATCACTGATGCTTAGGTTCCTGGGAGAGGGGTTCACACCTGTGTTCACAGTTTGCTCAGACGGGTCCATGAAGTTTGCATCTGCACTCATGTAAGGTAGGAAGCTGGTTTGGTTTCAACCACGAGGTTTAAATTGTTGGCCAATGTGTGGCCGACTGATGGCAGCTCCCTTTATTGTGTCTTCAGAAATTATCTCTGTGTCACAAAAAAATGTAATATCGACCTCAGTGTGGGTGTAGGAAGCAAACCATCTGTCAGATAAGAGACTGGCTTTTCTCGGTCACTTCCGCCTCCTAACCAGAGAGTAGATCAGGTTTCCTCGAGTTCTCAGCAAGGACCCTGGAAGGAATTGTCAGAAATGACTTGGTAAATTTAGAATGGAAACGTTGACCAGAAACAGGAGGCGAGATCGAGGCTCCTCTGGGATCAATGGAGAGTCTTCTTCATCTCCAGAAACAGCAGCAACGGCCCATCTCCAAGAAGCCAAGATAACCGTTGTGGCCTAAAGCAGTTAACTGGGTTGAGTTGGGCTTTCACCATTGCCTCTGAAAACGGAGAAATTCACTCCCATTCACACTGCAGGAGAGCAGAACCATTTGCACCCGTTTGCTTGCAGTTTGTACACGTATCTATTTGTCAGACTCCCACAAGCCCTTCCTCCAGGATCTTGAAGCAGTCTACGCATTAAAGCTACCGGATCGAGGCTGCAAAAATCCGGACGACCCCCAGAGGGCAAGGGCGGGGAAGGTACAGCACAGCGAGGGAGATACAGCGGTGCGTGTGCCATCACGATTCAGTGCAGCAGCTCCATCCCGTTAAATCGCGGCGAGGAAGCCTCTTAAGTGTAGCCAGCGGTTTAAAAAAAAAACCCGGAAACTTGGCCTGACGTGGGTTAATGAAGCCGGCACTCTGCACACGCCCAGAGGACCCCGCTTGCAACCAAGGAGGCACGAGGCGGCCGGAGCTGGAGCGGGAGCGGCAAGCGGGCTCGTCACGTGACCGCTTTCTCTTTCGCCGCCCGCCGGTCCCTTTAAACCCTCTCTCGCCGAGCGAGTTGGGAGGAGACGGAGGGAGGCTCGAAGGCGGCGGGGGCGCCCCTTTTGCCGCTGCCTCCCGGGCGCTCGGAGCGCTTTGCGCGGCTGCTCGGCCAGTCTCTCCGGCCGCCTTTCCTCCGTCCTTCCGCCCAGACTCAGAGGCCGCTGGGGGAGGACCGAGCCGGGAGCCCCCCCCCCCAACCCCCCGTCCATGCCTCTCCAAGCCGGGTAAGCGCTGCGCCCCGTCCTCTCCGGCCCTTCGCTTTCTCTTTAACCCCCCCCCCGCCCCCCCGGCTCTGCTTTCTCCGCTTTTGCTTCGAGTTCGCATTTTTTGCAAAGGGGGCGGGCGGGTGGCCGGGGGCGCGCGCGTGTCCTGACTGGATAGCCGCGGGTTTCCCCTTCTTTCTTCTCCCCGCCGACCTCTTTCCATTGCGGCGCCTCAGTCCGTAGTGAAAGCTTTGCGCCCGCGGAAGAGCTTACGGGGCATCGGTTCCCGTCCCGGCTTCAAACCTCTGAAAGCCTTCCCCAGACACACGGGGGGTGTTGCGGGGCTGTTTGTGGAGCTGTTGAAGCGGGGGGGGTTTCCACGCTCCCCCCCCCCATCCTGCACATTCCCACCCTCCTTTCGCCTTGTTCTCTTCATTTCTTAAGGATCTGGGGAGTGTAGGTGGTAGTTAAGCCGGATATTTGGGGGTGGGGGGAAGAGAGATGCTATTTTGTATTTTGATTTGTTGCTAGTCCCCCCCCCAATCTTTTTGCTTTTGAATAGCAAGTGTTTACCTCGAGGGTGTGCGCGAGAGAAAGATACACACAACCCTCCCTTTCGTGCAGCATCAGGATTCCTTGCACAGACAAGGATACATACAACACTTAGCTAGATCCACCTTTCCATCTTCCTGGTGGGAAGGCCAATAATTTCCCCTGTTTCTGTGAATCGGGCAATTCCTGAGAGAAGCTCGTGAGTCTTAGTGATAGCAGGGAGCCATTCACAATAATGTCCGAAAAAGGGAGGGAGGGAGGGAGGGAGGGATCTCCCTTCGACCTTTCTCTGTGCCTCCACCTGCGCCAAGGGCTGGCTGGCGTTGGATGGGGGAACCAGGCTTCAGAAATGGCATTTGTCCCATCCTGATGGCTGCCTGACTGATGGATGGATGATTGTTTGGCTGCATGGAGGTTTGTAAATGGTTCCGGATGGGGCTGCACGTTTCCACCCCGCCTTCGGTTTTTAATCAATGGGCTTCCTTATTAATGACTCGCCAAAGCCACGTGCTGTCTTTCTTCTGTGGTTAGCTGGAGTTGAGCTGGCTGCTTCAGACAACTGGTAATGGGTGTCACGAAGGGACACCAGACTTTGGATTATCTGATTTTATTGGATTATTTTAATTGCTTGTGGGATTTTTCTGCCTCGGGGGCTAAAATAATTTGCCTTGCATCTTGTCTGTGGAAGGGACAATATTCATTTCTCTGCCTGAAACAGCAAAATGGCTTGGCCCTCTCCTTGTAGGTGTATCTGGCTGTGCAGGGAGTGTTTTATGCTGTGTGATGGGATGCAGGGAAACCCCTTGATTCAGAGACTACAGCATCCCCTGATCTATTCCTTTGACTTCCCACCTCCCTGCTTTGCAACCCGCACCTTGCTGCATTATTTATTTACTAGCAAAAAGGGCCATCAATATGATTGGCTGGTCTATGCAAGACGGTGCATTGTAGAGACCATATGTGTGTGCACGCGCGTTTGTGTGTCTCCCTGTGTGCTCTGCATGCAAACGTCGTCCATGGAAGGTAGAAGTCCCTGGGGCTTTTTGCTGCAATCTTGAGTCCGTGCACTGCACAAAGATTTCTTTCGTGCACTGCACAATGATTTCTTTTCCTCCCTGGAAAGGAATCATGAGTGTTGACTCTCTTTTTAAAGGAAAAAAGCCACGTTTAGGAATTCTGCTTGGATGGGGTAAAATTAGATGCTTTTAAGAACTGAGTTAGATTCTGTGGATGGATTCCCAGATCTCTTGTCTTTTGGGACTGTGAGTTCTAGTCCTGCCTTAGGCATGAACAATGGCTGGGTGAACTTGGGACAGTCTCTCTCTCTCTCCCTCTCTCCCTCTCTCTCTCTCTCTCTCTCTCTCCCTCCCTCTCTCTCTTTCTCTCCCCCCCTTCTCTCCCCTCTCCCCCCCTCTCTCTCCTCTCTCTCTCTCCCCTCTCTCCTCTCCTCTCTCTCTCTCCTCTCTCTCTCTCTCTCTTTCTCTCTCTCTCTCTCTCTCTCTCTCTCTTTCTTTCTCAAGGAAGAGGAAGGAACATTAGGTATGTACACTGCCTTGAGTTATTTATACAAATAATACAGGTGTGATATTAATAGTCATTCCATGAGGGAGATGGGCAGTCTCTAAATATGATATATAAATAAATCCTTAATTTGGGAATACATTTCTACTCTAAGTAAAGGAGCTTATTGCTGTGTGTAAAAAAAAAGAAAAAACAGGATATTCCGTCCCTTAAACCTGGAGAGGTGGTGGATTAGCAATGGGAAGTGAAGAATGGCCAGCTTGCCCTCCCTCTTTCTGAATTATAGTAGCCTGGGGATTTCCTGGTGGGAAAAGAAATTGGACTTCAGGATCAATGTTTGTTGCATATTGTGGATGAATCATTGATCGTCATTTGAGAAAATATTGACTCCTGTTCGCAAGTGGTTTGCCTTTTGTATTAGATTTAAAAGAAAGAAAAGGGCCAAACAGATTTTGGAAAAGGTATGTGTGTGTTCTATTGATGTATTACAGGTAATCTTCAATTTAAGGACCAAAATGGAGCCCAAATTTCAGTTGTTAATCAAGACAGCACTTAAGTTATTTTTGCCCCATTTTATGAGCTTTCTTGCCACACTACAGTTGTTAAGTGAATCATTTGGTCATTAAGTGAATCCGACTTTCCTCCCATTTGACTTTGCTTGTTGGAAACTGGCTGGAAAGGTTACAAATGGTGATCACATGACCCCAGGACTATGCAAGTATCATAAATACATGCCAGTTGCCTGACTTTTCATTATGTGACCATGGGGATGCTGCAACGGTTATAAGTGTGAAAACTGCTCATAAGTTACTTTTTTCAGTGCTTTTGTAACTTCAAACGGTCACTAAATAAATGGTTTTAAGTTGAGGACTATCTGTAATTGCATGTCTGCGATGCCAAAACACTCTTCAAGTGATTCATAGAATGGCAATAAACTCATGAAGTCACCTATACGTGAGTTGGATGGCTATATAAATTTGCTTGATAAATCAATTACGGTACATTATCTAAAATACGACATCCATTCTTAAAGTAAGAAACAAAAAAAGATAGCAGCATGCAAGAAAACCCATGTTTTCTAAAGACTGGAGAGCTTAGACTATTTTAGATTTCTTGCAGCAGCAAAGAGGGTTGTAGGTTTTATAATTAATGCAGTAATCTAATAATAGTTTTCACTTGGTCTGCAAATGCACAACCTAGTTATCCCAAAGGTGCTTTTTCCAAAAGGCAACACGACTTTCTTGGGTTTTTTTTTTCTTTGAAAACCTACCAAAACAGAAAAAACGTCTTGGATGAGAAGCGAAATGTTTTCAAAGAAAAAACAAAGAAAGTCCAGTTGTCTCTTGGAAAAAGCACCTTTGGGACAACATGACCTGGATGATTGAGGATCCTAGTTGTCTAATTTCTCAATTAGGGTGTCACCACTGAAAAGACCACAGCAGTCTTCCCCAACAGAGTGTCCCCCCCCAGTATATTGAGACCGCAATTCCCAGAATTCCTAAACCAGTATGGGTAAGGTTAAGCCTCCAACCACCACTACAGGCAGTCCTCAACTTACGACCACAATTGAGCCCCACATTTTTTGTTGCTAAGTGAAACATTTGTTAAGTGAATTTTGCCCATTTTATGACTTTTCATGCCACAGTTGTTAAGTGAATCACTGCAGTTGTTAAGTTAGTAACACAGCTGTTAAGTGAATCCACCTTCCCCTTTGACTTCGCTTGTCAGAAGTTTGCAAAAAGTCACTTTTTCGGTGCTGTTGTAACTTCAAACGGTCACTAAATGAACTGTTGTAAGTTGAGGACTACTTCTTTGGGACTTGAGTTTGCCACACTGCCTTGTGTCAGTATGGCCCAACTGGAAGAGTTCCAACCCCTAGATCCTCATACAAGCATCAGTACCGTAATGCAGATCAGATAAATCCCTTTTTCTACCATCATACGAGTAGAAGATTGATATTTATTTATTTGTATTCTACATTTACGATTTTTATAAATAACTCAAGGCAGTGAACATATCGAACATGCATATCCAACACACCTTCCTCCAGAGGTGGGTCTCAGCAGGTTCTGACCAGTTCTGGAGAACCGATAGCGGAAATTTTGAGTAGTTCGGAGAACTGGTAATGGAAATTTTGAGTAGTTCGGAGAACCGGTAAATACCACCTCTAACTGGCCCCGCCCCCATCTATTCTCTGCCTCCCGAGTCCCAGCTGATCGGGAGGAAATGGGGATTTTGCAGTATCCTTCCCCTGGAGTGGGGAGGGAATGGAGATTTTGCAGTATCCTTCCCCTGCCACGCCCACCAAGTCACACCACGCCTACCATGCCACGCACACAGAACCGGTAGTAAAAATTTTTGAATCCCACCATTGCCTTCCTTCTCTTATTTTCCCCACAACAACAACCCTGTGAGGTGTGTTGGACTAAGAAAGAGTGACTCAGCTGGCTTTCATGGCTAAAGCGGAACTTGAACTCACAGTCTCCCACTTTTTAGCCTGGTGCCTTAACCTCTAGACCAGGGGTGTCAAACTCACGTCATGGCGGTGTCATGTGACGTATCGGGACTTTTCTCCCCTTCGCTAAACCGGGAGTGGGCGTGGCCAGCGCGTGATGCATCCGGCCTGCGGGCCGCAAGTTTGACACCCCTGCTCTAGTCTAGACCAAACTGGCTCTCTTCAGATCTTTAAGAAATTTGCTCATTTTGTATCCCTTTCCTACCGTTGCTAGAAGCAGACTTCTATTTCCTACTTGATAGAGCCTTCCACTAAATTAATATTAGACCAGCCTAATGATTTGGCAGTGCCAGCTGAGATAGTTAAGTGGTCTAGAATTTTAAATTACATCGGGGAACATTCAGAAGAAAGGAAAAAACATAACAGAAGAAACAACATAACATACTCATATTCCTCAGCTAACTAGATCTCTTCATGGCTACATGACTACAAGGATCTTAATTCTATGTGCCTCTGTGTCAGGATTCTTCTGATATTCATTTTAATTTTGTTACTCACCTGGGACCCCCCCCCCTGCCAAGAAGCTCGGAGAGGACGGGTGTAATTTTCTCTTTCACTCCCTAATTTATGCCTTTAGGGAAGGATGACTAATGGTGTCAGAATCTGATCACTATATGGGGATTTTAATCTGGAATCTTTAAATCTTGAATTTTAGCCTGACATCTTAACTACTTGTTTTCGTCCAAAAATCTGCTCAGGTGTAACTTTGATATGAAATCTATTTTGGCTCAATAGAAGTTGAGTTGCTGGTTTGAACTTCTAGGGATGTAGTTTTACCGAAGGACCATTTTGATAGACAATTTAAAGTCACCAACTGGGGTGGACATAATGGAAGATAGATAGATAGATAGATAGATAGATAGATAGATAGATAGATAGATAGATAGATAGATGATAGATAGATAGATAGATAGATAGATAGATAGATAGATAGATAGATGATAGATTTATTTATTTATTTAGTCAAGCATGTATGAGAAAACAATTATAAGTATGAACGTAACATCTAAGCATATAAGTATAAACAGGTAAAGTATATGCATAAGAAATGAGTACGAATAATGGGGAACAATAGGACAGGGATGGTAGGCACGCTGGTGCGCTTATGCATGCCCTCTTACAGACCTCTTACGAATGGGGTGAGGTCCACGGTAGACAGTTTAAGGTTAAAGTTTTGGGGGTTTGAGGATGTAACAGAGTCAGGTAGTGTATTCCAGGCATTGACCGCTCTGTTGCTGAAGTAGTCATTAACGGGTAGGACGTTGTAGCAGACAATTTTGTGTACTAAGCTTAGGTCAGACCGTAGGCGGCGTAGCTAAAGATTCTAGATTGATTTTAGGGTTGGCTGTTTTGCCTTCCTGCTGCTGCTGCTTAGCTTCTAGAGTAGGCAATCACAGTCCCAAGTAAGAAAATATTACAACTTTCTATTTAACACTTTACTTCTGGATATTTGTATAGATTGAGTCTGGAGGGTGTGGGGCAAATGCATTGGGCCCCCCCGAAAGAGATGGAAGGAGGGGGGTTGTAATCAACAAAACAGCAGTTTTCTGTCTGTGAAGTCTTTTAGTTAAGGGGGGGGGAATTTATTTTTATTTTTATTTATTTATTTGTTTGTCAAACATGTACAAGATAGCAGGTATAGGTATAAACATAAACATAATCAAAGTGAATACAGATAGATGAGGACAATAGGACAGTAGGACAGGGACGGTAGGCACGTTGGTGCGCTTATGCATGCTCCTTACAGACCTCTTAGGAATGGGGTGAGGTCGACAGTAGACAGTCTAAGGTTAAAGTTTTTTGGGTTTGGGGAAGAAACCACAGAGTCAGGTAGTGAATTCCAGGCATTGATCACTCTGTTGCTGAAATTCTTGGAACCTTTGAACAAGAGGTAAACCTCCAGTGATAAAAAAAAATGGCTGTGTCTGAATGAATCCTCCCCCTAATATCTCATGAAATTCTATCAAATAGAAACCTAAGCTTTTGTCAGAACACAGTATGGGTAGTCCTCGACGTACGACCAGAATTGAGCCCAAAATTTCTGTTGTTAAGTCAGACATTTGTTAAGCGAGTTTTGCCCCATTTTACAGCTTTTCTTGCCACAGTTGTTAAGTGAATCACTGCAGTTGATAAATTAGAAACCCGGTTGTTAAGTGAATCGGGCTCCCCCATTGACTTTGCTTGTCAAAAGGTTGCAAAAGGTGATCACATGATCTTAGGACACAGCAATGATCCTAAGTATGAACCAATTGCTAAGCATTTAGAATTTTGATCACACGATCATGGGGATGCTACAAAGGTTGTAACTGTGAAAAATGGTCCTAAGTCACCTTTTTCAGTGCTGTTGGAATGGTCACTAAATGAACTGTTGTAAGTCGAGGACTACCTGTAACCTAAATCCTGCACCAAGGCCTATGCATGTTCAGCCCTGTGCTGTAGGACGGGCAGTCAGAGACCCCTTATCACATTTCAGAGATAAATACAGTGCTATCATGTATGTCATTTACAGCAAGTAGTAAACTTCACAACCTGGGCACATCAGAAGTTGTACATCTTTTCCAGGGCTCTTCTTTTCTTTCCCTTAAGAATTGAGCCCCTCCATCTATCTTTCATACAGGGAAGATGTCAGACTGGAAACAAGGACTAAAATACTAGGATCCAGTTCAATTTATTAAAAGATTCTAGAAGAGGGAAATCAGAAAAGGTCAATTTCATTTTTAAAAACAAGATCAGTAGGAACATAGATTTAATTTTCTCATCTTATCATCAACTTTAACTCTTGAAAATATTATTTATTTTATTTATTGAATGTATATGTTGTTTATTACAAAGCAATTCCCTGGGACCCGTGTGAGATCTGGTCTTTACTTTCTACCAACTGCTTAAAGACAAGACAGTTGCACCTCACAAGATTTTTAGGAGAGCAACTAGCTTCCAAGGAAGGAAATAAAAATTAATCTTGAACAATCTGATCAGACTCCTTCTAGGACACATTGACAGTAGGACAAAATTTTAGCATGTTTAAAAGTGCATTTAAGCACCTCCTTTCAAACAATTAAAGCATAATAGTTTTACAGGTTTGATAAAATAATTAAAACTAAACTAACTAGTTTAATAAAATAATCAAAACTGTTTCAGATGCTGCTTCATGCTATCTCTACAAATGCAGATCACCTCTGCGGAGATCAAGAAATCACTTCTGAAGCAACCATGAAGCCCCAAGAGAGATACATGTCTTGGCATTCTGAAAACCTCCCTTTCAAAGGATTTATGCAGCTCAAGTTGTACAGGCATAGGCTGAGTCATCAACGTTGCCCTGGGTTGTAATTCAGAATGGGTTATTAATTTAGTAGAAGGTTCTATCAAGTAGGAAACAGAAGCCTACTTTCATCGGTGGTAGGGAAGGGATCCAAAATATGCAAATATCCTAAAGATCTGGAGATAGCACTGCCTAATACAGAATCACAGGCTAACGATGATTTGACATCATTCATTCAGAGTTCATGTGCTGGCTTATCAAGGGTTTAGCCTAGAATTAAGAACTGTCTCTTTAAGACATAGCATTCTGGGGAATGTAGTCCATGCCATGTAGTCCATGGCATGTGATCATAACTGTGTACTCTCATTGGTCATTGAAGTATGCCGGGGGGGGGGAGTAATTGAAGTACACTATCCCAAAGGAAGTCACTTTCAAGAATATACCGGGAAAGCATGCCTGAACAAGGAGATGGGAAGCGTTAATCCTTTTTTACAATATTCGTGATGGTTCCAGATTATGACTGTAGATTCAGAAGAACTTCTACATAACCGTGAGTGTTGTCAGAGGATGCCTGAAGAATAAAATATAATCTGAATGAATGTACCATTGCGTTGTGTTAAACTGCCTGATGATAGCATAACCAATCTACGCTTGATTCAGAACAGTTCATGTCTTGTGTTAAACTATATATGACCAAGGTCTTCTGAAATTCATCGGTGCTGCAGAATGATCTTTCTTGAGTTGGTGGTTTTTAAAGTAGTCGGTGATCCAGACTACATTGCAGGCACTAATGCCAATTGTTTGATAGAAACTGCTTAGCATGGATTATTTTCCTTTGTGAACCCAGATAATGATGATTTTTTGAGTCCCATGAAGATACTGGCAACCACTCATAGCAAAAAGTGACCTCTTCTGTGGGAGACCACCCCTTAGTACGTGAAAAAAAAAATCCTATCCTTTGAATTACAGATGATTTGCTTATTACACTAAGCCATAATGTGATTTGTTTGGGCTTAGTATGATATGTGAATCCTTCCTATTAAAGCTTACTGGTATGTGTAAGCCAGGCCTCTGTAGCTTATTCAAAAAACCATGGTTTAAAAACACCTGTCATAAAATTTCATTTGGATGTAACTTTTTGTACATCAGCATTTTAAAAATTGACCCTGTAACAGATGTGGAATACAGAGCAGTAGTTATAGCAGGGGACCAACCCCAAACAGTGACACTTGTACCCCTGAATTTCAGTAGCACAATACTGGAGAATCTAGGGAGCTGCCAAAATGAATCGGGGGGGATGCATGCAAACCACCCACATGCGTTTTTATCAATTCGAAATGTCATATTAAATCCTTTAATCTTGAACAGCCTTCAGTGGGACCCAAAGCCACACTTTGATTGACGTGCGGAGGGCTGAAGTGAACAGTGCAAAAATTGAAGTATGCGTGTAATTAAAATTAAATGCCAGGGACTTAAATACACCTCATAATTTCCCTCTGCCATCTCATTAAGCAATACCTCAAAGTGAGAACATCTGCAATCTACTGGAGGGAGTAAAGGTTTGCACCCCTGCTTTGAACGGTTAGAAAACAAAATCTTATTGGTTGCCTTGTAGTTCATAACAGGGACTAGGTAACACAAGGGGACTTCAGAAACTACTGCAAGAGCTTTCAAACAGGAGCAGGTATTGGGGTTAAATCAGGGAATTGTTGCAATAGGGATACCCTTGGAAATGCATGCTTTCTGAGATATTTCAAAGTCCTACAATGTGCTTGTGTAATTTGCTCTTTGTTATATTGCTGCTGATTAGTGCAGCCTTGCTTCCTTTTGCTTAATGTAACTGAATTTCCTACATTAAGGCACTGCCTCTGTAACATGATGCAATGGCAGGATTATATTTGCCTAAAGTTTCCCAGTGTTGCATAGATCATTCTCCCTTGTGTTTCTGCCCACAGTGGGGACTGAATAGGAGATACCAGACATGTTTTCTGCAGGGTGATTGACTTACGTTTGCTATGCTGCTAAAAACTGGGTTTATTAGACTTCTTTGAATGGATTTCTACCCTTAACAGTCTTATTATGGATTTAATTGGATCAACTTCCATAGACACCTGTATGTTCCCCTGGGTCTAAAGCTGATTTGAATAAAAATGTACTTCATTGATCCTAGAAGATACGTAGATTTTCTAAAACAACAAGGTAGCAGAATTCAAATTTGAAGAGTAGCCTAGTTCCTGAGAAAAAAACCCTTGCAAGCTGTGTTTAGTGCTTAGATCTGGCCCGCGGGGCCACTCTGGAAACAGCGAAGGACCGGCCCGTGGTGCCTCTGCCAGTGAAAATGGGCTCCTGATCTCCGTTTTCGGCTGGGATGGCCTCCTGCAACCCTCTGCCAGCGAAAACGGAGCTCGGGAGGCCGTCCAAGGCAAAAACGGAGATCGGGAGCCTGTTTTCGCTGGCAGAGCGCTCGGGCCACCACAGGCACCCTTGACACGATTGACATCAAGCTGGTCACACCCACCCCGGCCCCCCAAGGTCAAACACAACCCTGATGCAGCCCTCAATGAAATAGAGTTTGACGCCCCTGTGTTAGAAGATAAATGTCATGCTTAATGCCTGCCTATTTCTAGCAATTGATTTTCAATCTATGCCTTTTTAGCATTTTGGTGAGCTGAAAGTGTAAAATCTGTCTGAGTGTTTACATCTTCCCTTTTCTCTAACAAAACATTTCTTCACAGCATTTATATTGGACATCCAGAAAACTTATTTTCTGAGCAGCTCACTCCGATAAAATAAATAGCTATAGCATCAACATAAATAAACTAAAGAGCACCGGAAAGGCAACAGCGGGATAAAATCAAAGACTTGAAAAGCCCAGGAGAACAAAAATGGGAAATGGTCTTTATTTTTAGCATCGTTTGGTGATCTAACTGTAGCTTCTTTTGTATCAAATTTCACATTTCTAGGCCATGTGAAAGTCCATTAACAACATGGTCATCTATAAATAAATTTGCACACTCTTGTTCAGAAGTCAGATTGTGTTTGCATGGTCTAACAAGCTTGATGGTGTGCGCTGGATGCAAATTTCCAGTTTTTGCTGCTTTTTGTTTTTTCTCTTGCTAGGGGGGAAATTGGGGGTGGGAGGAAAAGGAGAAAATTGTCTGGTTTGGGGACCATTATTATTTACTATGTGGCTGGACCTATTCCTAATAGGGCAGTGGAGAAACAATCTGAGAGTTTTTATTGCTTCTCTGGACAAATGTTTTCTAAACCTTGAATGACAGACGGACCCTTTAGCCAGTCTGGGCAGGAAGTCAAAACTTGATTTAGATGGGAGAGTAAGCAATTGAAGGGGAAGTCATAATACTCGCATTAAGCAGTGGGGTGTTTTTGGTGGAAGAAGCTAGAATGAAAAAGCAGGAGCTTAACAACTGCATTTAATGCAAATAAACATGGACAGCCAGGCTGATGCCCTGTTTATGTTACATTCTATGAATTTGTCTCTTAGGCCTCTTTGTTCTTTTTCTTTTTAAAGCTATGTCTCAACAAGGAGATGATGTGAGGATCCGGCATGGCATGGCATGGCCAGAGATAAATGTCGCTTGTATTTTTAATTCTGCTCAACCTGAAGTTCAAAGCATAAATGCTTGGAAATCAAACCTGCTGTAGTAAGGCTGGTGACTATCCAAGTAAGTGGCTATTAATAAAGATGACTTAGCATGCTTGGTGTTTTTTACAACATAAGCTGAGACCCAGCACAAATTGGGAGGCTAGACTGTAGTCCAGTGCTTGAGGCTGACTTCACACAAGTTAGGAAGGTTGAAGTACTGTGGTTTGGGCTGAGTGGTTGTATGGACTGCCATTGTAGCTTGCAGGTTATGGTTTATTCATTTAATGTGTTGTTGTGAAGCTTTCTAAGTAATCCTTTTAAGAGCCGAGGTGGCGCAGTGGTTAGAGTGCAGCACTGCAGGCTACTTCAGCTGACTGTTCAGCAGTTCGGCGGTTCAAATCTCACCGGCTCAAGGTTGACTCAGCCTTCCATCCTTCCAAGGTGGGTAAAATGAGGACCCAGATTGTTGGGGGCAATATGCTGACTCTGTGAACCGCTTAGAGAGGGCTGTAAAGCACTGTAAAGCGGTATATAAGTCTAAGTGCTATTGCTATAGTGCTATTGCTATCCTTTCAAAGCTGATTACAAAATGAAAATAAAGTACAACAATGGCATTAAAATAAATGTCAAATGATGAATGTACTGTAAACACCCATGAATTAGAAGGGGAAGAGAAAGGAGAGGGAAAAGACGCATAATATTAACAGAGAGCAGACATAGTTAAATTGCTGAATCTTAGGAAGAGTCCCACAGTTGTACAAACAGGCACTTTATGGATACTAGAAAGAAGAGAATTCCAGAGAACATACAGGATAATAGAGAATACGTCTCCACATTTGATGCAATTTGGGTACAGGTAGTCCTTGACTTACAACAGTTCATTTAGTGACTGTTCAAAGTTACAACGGCACTGAAAAAAGTGATTTATGACTGTTATTCACACTTACAGTATGATCATTGTGGCATCCCCATGGTCGTGTGGTCAAAATTCAGATGCTTGGTAACCAGGGGTGGGTTCTAACTTACCTCGCCGCTGGTTCGCTTCCTCCCACGCCACATGGCCGCGCATGCGCAGTGCCGAAAACAAGCAAAAAATAGCACAAAAAAAGCCAAAAACAAGATGGCGGCGCATGCGCAGTGCCAAAAACTCAGCTTCTGCACATGCGCAGAAGCACAAAAAAAAATCCCCCCCCCCGTGCCAGGGACTCGGCTTCTGCGCATGCACAGAAGAAGCCCCCCCCCCAAAAAATCCCCCCAAAAAATATCCAAAAAAAAGATGGCGGCGTCCACGGACCGGCACCGACAGGACCGGCTCCGTGATGTCACCATCAGTTTACTACCGGTTCTGTAGAACCGGTGCGAACCAGGAGGAACCCACCTCTGTTGGTAACTGACTCATATTTATGACGGTTGCAGTGTCCTGGGGTCATGTGATTTACCTTTTGCGACCTCCTGACAAACAAAGTCAATGGGGAAGCCAGATTCACTTAACAACTATGTTACTAACAACTGCAGTGATTCACTTAAAAACTATGACAAGAAAGGTAATGGAACAAAATGCACTTAACTGTCTCACCTAGCAGCATAAATTTTGGACTCAATTGTGGTTGTAAGTCGAGGACTACCTGTATTAATTATGGCAGGTGTATGTAGATTTTTTTTTTGTACTCACACTTTGATTTTTTTGGCCTCCCAGCATCTGCGGGAGGCATGGGCCCAGTCACCCCTCAAATGTCAGATGTCTGCGGTTGAAACTTAAAACACTGATTGTCTGTAAAAATCCTAAACACAACATACAAGAAATTACCCCCTCTTTTTGCGAGATGGGATTTTCCAAGCAATGAAATGTATGTTTTAAGCCAAGCATTTTGCCCTTTAATCCTCTTATATATACTAATTCCCCCTCCCCCACCCAGAATCTGCCATATCTAAAGGTGCTCAGGAGGCTAAAAAGGAGGTGCCAGACAGGAGAAAGCAGCAGGTTGCCCAAATCTGCCTTACGATTTACCATTCTAAACAAGTTCAAGCGATGTGGCTTATTAAACAATTATGGCTTTTTAAAATGTCTGGGTTTACCACATCTGGATGATAAAAATCTGGATGACCACTAGATGCCGAGGTGGCGCAGTGGTTAGAGTGCAGTACTGCAGGCTACTTCAGCTGACTGCTAGCTGCAGTTCGGCGGTTCAAATCTCACCGGCTCAAGGTTGACTCAGCCTTCCATCCTTCCGAGGTGGGTAAAATGAGGACCCAGATTGTTGGGAGCAATATGCTGACTCTGTGAACCGCTTAGAGAGGGCTGTAAAGCCCTATAAAGTGGTATATAAGTGCTATTGCTATAGATGGAAACAAAGAGAACCAAAGAAATATTTCCTATCTTCCGATGATTATCCAGTTTTTTTACAACCCCAAATCTGGTAGCACTAGCAATATATAACTCCAGCCATGCAAAAGTCCCTAGTTCTATCTCTGGTACAGTATTTTCAACTTCTGACCACTTCACTTTTCATCCATTTTGTCCAATTTCTACATTAATGTACAGTTTTAAGAATTTGCATGGGGGGAAAAATTTTTTTAATGCCTACGTAGGACTTTCTAAATAGTGACGGTTTGATGAATAACTGCTCAGAACATGGTTTATTTCTGGTACATCTACATGGAAAAGGAATTAATTGAAAAATGTGATTGTTTATAATGAAAGGCAGAAATATAATGATCTGATTGTTTATAATGAAAGGCAGAAAGAATTTGGGATTGATAGCAGGCTAATGAGAAAATCTGAATGTGAAATTTGGTGTTCAGAGTCAATCCTGGGAAAAATATAGACATGGGGGAAAAAAAGGAAAACGATAAAAGAAACTACAACGTACCATTCACCACAGATATTAGCAAGGAATCAGAGATTGAGATGCTCAAAGTTTGCAAGAGAGTTACTTCTATCTTCTGCTTTTAACCAGGCCGAAAGCATAGTCCTTCAAAAACTGGCTGATATTGAACGTAGGTAGTCTTCACTTTGTGACCAGTTAGGACCGGCAAGTGGATCATTGAACTCTATAATTGGTAAGTGGAAAATCACATGAACACGATAGTACAGGTAGTCCTCGACTTATGACCACACTTAAGCCCAACATTGCTGTTGTTAAGTGAGACATTTGTTAAGTGAGTTTTGCACCATTTTACGACCTCTCTTGCAACAGTTGTTAAGTGAATCTAGCTTCCCCATTGACTTTGCTTGTCAGAAGGTCGCAAAATGTGATCACATGACCCCAGGACACTGCAACCGTCATAAATGTGAGTCAATTGCCAAGCATCCAAATGTAAATCACGTCACCACAGGGATGCTGCAACGGTCATAAGTGTGAAAAACGGTCATAAGTCACTTTTTCCAATGCTGTTGTAACTTTGAACGGTCACTAAATGAACTGTTATAAGTCGAGGATTACCTGTGTAGGGTCTCCTGCTTGAGCAGGGGGTTGGAGCAGAAGAGGTCCCTTCCAGCTCTCTTCTGATTGATTGGTTGGCTTACAACATCACTTTCCATTTGGTCATTAAGCAAATCATGTCATTAAGCAAGACATCATGTGACCACAACTTAACAATTTTGCTGCTGGCTTCTTTTTTGTCTCTGCTTGTCAGAAGACAATTATGAAGTGCCCAGAGGGAGATTACATGACCATTGGACACTGAGATGGCTGTAAATACGAGAATTGGCCATACAACTGGATTATTATTTTTTTACATCATTGTAAATTTGAATGGCCATTAAATGAGGCTAATAAGTGAGGACTATCAAATGGACTTCGGTGCCATCATGAAATAGCAGAGTGTTTCATAGTGAAAGGCACTCGGCAATCTGTAAACTGTCTACATATTTTTTTTAAAAAAAAAATTTAGAGGCAGGCTCAATGTGCTTCCATTAACATTACTACTTTACGTAAACCCCACTAACAGAATGCTTCTCCTCATGGGACTTTGTGAAAATAGAAACGATACAACAAGCATTGTTTTGTTACATATTTTATAAGGAAAGTTGCACAAAGATTACCTTCTATCTTTCCTGCAACATCTCCTAGGGAAGATGCATTACATTAATTTATATATACCGTGTTTCCCCGAAAATAAGACAGGGGCTTATATTTTTTTGACCCCCCAAATATGGCCTCGGCCTTATTATCGGGGGGGGCCTTATTATTTTGGGGGTGCAGTAGGCGGCGAGCGTGGGTCTGCATGTCCCATCGCCGCTGCCTCGCCTCCCCTCCCTGCCGCCACCGCCTCGTGGAGCAGGACTCAGTAAGGCTTGTTGTGCCGTTGCATGCACGAACTGCAGGACTGCCGCAAACTTCATCATACTGGCACAGCTGGGGTCCTTCTGCCGTTGGTGCATGCAACGGCACAACAGGCCTTGCAGAGTCCTGCTCCACGAGGCAGCGGCGGTGGCGGGACGAGTCTCACAGAGACTCATTTCTGGCAGGTGGAACATGTTGGGCCGCGAGATGCACGTCCTACCTGGGACTTGTAGCTCCGTCGCGTTCCTTGGCGTTGTGTCCACTGACGCTCCCCCGCCTCCGGCACTCGAGGGAAGCGGGAGGGAGAAGAAACTCCCGCGGGCTGCCTGAGGAGGGGAGCCAGGA
>QLTV01003772.1:850533-875286 GCA_003457575.1 Thermophis baileyi
GGCAGGCAGATGTCTGCCTGGCTGGTTGAAAGTGCTGAAGAAGCTAGTCACAGTTCTCCTGGCCCAAGCCCTCGTCGCCACTGTTAGATAGTGGGTAGAGATGACAGGAGACAGACTTCCCAAACAGCTCTTTATTTCAGCTCTTGTGTAAGCAACCAGCAAAGAGCAGTCTGACAGCTTGCCCTTTTATAGGGAGCTGTCAGACAGACCAGCCAATAGCGTTTGAGCTTTTTCCCGCTCAAACGCTGGACCTGGTTGGAACCATGCAACACAGTTTAAACAGTTAGAACATAACAACTATCATTCTTTTAGGTGGCCACATTGAGAAGTATTACAGCGAAAGTTCTGCCCATCTTCTTAATATGTAAAATGATTCTTGATTGTAACTTGAAACACACAAGGATTTCTTGGTTTGGCAAGAGATAGTCTAGAACAAGGGTGTCAAACTCAAGGCCTGAGGGCTGGAACCAGCCTGCAGGGTGCTTAGATCTGGCCTGCAGGGCCGCCCTAGAAACAGCAAAGGACCGGCCCGCGGTGCTTCTGCCAGCGAAAACGGAGCTCAGGAGGGCTGTGTGCGGCCCTCCCAGGCTCCATTTTCAGCTGCGATGGCCTCCTGCCAGCCCTCTGTCAGTGAAAATGGAGCTCTGGAGCCCGTTTTCGCTGGCAGAGCGCTTGAGCCACCACAGACACCCCCGACACGAGTGATGTCAAGCTGGCAACGCCCACCCTGGCCACGCCCACCCCACCCCGAGGTCAAACACAACCCTGATGCGGCCCTCAATGAAATAGGGTTTGACACCCCTGGTCTAGAAGCAGATTGAAGGTTGTAGTGGAAAAAAGACAGATGTTGCAAATTTCTTTGGAAAATGATGTAACCGCCCTTAATTCAGCTGAAATGGCTACTCAGAAAGGCACTATTTGCTCATATTCTTTTTGCCCAATTCTTCACCACCGTCTCTGTTTTCTTCTCGTTCTTAAGTTGTTTTTCTTCCTTAGCTTGGCAAGCAGGTGACTACATAAAGGAACACACAACCACTGGGTATCTCCACACAAAGCAAAATTGCAATACTGAAAGGCTATTTCAATATGAAGCAAAATCAAGAACACGGGGGCATAAACTCAAACCGACAAGAGGGAGTTCAAAAGAAAAAGTAGTGGGAGCTTCAAACCAACTTCCAGCAAAAGTAGAGGTCAATCATCAGTAATTGAGTTTAAACATGCTTGAGATAAACACATGTCCATCATCCGACAAAAATTAAAAGTAAAATAAAAATGAATAAAATATAAAAATAATAATTAGATATAATAACTAAATAAAAAGAAAGCAAACAACAAACTCAAAGGGCAGACTTCATGGACTACTAGGTTTTTTTTTCTGCCATCAGTTTTCTATATTTCTATTTACTTTAGAGAAAAGCCGAAGAAAGAGAAGTACCAGACATAAGAATTCACACGGTGATGTTTGGCATCAACATTTGATTGAAAAAAGATTTACTTCCTCTCTCATTATAGTACAGCTCTGAGTCATCTGTCAAAATTAGCAGATTCTGATCAGACCACAGAAAAACTATTTTTTTCCATGACACTTAATCTGGGAAATCCAACACCACAGGTTGTACCAAAATAGCTTTGGAAACATTGAGAGTGGATGGGTCTTTTAAATGGACTAAGACCGTGATGGTGAACCTATGGCACGCATGCCAGAGGTGGCATGCAGAGCCCTCTCTGTGGGCACACGCGCCTTCGCCAGCTGCTGACTTCCGGGTTCCGTCGCACATGCGCAGCTGGCCGGCACGCATGCACGTGCCAGAACCCAGAAGACAGCAGCTGGCCAGTGCACATGCATGCGACGGAACCCGGAAGAGCAGCTGGCCGACGTGTGCATGCGCACCGGCCAGCTGCTCTCTTCCAGGTTCTGGCGCTCTGGTGCGCGCATGCATGCGCACGTTCCAGTTTCAGCACTCGGTGCCAAAAAGGTTAACCATCACTGGACTAAGACATGATGCTGCATGTTTCTCAAATATCTTGTACTTGCCAAGGTGGCGCAGTGGTTAGAGTGCAGCACTGCAGGCTACTTCAGCTGACTGCTAGCTGCAGTTCGGCGGTTCAAATCTCACCGGCTCAAGGTTGACTCAGCCTTCCATCCTTCTGAGGTGGGTAAAATGAGGACCCAGATTGTTGGGGGCAATATGCTGACTCTGTAAACTGCTTAGAGAGGGCTGTAAAGCACTATGAAGCAGTATATAAGTCTAAATGCTATTGCTATTGCTGAGAATTGTTCTTTCTAGATTCTGAGAGCCAGGATCTCACTTCTTAGATGCATTGTGAATACATTCTGATGTCTTGCAAAGTGCAAAATTACAGGCATGGGTTCAAATACGAGGATTTGATTTTTCATCAATGGCTTTTTACTTTTGATTTTTCCAGGTAAATTTTCACCTGGAGAAAGGCATCCAAGAAGACCCTCAATATTATGGCTATTGAATGTTTATGTGGTTCTGATAGAGCAAAAGAAGAAAATATTGATGATTACTGTACAATATGTGTATGTGTCATCGAGTCATTTTTGACTTCTTGTAACCACACAGAAGAAAATAAAAAGCAAATATTTATGATACAGATTAACAAAAAGCTATTGAGCATAACCCCTAGATTTCATAGGTTTAATAGGAAGCTCTTCAGTCTCTGTCTGCCACCCTGCAGGGTTTTGTCCTTGCCTGTTTCCTTAGTACTATTGAAGGGGAAGTACAGGTCGTCCTCGACTTACAACTGTAATTGAGCTCACAATTACAGTTATTAACTGGGATATCATGTGACCACGCCCTATTTTACTACTTATTTTGCAGTGGTCATTAAGCAAATGTTACGGTAATTAAGCATACCTATTGTTTAGTATAGGCATTTTTTGCCGGAAACTGGAAGTAAAGACAAAAAAAAAATAATAATCATAAATCGCAGTCACTTTTTTACTTTACTTTTACTTTTATTTGCATTTAGTGCCCAAAATTCAGTCACATAACCAGTTGTGGTAGCCCACCATAACTTCAGACCCAGATTGTAAGTAAGTGTTTTGGGGTCTATCATAATTTCAAACGTTCACAAGTGGAGGACGAAACTATATGATGCAAACCACCTATAATTGAAGCCACGTCTAAGCCTAAGCAAACATATAGAACATATAACCTATGTTATGGTATAACCTGTACCATTCTGGATAAATAGCTGTCCAATCTCTTCTTAAAAACTTCCAGGAATGGAGCATCCACAACTTCTGGAGGCAAGCCGTTCCACTGATTAATTGTTCTCACTATCAGAAAAGTTCTTCTTATTTCTAGGTTGCTTCTCTCTTTAATGATCTTCCACCTGTTACTTCTTGTCCTGCCCTCAAGTATCTTGGAGAATAGGTCGACCCCCTCCTCTCTGTGACAGCCCCTCAAATAGTGGAAGACAGCTATCATATCACCCTTAGTCCTTTTCTTCTTTAGATTAGACATTCCCAATTCCCTCAATTGTTCATCATACGGTTTAGCTTCCAGATCCCTTATCATCTTCGTTGCTCTTCTCTGCACCTCTTATACATACATGCATGCATGCATGCATACATAAATAAATACGCACATACATATACTGTTGGGGGGGGTCTCTCTCTCGTCTGTGTGTGTGTTTGTATGTAAAATATCCCCAGAACTGAATAGACCTATTCTTGAACTGGACAATTGTTGTTCTTGAGACATCAATATATACCGTATTTTAGTCTGACCTTTGCATGGACCTCATAGTACCTCCTCTAAAGAAATACTCTTAAGATGATAATAACAACTGCAACCTTTGTGGAGATGTTTCTCCACTCTTGTAAAGAAGATTACAGGATTATTTTCTGTCACCCACACATTCGTGGAAATGTCATAGATGGAACAAGGGTAAAATAATGCAGTTTTGCAAAGGATGGTGTTTCTAGTAGGTTTTAATAGTTTTTAAATGTTTCCTCCTTTTTTCTCCTGCCTTTGGATTCTGATCCTGGATTGAAAAAAAAAAAAAGGATTGCCTAAGACAGCCTCTATATACTAAGAAGATTGCATTAAATGTCTCTTGCCAGTCTAGCACTGACTAGCACTGTTGATGATACCTAGTTTGGGTATCAAAATATCTGCAAGAAAACAACCAAGCTCAGAGAGTACCAAGGATGCATCATTTCAACCATGAGCTACAAATGTCTATGGAGATTCCTAGTCTTCCATGTCATGGTTGTCTCAAAGGTGCTTTTTCAAAAGGCAACTGGATTATGTTTTTCCCTTATGGTGGGGAGGATGGAAGGATTAGTTCTGATAGGTCAGAACTAATTCTTCCATCCCCCACACCACCACCATCCAACCAGAACTGATGAAGCTTCATGGATGAGAAGCGAAATGTCATCTTTTTCCTCAAGGGAATAGTCCAGTTGTCTGTTGAAAAAACACCTTTGAGACAACCTGTCCTACAAATATTCTCCTTTATTGGTTTTGCTAGTCTGGACTGCAAAGCGGTGAATTGGGCTTCCTTTTCCCCTTTAGTTGGCCACATAGAAGCTTAAACCGGAATGGGATTTAGCCAGCTGTAGCAGAATTCTGCTCATTTAAATGTCCAAATTATCCCTGAAGAACCGAAGACTTTAGCCTTGCATTTTTGCAACATTTGTACTCAACAGAATGAAAAGGAGATAAAGCTAAGCTTTCAGCTAGTTCTTGTTTTCTGACTTTTATTGAAATGGATGGTCTACAGATCTTGGTGTGTATTTGAAGAACTGCTGGAGAAAGCAACGAAATTCACACTAGAGTTTTCTCTCTGTTTCTTACTGGCACTGCTTTGCACCGGATTGCGAGCCAATCTTCTTGTGGTGCCATTTGGTGTCGTCTTGTACCTCTCTGCTGTTTAATAGTTGAAACTCTTGTGAAATTCCCTGAATGCTGAGTTGTACGGTAAACTGGCAGGCTCTGAGTCTCAACAATTCCCTTTTATTGGCTTTAAACAGAAACAAAAAAAAAAAAAAGAAAGGAAGCCTTGACTTTCTTGTGACTGAAAAGCAACCCGATTGTGACTCTTCACTGAAGCTCTTGCTTGTCATTCCTCCATTTTTATGTAAAACTGAAATAATCTTCCTTTGGGGGGAAGAGATTATGTCATTATCTCTTCTTCTCAATTAAATGCTGTTCTTGAAAATTGAAAAAACCTTTTTCTTGGCAATTCTTGCTTTTCATGAAGTCGCTCTCTTTCTAATTTTCCTAGCCAAAAATGGGCTGCTGGTTAGGATTCATGTTTGTTTGGACCAGGGGTGTCTCACAAATTATCTGTGATCTGTGTTTCCTCTTCCCAGTTTAAGTTTTCAAAAATGGAGTTGGATGGTGTATCCCACTATAATCAGTTGTGATTTTTTTGCAGGCTGTCTGGAGGGTATTAGAGCATAGAGCTTGATGGAAGAATATCAATATGCAAGTGCAGATCTTGCATTATTCCCATATTTTTAATAAAATGTGCAAGATCACTTGCTGCTTTGATCAATTAAAAACCTCTATGTGCACCCATTTCCCCTTTGAGATAATTTTTTCATCCATCTCCCAGGCATGCTAATTCTTCACGGATTTGGAGTTAGATTCATCGTTTGTGAATTTGCCGTTCAAACACAAAATGAATCAAAACTGCCTAAACTGCATTCTAGTCCTTATAGTTCTTGACTGGAATAAAAATACATGGGGAAAATCTCAGAAGCTGTGTCAGCAAAAATTCTAATTGGCAATAGAGCGAGTCCTCAACTTATGACTGGTTGCTAACAATCGTTTGAGGTTACGATGGACCCCCACAAACATTACTTACGACCTGAGTTCCTAAGTTCCAAGAGCTGAGAATTTTGGGTGCTCAGAAGCCGGCCCGCATTTACTGCTGTTTGCATGGCCCCATAGTTAGGTGATCATGAATTTATAATTTTTTGCCCAAAACAGGTGTTTACTTCTGATTTGGGGGGGGGAATGCCCTATCGTGAACAATGGGTATGCTTAAGGATTGCCGTGTTTCCTTAACAGTGACCTGTTGAATCAGGTCTGGCCATGTGGTGACCCTCTTTACAGCATAACGATGTATGACTGAAATGGACAGGTTCCATTATAGCCATAAGTTGTGAATTACCTGTGCCAGTTTACCTCTTCCACAGAAGCTGCTTTCCATGCAGAAGAATTCAGACCCTGGTGTATTTCCAGTGCTGGGTTCCAAATTTTTTAACAACCAGTTCTCTGCCCTAATGACTGGCTGGGTGGGCGTCACCAATTCTACGTCACTTGTGTGGGTGGTACCTGTATGGGACAGACAGGGTTGGGGAGGGAATCCAGGGGTCTCCAGTGGGGGGGGTGGAGGAAAGAAAGATCCAACCTGTTTATGTGTGTGTGAGAGTGTGTGTGTGAGTGTGTGTGTGTGTGTGTGAGAGAGAGAGAGAGAGAGAGAGAGAGAGACTGCGTCAAGCTAGACTGGGAAAGCTGGCTGCGAGAGGAAGAGAAGCTGGGTAAGCTGGACCTAGACACTTCCCGGGTCCCCTCATCCCAGAAGCAGCAACCTCACACTCTCCCGTCTCTGCTAGCCCCCTTCTTCACACGGGATCGCCCAGCAGTGGAGATGGAGAGGGAGAAGGGGGCAGCAGTGGCTGCTAGCATTGAGGGGAGAGTGCCACACAGAAACGGGAGCACACAGAAACGCTGCCCGCTTCTCCCTCTCCGGCCTCAAAAACGGACTGTTTTGGGTGTTTTTCGGGCCGTTTTCAGGCCGTTTTTTGGGCTGTTTTCAGGCTGTTTTTCTGGACAAAAATGGTCCGAAAAACGGCCTGAAAATGGCCTGAAAAACAGGTGGGGCGGGGCCAGCTGGTGGTCCGATTTGCCAGTTCTCCAAACCACGCAGAATTGGAACAACCGGTTTGGGTGAACCGGTCCGAACCGGCAGCAGCCCACCTCTCTGTATTTCCTTGATAAGAAATGTTGATTCTTGCTTATACTGCCCCACCCTCAAAACACAGAGTTCTATTTCATTTTATTTTAATTTCACAACATAGAGACAGATTTAACCATAGTTTCAATTGGGAAAATGTGACCATCCTAGACTAAGCCAAGTCCAAAAATGCCAGGGAATTTCTAGAAGCCTGGCACTCTGACAAATCAGCCATCAATAGACACATAAACATTAACTAGACATTAACTATAGACAATGCAAAAGAGACAACCACCCAACCCAAAAAGGAACAAAAAAACCCAAGAACCTCTCCACCAGCAACCAGCACCCTGATTAGCATAGATTAACTCCAAGGTTATCATCGGACCAACAAGCAAATAAACAATACCCCAATCAAGAAACTGCCAAAGAAACCAACAGCAAACAGCTCAACCAAAGAACCTCTAAGACCAGCCCCACCATCACTGACAGGCAAGCCACCAGAATATAAACTGATAAAAAACTGCACTCCTTACTACCACTGATGATGTTACCTAGTTTGGGTAATGAAACGTCTGCAAGAAAACAAGCAAGTTCAGAGAACACCAAGGGCCCCTCATGTCAAGCCTGAGCTACAAATACTATATTCTCCTTTATTAGAGTTCTATTTAAAAGTGATCTGCAGGAATCTTGACTTGCTAAAAGCATTGGTTCTTTGTGTGCAGGAAGTGGATGGCTATACAATATGTTAAATGCTTCAGTCCATGGCTCTATGATCAGTCATCCGAGTGATGAGTTTCAAGTAGATGAAGCCATCCGTCAAGGAAACCTGTCGCTCTTGCGTGATATGAAGGGAAAACCCAGTGAAGGATGAAAAGATATTCAATATTACACTGGATGAGGCAGTTGATTTCCAAAGCCTTATGACCTGGTCAGTTAGCTGCGTCTTATCTGATGGAGAATCAATCTGACAAGGAAGAGTTTGACTGTCATTCTCATTTAGTTCCGGCAAACATGGGGAGTTGGAATAAAAGATAGGAGCATTTGAAGGAGGTAGTTCAGCAATGGGAGGATGAAGTAGATACTTATGGACACAGTGATGGAAGCTGGGTCTATTTTTATTATTATGGGATGGGAAGGCTGGTGCAGACCACACACTCATGAGGTGACACCGTGTCTTAGCCCAACCAACTTCATATAGAATTAGGAAAGTCCTGTTGCAGTCTCAGAGGGCAGAGTATAGATGTAATAATTTATTATTTTGTAATCCTGTGCTGCTTTAATCATTCAGCAACCTGTCCTATGACCATGGTGAGCAAGCTCCATTACGGTTATAAATCAAGGATTACCTGTAGTCATTGAGTTAACCTATTTTCTATGTTTTCCCAAAATATCAGATTATAAGTAAACAAGCTGGATTCACATGCAGCATGCTGAAGATTTTTTTTTTAAAAAAAGTCTGATTAAATGTAACTCTTAATTGTACCGAAGAAAGAAAATGGTAGAGAATTCACAGAGACTATCTTGGAGAAGGAAAGGAACTGCCATCACTACAACCAAAGGCAAGGTTGTCTGCCTATTTGAACAGAGAGTAGTGATGTCAGTCCTTCGAGGAAGGCCAAGTCAGGCAACAGACTCCACATGAAATAGCAGTAGCACTTAGCACTTAGACTTATATACCGCTTCACAGTGCTTTACAGCCCTCTCTAAGTAGTCTACAGAGTCAGAATATTGCCCCCAACTATTTGGATCCTCATTTTACCGACCTCAGAAGGATGGAAGGCAGGGGTGGGTTCCTCCCGGTTCGTACTGGGTCGGCCGAACCGGTAGCGAGGCGCTGGTGACATCATGATGGCGTCGTGGACCCGCCTTGGTCGGTGCCGGTCCGTGGGCGCCGCCATTTTTTTCCGGGAATTTTTGGCGGCTTTTTTTTGTTTTGGGCTGTTTGTGCTCTGCTGCTGCTTTGGAAAGGGCCCTCCCACCCGCTCCCGGGTGAAGGCTGTCGTTTATTCTTCGCCCGAAGCACAGCTGATCGGCTCCTCAGCTGTGTTTCGGGCAGATTATAGTCATTGAGCATGCGCGGACACAGAATTGCACTGGGGAAGCGCGCGCGCACGTAACCCTAAGCCACGCCCACAGAGTGGTAGCGGAAATTTTTGGAACCCACCCTTGATGGAAGGCTGAGTCAAGCTTGAGCCGTATTAGGATCGAACTCGAGGTTGTGGGCAGAGTTTGCCTGCAACACTGCATTCTAATCACTGCACCACCAGGACTCGTTGGAACTTTATTGATATAGGCTATAATAACAATTTTGAAAGCTGACAGTGTGCCCACTTCCTTCCCTCTTAAAGCAAAGACAATCAGAGTGGGGCAGCCTTAAGTTTGTTTCTCGTGCTCTCTTGTCTTCCGGGGCTAATTAGTATTTTGCTGATGGCCTTTTTATTCCTTCTTCAAGGTCAACTCTCTGGTCCTGTACAGAAATAAGCAGTATCTATCTCCATTATAGGTATTTCCAGTCATAGCTGTAACTGTATTCTGGAATAGATGTCAGATGCCGTAGCGTGATGGAACTGAATATGCTTGGCATGCAAAAGGTCCTCTATTCAGACCCCGGCATCTCAGGAATAAAATTTATCTCCCATTGAAAGTGAAGACTTTGGAACGTGTCCATGGATGTGCTCCAGACCACGCGATTGGATTCCATTATCCTTGAGCCAAGACTATGCTTGGAGCTGTGGATGTATGTAACCAGGATGGAGCTCTTCTGCCATTACTGATTTTCTCATTGATGGTCAGTGAAACACCAAACAGAGATTTTGTGTTTTTGGAAGGGAGATCTTAGCTGAATTTAGCTGTCAGGGTATCTCATTACCTAGAAAAGTTCTGGTCCCTGGATAGATTCAGGAAGAGGCTGACGTCTCTCAAAAATGTTTCAATGGTTCGTGCATTGATCAGGGAGGTGGAGTCATTGGTCCCCAAATGTGATGAGCTGTATGCATACTTAGAGACCGTTGGCGGTATACAAGATTATCATAGGCAGTTGTGCAAAATGGCTTTACAGGGAAAATCTCTTCATAGAATAGTTACCATGAGGCTACCATCAGTTGTAAAACATACATTTACCTGAATACTAATACCTCACTTCCTATGAGGGTGTCTCTACTACACGGGTGTCAAACTTGATCGTGTCACGTGACGTATTGTGACGTATCACGATGTTTTTTGCCTTTGCGGGGCCAGGGTGGGCGTGGCCTGCGCGTGACGCATCCGGCCAATGGGCCGCCAGTTTGACAGGCCTGCTCTACTAGCTCTGCTTACCTTCATTCTTTTTCTTGGTAGGTGAACATACTTCTAAAGCAAGGGTGTCAAACTCGCGACATCACGTCACGTGACATATCACGACCTTTTCCCCCCTTCACTAAATGGGCGTGGGCGTGGCCAGCATGTGACGCATCTGGCCCGCAGGCTGCGAGTTTGACACCCCTGTTCTAAAGGAAGCAGTAGGGGATAGCAATTCATACAGGTAGTCCTCAACTTACAACCACAATTGAGCCCAAAATTTATGTTGCTAAGTGAGAAATTTGTTAAGTGAATTTTGCCTCATTTTACGACTATTCTCCCCACATATCTTAACTGAATCACTGCAGTTCTTAAAATAGTAACATGATTGTTAAGTGAATCTGGCTTCCCCATTGACCCTCCTTGTCAGAAGGTCACAAAAGGGGATCACATGACTCTGGGACACTGCAACCGTCATACATGTGAGTCAATTGTCAAGCATCCGAATGTAAATCACGTGACCATGGGGACCAGTCATAAGTGTGAAAAATGGTCATAACTCACTTTTTTCAGTGCCGTTGTAACTTTGAACGGTCACTAAATGAACTGTTGTAAGTTGAGGACTACCTGTATTTACTTTCTAAAAGAGAGCTTGTAAGAGCCATTCAGTTTCCGTTCTTGGAAATAATCAAACTGAAAGGCTTCCACTTTTACACCCTTGTTTTTTGCATTAGAGACTTCTGTTTTAATTTAAAAAAAAATATCAGATAGTTCACAGAGTGTGACAGGTGCCGAAGGAAGGCACAGTGAAAATCCAAGATATAAATGTCCCTTTTTGTGTTTAGACTTCATAACCGCTGCTAGAATTAGAGAAGAAAGAACACAAAGACAGAAGATGAGAGCAACGTTATCCAATAACCAGTAAAACAAAAGGGCCTTTGAACAACTGGCCAGGCCGTCAAGGATTGGAGATGGGCAAATCAGTCATCATAATGAAATAGAGCCGCTGTGCTGCCTTGGAGGTAGCTCTGCTCTGAATACCAGTCTGGAAGTGAACAGCGGCAGAGGTGGGTTTCAGCAGGTTCTGACCAGTTCTGGAGAACCGGTAGCGGAAATTTTGAGTAGTTTGGAGAACCGGTAAATACCACCTCTGACTGGCCCCACCCCCGTCTATTCTCTGCCTCCCGAGTCCCAGCTGATCGGGAGGAAATGGGGATTTTGCAGTAACCTTCCCCTAGAGTGGGGATGGAATGGAGATTTTGCAGTATCCTTCCCCTGGAGTGCCCACTAAGCCATCCCACCAAGCGCCCACAGAACTGGTAGTAAAAAATTTTTTTGAATCCCACCACTGAACAGCAGGCAGGGTTATGGGATCCCACCGAAATCCAAAAATTAAACAGATAGCAATCTGTGGCTTGTCTGAGGAAGTCATAGTCAGGATCCCTTTTTCACAGCTGCATAAATGTGGCTGGGCAATTTGACAAACATGTCTGAGTAGTGGAGCCAGCCAGCTATAAAAAGGTAGCAACGGTTTCTTGATTGTTGCTTGTGCCAGCAATATATTGGTGGATTCCACAATTTGGCTGGGCATCCTGAGCGCTAAATGGAAGCTTTCCCCCTTCCTCCTCCTCCTCCTCCTCCTCTGCTTCCTGCTGCATCCTCTAACCTCAGTTTACATCTTGTAGCTTCTCTATAAGCCTTTGTGCCTTGTCAGCTTGGAAGGTTATCTTCGGTCAGAACAGAAATAATTCTCTGGCACCCAGACCCTGTGAGCTTTGCAGTTTAAAAGCTTTCTGAACAATTCCATGCAATAAAGAAGCCGATACTGAAAGTGAGTTATTGTAATGCTTGAGATAGCATTGTCCCCAAAAGAAACGGTGTGTGCAGATCTCGCTTCAACCGCCAGTAGCTGACCATCGCCTGCCTCCCTCCTGAATCTCACTTTCAAATTCCACACGATCAACGAACCCCTGTGAACAAATTAATACAACAGCAATTATAATAGTGCTAATAAAAGTAGCCCAATTTATTAACTTCAATTAAAGCGGTCAGATGCTGCCCATATTCAATTGATTGCAAACTTGGCATTCAGTTGGTACGGCTACCCCTATAATTCATCAAAATAGTCCACACCTTAAATGTTTTTTCTGTTCACAGCTTTTGTTCCATGTAATAGGCAAAGCAGCTATGGCATTTCTTTGAAAGAGTAGCTAAAATTTAGAGCCCAGCAATAAATATACAAATAGGACAAGTGCTGGCGAGTGGGAGATTGATTCTCCCTCTCTGTAATACAGTCATGCATGTATATTAGTTAATTTATCTTCTACTCGGTAATTGGAATCCATAATTATTGACTGCGTAAGAGAGAGGGCTCCACCCCCATACCATTCACCCTCTTATTAGTCTCTATTTAATTCTTGCTCATTTTAATTGTTTTTATTATGCTTTTATCATTCTGTAAGCCGCCCAGAGTCATCGCTTCAACACTGAAATGGGTGTCATATCAAATAAAATCTAATAAAATAAAATAATAAAAATAAAAATTAATAAAACAAAACAATAAAATAAAATAAAATAAAATAAAATAAAATAAAAATTCTTCAGCACTTCTTGGCCAACTTTTTCTGCAAACTCTGGCTTGAATTATTGTATTCCTATAGGAATTATATTCAATAGTTTGTGAGAATAATACAAATTCTTGGGATACAGATAACAATAGTCCATACAGGCCTGTCAAACTGGCAGTCTGTGTGCCGGATATGTCACATGCAGGCCACGCCCACCCCGGTTCCGCAAAAGCAAAAAACATTGCGATACGTCACGATCCGGCCTGTGACGCAATCGAGTTTGACACCCCTGGTGTCAGGGTTCCAAGTAATAAATCCATAGCACATATATCTACATGTGTAATGTATGGTCTATCACCATATATTACACATGTAGATATATAAATAAGATGTGATTGGAGACATTCACAGTGCTAGAGTTACAGTAGATTTTTAAACCATGGTATTGAACATGCTATAGTTACCTGGGTCACACACAAGCTACACTAAGCCATAATAGATGGATTCATCCATCCGACTAAGTTAAAGCCAAGCTCATGAGAGTTTTTTTGTAATCTGTAAAACCAGCTGGGTTTTTGTTTTGTTTTTTGTTTTTGTTTTTTGCTTTCTTCGTAATTGGGCCCTGGACTAAGGCCCAGACTCTGATTTAAAAACTTACCCAGATTCTGATTTAATAATTTATTCTTAATTCACCTTGGTTTATGGCTTAAAGGCATCACACATTGTTGGGGGATTTATCAGTGGTTAAGTATAATAAATTATATACGGTATAAACCCTTTTTTATTTGCATGTACTCAGTTCTGTTGCTTCCCCACCCACGAGAGTCTTCGCCCAGCCCTATATCATTTCCTCCTCTGAATGCAGGACCAGTCTAACTATTCTAAAATAACCAAATAATAGCCCAAATGTGCATGCTATTTGTGTTACATCATGAAATGCTATATGACTATGGGCCACAAACCAGAGCTTGTTTTAGAGTTAAACCAAAAAGACAACTTAAAAGTTGCTGCCACATTTATTAAAATACCTTGCAGTAGTGTCAGGAGGAAAAATTATCTTCATTGTGTCTTAATACAAAATGGCTCATCATGGGGCTCTTCTCTGTGTAAAAAATAGTCAAATTGCAATTTATTTCTGCATAAGTCAAAGCAACTTATCAAATAAAGGAAACCGGATTTAAATTAGCTAAGATATCTTACAAAGTAAATGATTAACAGAATGAGCACATATTACCCATAAGCTGGATTCACAAACTCTGTATGCCCATTAGCAGCTTAGTACAGGTAGTCCTTGACTTACAATTGGTCACTTAATGACCATTTGAAGTTATCCACACACACACCCCAAAAGTATTTATGACCTGTATTCAAAGTTCCAGTGGCTGTGCCCTTCCCCCATGCATTTTGGGCACTCGGCAATTGGCCCGTATTTATGGCCATTTGCAACATCTCTCAATCATGTGATCACAATTTATGACTTTTTTTTTTGCTGGAAGCTGGCATTTACTTCCGATTTCCAGCAAAAACCACCCATTAGCTAAAATGGGTTTGCTTAACGACTTCTGTGTCCGCTTAATGCTTGCTTCGAGATTGGCTGGCTTCATCCATTGTGCTAAGACATGGTTTGCATGGAGTGCAAATAAACAAGGGGTAATAAACTACAATCCCACTTACTTACCATCCCAGAGGTGGGCAACTATGGCATATTTATGACCTGTGGACTTCAACTTCAATTCCTGAGCATGGCTGGATAATGAATTCTGGGAGCTGAAGTCCACAAGTTGTAAAGTTGCCATTGTTAACCAGCCCTGTACTAACCCAAAACAGGCAAATTTCAGGCATGGCCTGAATCTGCCCAATGGTTGAGAACTCTCATTCCTAAAGGCAAACATTAGCACATTTGTCCATGTCGCTGAAACACCCACAGTTCCCGTTGCTATGAATCCATGGAAGGAAAAAGAAAATTGAATCTCTCTAAAACTGCCATTCCATTCCCAAAAACGAGGGCTGTGTGGCCCAAAGGCGCTTTTCCAAGAGGCAACTGGACTTTCTGGTTTTCCTTTGAAGACGTTTCACTTCTCATCCAAGAAGCTTCTTCAGCTCTGACTGGATGGTGGGGAATGGAAGGATTTATATTCCTTGCAGACAGCTGGTCATTTGCATTCTTTCAGAGAGTTGTTGAGGACTGTGTTGTGGAGCTGTGCTTTCTGTAGGATGTGTTCTGCCCTGTGTCCCTTCACTATTGAACATAGGCGCAGGTTGTTTGGGATGGGTCTGTGTTGTCTTCATATCAAACTGAAGTGCAAATGGTTCCTGTAGTCTGCAATTTTGGGGGGAAATCCATTGGTGCAGCAGTTCCAAGAAGGCTCCACACCTATTTGCACTACTCAGGTGACCCTGAGGAGACAGACAAACCTCCAAGTGGCCTCAACAACTCTCTGAAACAATGCAAATGACCAGATGACTGCAAGGAGTATAAATCCTTCCATTCCCCACCATCCAGTCAGAGCTGAAGAAACTTCTTGGATGAGAAGCGAAATGTCTTCAAAGAAAACCCAGAAAGTCCAGTTGCCTCTTGAAAAAGCACCATTGGGACAATCATGGCCTGGAGGACTGATTATCTCCATAGACAGAGGGCTGTGTGGCCTTCAGAATTTCTTCCTCCTTGAAGCATAGAAGTGTTCTGTACCATTTGAGAACATGAAGTTTGCATCACTGGCCCCTTCCTCTGTTGATACTGTATTGTCATCGGTCTAATCATTATGACCTGTGTTGAGATCTGCAAAGTTGCTAGCAAACTTGGTTATGTTGATTGTGGGATGTTGTGGGTGTTCTTGGCTGCTATTTTATGTTATTTACAATTTTGGTTGTGTTTTTGTACTGTTTTTACTCTGTTTTTAATGGTTAGTCACTCAGTCAAGTATATGTGATGGGTGACTGTATTTATTAAATAAATAAACAAAGGATTGGTGAATGTACACCAATGGATGTGCTGTCTTCCTCCAAAATGGGAGGGCTCTTCAGGTAGTCATTGACTTAAAACCATTTAGTGACAGTTGGAAGTTACAATGGCACTGAAAAAAGTGACTTATGACCATTATTCACACTTATGACCTTTGCAGCATCCCCATGTGATCGAAATTTGGCAACTGGCTCATATTTATGATGGTTGCAGTGTCCTGAGCTCATGTGATGAAAAGTCAATGGGGCAGCCAGATTCACTTAACTACCACAGTGTTTCACTTAACAACTATGGCAAGAAAGGTGGTAAAATGGGGCAAAAACTCACTTAATAACTGTCTTGCTTAACAACAGAAATTTTGGGCTCAGTTGAGGACTACCTATATTTGATTTCTGCATCACTGGAAGGGACTGATGGGCAGGCAGAAGAATGAAGTGGAGAAGGCAAGGGAGTTTCCTGATGGGAAGACTGACTTATATTTCACACAATCAGTATTTCCATGATGTGAGGAGACAAGGCTTCCGGGAGAGGTTGTGTTTTGCCCAGCAGCCTTGTCAGAAATGGGTCATCTTGATCCAGCTTCAGCCTGCCTTGGCAACAGGCAGGCAGTGAGATAGATGCTCCATGTGAAGCACACGTACTCCAGGAACACACAGGAAATAGGCCACCTCAGAGCCAGGAAAGGGAGGTGAATTTAGGTGTGAATGTCCTTGAAAGGATGAGAAGATTTTCTTCTCTTTCAACACTGTGCTTTTGGTTATAAAAGCCACATTAGGAAAGCATAGTTGGTGATTTAATGTTCATGTGAGTGCATTTTATCTGTGCATGCATCAAAGGCAGGCGGGGTTTTGGCCCCCGTTTTAAAATCACTTTTTTTTCATGCGAAAGACGTATATGGAGACAAGGTAGCAATGTTGCCATGGCAACAGGCCTGAATGCTTGGCTTAGATTTTCATGCTTTCCCCCCCAAAAAAGTTGGGAGTAGTATTTTTGATATCTGTAGGTCTGTGTAACTGTTTGTTTACCTATTACCTTTCATTTCCTATTATAATTTGGGCAATTGAGTACAAGAGTTTGTGGTTAGGTTTTAGCAGTGTGATCTTGGAGGACACAAGATTGCAAAGTAAGTGCCATTTGCAGACTCTATATCTCCAAAATATATGAGCAGTGAGATACATATCCCCATCCATTTCCTTTGGTTAGTGTTAATTTTGCAGTTTATGAAGTGGTTGGATGAATAAACTGAGAAGTTAAGATTTTGAAGCCCAATATCACTTTAAAAATTGAGAGAGAATGGCGGTGTTTGCCTATATCAGTGATGGCGAACCTATGGCATGCGGGCAGAGGTGGCATGCAGGGCCCTCTCTGCTGGCACGCGCGCCGTCGCCCCAGGTCAGATCTCCGTGGCGTTTCTTTCGTGAGCTTCTGTTTCCCTGCAAACGGCGAAACAGAAGCTCACGAAAGAAAAAGATCTTACCTCTTGCTGCGCTGCCAATGTTGGGATGCCCCGCCTCCCGCCGGCCAGCTGGTCTTCGGGTCTCTGCTGCGCATGCGCGCATGTCCACGCATACACACATTTGTGCATGTCCGTGCATGCGCATGTTCACACCTGCACACGTTTGCGCATGTCTGCACCTGCACACATTTGCGCATGTCCGTGCATGTGCATGTCCGCACCTTTCAGTTTGGGCATGCGCGTGTGCAGTTTGGGCACTCGGTGTCTAAAAGGTTCACCATCACTGGCCTATGTAATGGATCTTAGACGTTATGAAGGCTAATTTTTTTCTGAATTTGTTGAGAGGTTTAATCGCTACTACGGTTAGAGCTCCTGTTTCTTCTCCAGGCCCACCTCTTCTGAAATAGTGCAGTACAAGCAAATCAAGTTATTCTGTTACAGGTAATCCTTGACTTACAACCATAATCAAGCCCAAAATTTCCGTTGCTAAGCAAGACAGTTAAATGAGTTTTGTTCCATTTTATGATCTTTTTGCTGCAGTTGTTAAGCGAATCATTGTAGTTAATAAGTGAATTTTACGATCATTAAGCGAATCTGGCTTCCTCCATTGACTTTGCTTGTTGGAAGCCAGCTGAGAAGGTTACAAATAGTGATCACATGTCCCCGGGATAGTGCAACCAACATAAATACCTGCCAGTTGCCAAGCACCCGAATTTTAATCATGTGACCGTGAGGATGCTGCAACAGTCATAAGTGTGAAAACCAGTCATAAGTCACTTTTTTCTGTGCTGTTTTAACTCTGAACGGTCACTAAATGAATGGTGGTAAGTCGAGGACTACCTGTATTTGAGAACAGGTGGGTGGTTAGAGCTTGTTCGTCTCTCTCTCTCTCTCACTCACTGTCTTCCTCTTGGTTGTAGGTGGAATGGAACAGTCATGAATGGCGATGCTCTTTGTCAAGAACCTCCCTCCCAGCTTCCTGACTGGCGGGAATTCTGCGAGCTCCATGCCCAGGCTGCTGCAGTGGACTTTGCTCAGAAGTTCTGCCAGTTCCTGAAGGAAAATCCCCACTACGACACCCCTGGAGCCGAGACTTCCTTCTCTCATCATTTTGCAGCAAATTTCTTGGACATCTTCAGCCTGGAGGTCAACAGGGTGTTTGTGTCCAATTCCCCTACGAAGTATAACATTGTCCCGTTTGTGGGACTTCAGAACTGCCACATGCCTTATGGACGGGATCTCTTGCCAAGAAAAGAGCAGACGTCCGTGGAGTCTCTGGACAGCATGGACCACACGCTCACCTCCAGCAGGTACTTGAGCCAAACCCAACAGGCTCAGGCAAGAAAAGTCTCCTCCTACGGCCAGTCCCGAAGCTCCGAAGATGTCTCTGTCCACAGTTCTTCTAAGACAAAATTCAAGAAAGGTTTTTCTCTGAGGAACATGAGCTTGTGCGTGGTGGATGGCATGAAGGAGATGTGGCATCGGCGGTCTTCTCCCGAGCCAGGCGCAGAAGCCGTGCAGAGCAAACAGTCTGAGAGGGAACACTGCCCTCCTGTTAGCAAAGAACATAGCGATTCCAGAGAGAAATGGACCCACAAACTCTGGCTTTCCAAGGGCCAATCTTCTAAAGTGGATTTAGTGGACATTCAGAGAGAGGGAACCCTTCGCTACATGGTTGCCGACGACACAAACTGTGTGGGTAGCTCTCAGTGGCAAAAATGCCGTTTGCTGCTAAGGAAAGCAGTAAAGATGGAAGGGGAAAGGTTCCGTCTTGAGTTCTACGTTCCTCCTAAGGTAACAGTCTTCATTACTGAAGTTTTTGCATGTAGTTTTTCCAGGTAATTCAGCTGGTAGCCATACAGAAGCCTGCAGATTAAAATGTACAGAAACAGTGGAGAATCAAACACTCCATCATGTGATCAACTTCCATTTACAAGTGAAATTCGGGAGTTCTTTTTATCCGGTACAGGTAGTCCTCGACTTACAACAGTTCATTTAGTGACCGTTCAAAGTTACAACAGCACTGAAAAAAGTGATGCATGACCATTTTTCACACTTATGACCGTTGCAGCATCCCCATGGTCACGTGATTTACATTCGGATGCTTGGCAACTGACTCACATTTATGACGGTTGCAGTGTCCCGGGGTCATGTGATCCCTTTTTGTGACCTTCTGACAAGCCAAGTCAATGGGGAAGCCAGATTCACTTAACAACCATGTTACTAATTTAACAACCGCAGTGATTCACTTAACAATTGTGGCAAGAAAAGTCATAAATGGGGCAAAACTCATTTAACAAATTTCTCACTTAACAACATAAATTTTGGGCTCAATTGTGGCCGTTAGTTGAGGACTACCTCAACTGCAGGAATATAAACCACTGTTTCAGCATTTGTAGGATTTGTGTGTATCTAAATTGGGAACTAATTGATGGCAAAAGATCTCACATTCTGGTTATACAGATGTGACATGTACTGTTACATGACTGGGGTACATGTTCTGAATCACTTATCACTTTGGATAACTTTTTGAAAGCATCCCAACATCCAAAATTGTTCCTGCAATCTAATATAAATAGTCCTTGACAACCACAACCACAACCGAGCCCAAATTTTCCATTGCTAAGCAAGAGTTAAGTGAGTTTTGCCCCATTTTATGGCCTTTCTTGCATAGTTGTTAAGTGAACTATGTTAAAGCTGCAGCTGTTAACTTAGTAATGTGAATCTTTACAACTCTAAGTTATACAGTGAATCTGGCTTTCCCATTGGCTTTGCTTGTCAGAAGGTCGCAAAAGGTGATCACATGACATCAGGTTACTGCAACCATCATAAATATGAGCCGGTTGCTAAATGCCCAAATTATGATCACATGACCATGGAGATGCTGCAACAGTCATAGGTCAAATATCTATGGAGATTCTCAGTCATCCAGGTCACGGTTGTCCCAAAGGTGCTTTTTCAAGAGGCAACTGGACTTCCTTGTTTTTCTTTGAAGATGTTTTGCTTCTCATCCAAGAACCTACTTCAGAGCGGAAGAAGCTTCTTGGATGAGAAGCGAAATTTCTTCAAAGAAAAACAAGAAAGTCCAGTTGCCTCTTGAAAAAGCACCTTTGGGACAATCGTAAATCACTTTTTTCATAGCCGTTGTCACTTCAAACTGTCATTAAACAAATGGTGGTAAGTTGAGCACTACCTGTATGAAGTAGCTAAGTACGAATTACAAAATAAAGAGTTGTAATATAATATTAACATATGGGCAACCTTTGCTACTTGCTTTTCATCCATCCACACTTTAAAAAAATAGATTGTGGGGAAATGTTTTGCTATTTCCATGTTTAGAATTAAGTAGGTCCTGATGTATGTAGGTCAGATGATATGGTAGCTTCTCCCATTTCAGTAACTCTATATCTTGTATCTCTGTCTGAGCACTCTTAATTGAGTTGTTCATTATTTCAGCACCTGTAAGATTCTTGGATGACTTGACTATTCTGGGATAGATAATGCCAGCCTTTGCTTTTCGAAGGCCCATATAGTCTTGGCAACTTCCAGTTTGTTGTCCGTGAAATTAGCAAGCGCTGTGTCAGATGCTTCCTTCTCAAGCTGCTTTGGCGTGCAGCTCTTCCAGATGTCAGTGTTCAAAAATAGTGCAGAGTGCAACCTGAGAGGTCTTGAGCTTCATGAGATGATTAATGTTGATTTTTTTTTCTTTTTTTGTGAGCCATATGGACACTTTGTGCAGATCCCGGATGATCGCTGAATACTTCTTTCATGATAGAATGGAGGGGTGGTTATTTTCCCCCCTCAGTTTCTCTCTAGCAGAATCTGCTTTATTGCCATTTTTCACCACAGTTATACAGGTAGTCCTCGACTTACGCCCACAATTGAGCCCAAGATTTCTGTTGTTAGGTGAGACATTTGTTAAGTGAGTTTTGCCCCATTTTACAACCTTTCTTGCCACAGTTGTTAAGCGAATCACTGCAATTGTTAAGTTAGTAACAACGGTTGTTAAGTGAACCTGCCTTCCCAATTGACTTTGCTTGTGAGAAGGTCGCAAATGAAGATCGCATGACCTTGGGACATAGCAGTGGTCAAAAACACGAACCAATTGCCAAGCATCTGAATTTTGATCACATGACCATGGGCATGCTACAAAGGTTATAGCAATAGCAATAGCACTTAGACTTGTATACCGCTTCACAGTGCTTTACAGCCCTCTCTAAGCGGTTTACAGAGTCAGCCTATTGCCCCCAACAATCTGGGTCCTCATTTTACCGACCTCGGAAGGATGGAAGTCTGAATCAACCTTGAGCCTGGTGAGAGTCGAACTGCCAAATTGCAGGCAGCCGGCAAGAAGTAGCCCACAGTACTGCATTCTAACCACTGCGCCACCACGACTCATAACTGAAAAAATAGTCATAAGTTACATTTTTCAGTACCGTTGTAACTATGAATGGTCACTAAACAAACTGTTGTAAGTCGAGGACTACCTACATACAGTATACAGCTACATACTGTAGCTTTTTTGAAATATATGGCTCAGATAGGATAGCCCCCCTTGTTAGCAATTTAGTGTTCAATCTGAATCTTAAGTTGGTTGATAAGGCTAGGTTTTTTTTTCAGAAAACCATAGAGACTCGCACTAGACCAAGCCTTCTCCATCCAGGTACTTTCCAGACAACCTCTGGAATTTGTTCATGCATTTGATCATGCTTGCTAGAAATTCTGCGGCTGTAGTACTAATCCATCTGGAGGTCATCAGGTTGGAAAAGATTAAACAGTCTGCTATCTGTTGGCAGAAAAGATGACTGTAGCTCTCAAGAGCAAAATGAAATGAAGCAAAGCAAATTCCTAAGTTGCAAGCAAAATTGTTCCATCAGCTCCTTGCAGTGGCATGGAAGGAGGAAAGGGGACTACAGAATATACGAGCTCAGGGCTCCCCTTGACTCATCCCTATGATGATCAAATAATTGTTTATTACTTTCAAATACATCTTCCTTGTCTCTATGTAATTATATATACTGAATCAGATTATAGATCCATCAAGCACAGTATTGACTAGCTGCTCTCCAGCCTATTTCTGACAAAAGTGAATTAGAAACATTGCAGATCTAAATAACTTCCATTGGCACGTCTAGTGGAGGCCACCTGGGATCTTCTGCATGTAAAAAAACCCTGGACTTTCCCACTTGTTATGACAACCTGAGATACTGTATTTGTGAACAGAGTATTTGATGCATTCGGCCAAGTAATACTGTATCTGTTGCAATACTTGCAGCTCTCCATAGCATAAGGCAAAAGTTTTCTTAAGCTTTGCTACTTGAAATTCTTACTGTAGAATTATTACGTTTGGAACTCCGAATGTGCAAAGCAAGTGCTCTGTGGAATATGGTTCATTATAACATACGAAGAGCGGTTGCAAGAACTGGGCATGGCTAGTCTAGTGAAGAGAAGGACCAGGGGAGACATGATAGCAGTGTTCCAATACTTGAGGGGCTACCACAGAGAGGAGGGGGTCAGGCTGTTTTCCAAGGCACCAGAAGGCCAGACAAGGAATAATGGATGGAAACTGACCAAGGAGAGATTCAACCTGGAGATAAGGAGAAACTTTCTGACAGTGAGACCGATCAACCAGTGGAACAGCTTGCCTTCGGAGGTTGTGAGAGCTCCAACACTTGAGACTTTCAAGAGGAGATTGGACTGCCATTTGTCTGAAATGGTGTAGGGACTCCTGCTTGAGCAGGGGGTTGGACTAGATGACCTACAAGGTCCCTTCCAACTCTATTAATCTGTAATCTGTAATTATGCAGTGCTTAAACCAGTAGAAACTGGCATATAAAAACAATATATAATATTAAAATATTAATATTAATATTTTTATAAATAACTCAAGGAAGCGGACATACAATATTCCTTCTATTTTCCCCACAACAACAACCCTGTAAATTGGGTTGGGTTGGGTTGGGTTGGGTTCGGTTGCAGGAGAGTGACTGACCCAAAATCTCCCAGCCAGCTTTCATGCCTAAGTCAGGACTAGAATTCAGAGTTTCCTAGTTTTTAGCCTGGTGCCTTAACCACCAGACCTAACTGGCGCTCAGTGGTACTTCTGTTGAATTGTTTCCTATTTTATTTTTTGCATTCCTTGCATTCCTTGTTTATGAATGAATTTGAATTTGTTATGGCTTCCCCCTCCAGTTTACTCTGGGCAACTTACAGAATCATGATACACCATTTAAACAGCTAAAAGCATAAAAAAATAAAAACAGAATGTGACAGCCCAGATCACAAACAGCCTTAACAATAAAAAAATATCACAGGGGCCCCACATTAATTCCAGACTTCAGAACAGAGCCAGGTTTGAAGTGTTTTCTGGAACTCCAGAAAAGTGGGTGCCATCTATATCTCTGGGGGGGATAATCTTCCAGAGGGCAAGTCCAGAGTGACAGAAAATGCATGCTCCTTGGTTCCATAGAATGTCAGACTTTAATTGAGGGACCTGGAGTGTGCCCACTCTACCCATATATGTACCAGGTGGGCAGAAACGATGATCCCTCAGATAACTAAGGAATGCCAGGAAGAGCTTTATAGGTAACAACCAGCACTTTGAATTGCACCCAGCTGTGGTGCCAAATAACCATAGTGTGAAGTGCCTGTTACTTCTCATGCTGCTGCATTTTGAGCCAGCTGCAGCTTCTGGATGGTCTTCAGGGGCATCCCCATATACAGCAAATTGCAATAGTTCAATTGTGAGATGACCAGGGCATGAGTGATTGTATTCTTGCATAGCAATATTTCTATATGCATACTCTTCCCCTCTTAATTGATTGTTTCTCTTTAAAGATTTGGGAAGTGATTGATGAAGTAGCTTCTGTTCTGAATCAAGCGTAGATTGGTTATGCTATCATCAGGCAGTTTAACACAACGCAATGGTACATTCATTCAGATTATATTTTATTCTTCAGGCATCCTCTGACAACACTCACGGTTATGTAGAAGTTCTTCTGAATCTACAGTCATAATCTGGAACCATCACGAATATTGTAAAAAAGGATTAACACTTCCCCATCTCCTTGTTGCTACATCTTTTCCCGGTAGATTCTTGAAAGTGACTTCCTTTGGGATAGCGTACTTCAATTACTCCCGCCCCCCAGGCATACTTCAATGACCAATAAGAGTACACTGTTGTGATCACATGGCATGGACTACACGGCATGGACTACATGCCCCAGAATGCTATGTCTTAAAGAGACAGTTCTTAATTCTAGGCTAAACCCTTGTAAGCCAACACAATCCTTGCTGCCGTTATTATATGGATCATCAAATATATTTCTTCTTTTTTATATTTATCTGGCATAATTACTAACAAAAAAGTTTTTGGTTTAAATTATGGTTTTTTTTTTTTTTTACATNAAGCCAGCACACTGGGATTGTAAATTCCACTATTAACTAACGAATTAACTAAAGTATATAACAGTATAGCATAAACAATACTAACTCAACTATCTAGTTGACTAACTAAACAAGGCATATAATCAAACAATGGAACAATG
>QLTV01003772.1:879398-900070 GCA_003457575.1 Thermophis baileyi
CAGATTATATTTTATTCTTCAGGCATCCTCTGACAACACTCACGGTTATGTAGAAGTTCTTCTGAATCTACAGTCATAATCTGGAACCATCACGAATATTGTAAAAAAGGATTAACACTTCCCCATCTCCTTGTTGCTACATCTTTTCCCGGTAGATTCTTGAAAGTGACTTCCTTTGGGATAGCGTACTTCAATTACTCCCACCCCCCAGGCATACTTCAATGACCAATAAGAGTACACAGTTATGACATTGTAAAAAAGGATTAATGCTTCCCCATCTCCCTCTTCAGGCATCCTTTCCCAGTAGATAGCTTGAAAAGACTTCCTTTGGGATAGCGTACTTCAATTACTCCCGCCCCCCAGGCATACTTCAATGACCAGTAAGAGTACACAGTTATGATCACATGGCATGGACTACATTCCCCAGAATGCTATGTCTTAAAGAGACAGTTCTCAATTCTAGGCTAAACCCTTGTAAGCCAGCACAGCTTGTGTATTCTCCATTGTTCAGCTTGTGGCATCTTCTCTCACATTTATTCTCTTTTACTGTATATGCCATATAAGGCACTTTTCCCTTCCTCGGAGTATATGTTCTGAGGCTTGGAAAAAATTAAGTATACTCTGGCAGTATAAGTTGATAATAAGTAAATTGGGAGTCAAGGTTCCTGGGAACCTTAAGCTAGTGAATTACAGAAAGTAATGAATCAAAACATTGCCATTCTCCTTTTTCTGATACATTTTTGTTAAACTTTTTTTAAATAAAAACTGGCAGGGGAACCCTCTTCCCCCAAAAAGAAAAAAGTCAGATAAATAAGCAAGGGATTGATAAGCATGATAAAATTACATTTTTTCAATGCATACAGGAAGGTAACTCTGTACACCGTATACTATATCATTTAAAACTAACACTGTTAACTAACTACTGAGCTCCACACAAAATAGAAATGAAGGAGCCATGGAGAGCAAGTATGAATCAAAATGTCAACCAAAATGAAATTATGATCCACAATAAAGCCCACCCAGTATTTGAAACAGCAGAGGCTAACTTAAACTAATATAAGAATATAGTAGTGGAATGGATGATGGACAATAAGCTAAAGCTGAATCCCAGTACAGATAGTCTGTGACTTATGACCCCAAAATTTCTGTTAAACTGAGACAGTTGTTAAATGAGTTTTACCCCATTTTACAACCTTTCTTGCTGCAGTTGTTAAATGAATCACTGCAGTTGTTAAATTTAGCCACGGTGGCGCAGTGGTTAGAGTGCAGTACTGCAGGCTACTTCTGCTGACTGCCGGCTGCCTGCAGTTTGGCAGTTCAAATCTCACCAGGCTCAAGGTTGACTCAGCCTTCCATCCTTCCGAGGTGGGTAAAATGAGGACCCAAAATTGTTGGCGGCAATATGTTGATTCTGTAAACTGCTTAGAGAGGGCTGTAAAGCACTGTAAAGCGGTATATATGTCTAAGTGCTATTGCTATTGCTATAGTTGTTAAGTGAATCTGGCTTCCCCATTGATTTTGCTTGTTGGAAGGTCACAAAAGGGGATCATATGACCTTAGGACACTGCAACCATCGTAAATACTGTACATACCAGTTGCCAAGCATCTGAATTTTGATCACATGACCATGGGGATGCTACAGCGGTTGTAAGTGTAAAAAATGGACATGTCACTTTTTCAGTGCCATTTAACTTCAAACGGTCACTAAATGAACTGTCGTAAGTCAAGGACTACCTGTAGTGCATCTGGATTGAGGAACTGGAGGAATTGCCTGCTCTGAATGAGGCTGCATTACTTTTAAAGAAACAGGCTCTCCGTTTGGGGGTGCTTCAAGATCCATCATTGTTATTGAGCGCTCAGATCACCTGTGGTCAGGAGCACTTACTTTCAAAGTAGGCTGCAGTGCCTTTTTATGGATATGGTTAGTTTGGCCATTCCTGCAATGGTAACCTTAAGATCAAATTATTTAATGTACTGCTTTTGGGACTGCTCCAAAAAATACAACTGGTGCAGGAGGTTGTGGCTAAGTTGTTTTCTGGAGCAGGGGTCTCCAACCTTGGCAACTTTAAGACTTGTGGACTTCAACTCCCAGAATTCCTCAGCCAGCTGGCTGAGGAACTCTGGGAGTTGAAGTCCACAAGTCTTAAAGTTGCCAAGGTTGGAGACCCCTGTTCTGGAGCATCTTACTCTACATGTATTGGATTTGTGCTTAAAAAAAAAAACTGCACTGGTTGCAAATCTGTTAACGAGACAATTTAATGATGTGGGTCTAGTATTAGGAATTAGGAATCACATTCTTTTTTAAAAGGCTTGGATTAAATCAGCCTCAAAAAGGCATCTAGGACCTTCCCAGGGTGCCCTGATGCCAGAACTACAAATGGCTATTTAGTGAAATGTAGAGAGGTCTGTTTTGTGGTAGATCCCAGCCTGGGCAACAGCTTTCGCTCTGCGGTATACCAAACCTCAACACTGACTTCATTAAAGTGTACTTTAAAAACCTGCCTTTTTAGGTTAGACTTTCCCAGCTTCCTCCTAAAACTTGCATGAAAATAGAGTATCTTTCTTTGCCTTTACCTTCTCACTGTTTTTTATGTGCTGTTTTTGTGATTACTGTGAACTATTTTGGATTTTCTATACCTATACAAATACTTTCAATAACTGAAAAAAAGCATCCTGGAAGGAAAACTTGGCTGGGTAGCATCCTCAGTAGGACAATCCATGCTGCAGTATTTAGTATTGATTTCACTTATTATTAATTAATATTAATTCCGGGTAGTTGTTGTCTGTTTGCTATTATTGTTCTTTCCAGTTTGTCATTATGCTGTCACTTGGGTTTTATTGCTTATATTGAATTTTCTCTTTTGATGCTACTGTTGATCACCCTGGATTTGTGAATGGTGAAAAAGCAACACAGTCTATACCCTTTCTTTCAGATATTGGGTTATCTTATGAACATTGCAAAGATTGGTAGGCAACGTTTGAGTGAACGTGCCATTTTTTTCTAGCCATATAATTTGGCTCATTCAAAACATGGTTAGTATTTGAAATGATCAGATGAATGAAAGTTGCAATAAAAACTTCAGTAAAAGGAATTCGCTAATATATACAGTAATCCCAAATATTTCTGGATTTCGTTATATTGCCTTTCCCTACCCACGTTTGTTTGCTAAACAACTGGTGTTAATGGTTCTCCAAAATTGAAGAGTTGCAATAAAAAAAAGAGGATGAGATGTTCAAACATCCTGGCCCCCTGAAACCTCTGCCCATGTTAAAATATTTTAAAAACTGAACGGTAGAGAAAGACCATCCCTGGAATGGCAGGATGCAGTACCTGCTGAAGTATTGTCTTCCTTCCTTCTCATTCTTGTTTTTATGTTATTAATATTGGGATAACTACACATCTTCCCTTCCAATGATCCGTTTCAAAAGCCTTTAAACCTGTAATCTGTCTCCTGTAGTTTCAGCAACGGTCTTACGTTGACACATTTAAAAGCATCTCTGCTCCACAGTTAATCTGCCTTAGAAATAAATATCTGTCACTGAAAATATGGGGTACTTTTTCTTTTTGAGTGCTCTCACAATAGTTGTATACCATGGACCTTAAGTGGAAGGGTTGGGAACATCTAGAGTTTTGGGAAGCTACAAAAGTTTTACTGCAAATAAACCACGTCTCAGGTCACATTGGTGCTTCTTGCTTAGAAGCAAATGGACAAGTGTGAAACACAGAATGTTGCATGCAAGCAGTTTCCAAGGTCAAGGCCCTTGGAAGATCAAGAAAGGCTCATATTGCCAGTTGGGTTTAGAATGAATGTTGAGTTACATAAGTGTTATAAGGGCAGCTGTCAAAGGGAGACAGTAAATGTTGACCTGGTAGCATGACTTGATCGAAAGAATTTCCTGTGTCCTAGAGTTGTTTCTGTTCCTTTTCTGTCCTCAACTTGTCAACTGTGGGTGTAGAGGAAGAACCAACCCTACAACTGGAGGGTTTTGATGCCACTGAGCTGTGAAGTGTGCTTCCTTTTTGGATTTGCAAGACTCTTGTTAGGCCAGCTGTCCGAGCAGCTGAGTGTAAAACATACCGTTGGCCGTAAGCGGTTTCAGAGTTGCAGCCTTGAGAAGAGTGGATAGAAATGCTGTGCTCAACAATCTTACATGAGCGCCTTCTTCATGCTCTGGTGATCTCTGAAAATTGAGCCAAGGGGAATTTGCTAGTGTGAGCATACCGGACAAGAGTGCATGGAAAATCCCATTCAGGTGAACTCCTTTTATGGCGCCAAACAAGCGAGAGATCTTGTTTCCATTCCTCCCCTTCTGAGCCTTTCCTTACTCCCCAAGAAAGGACAGGTTGTAGCTGGAAAGAGCAATTTCTTCAGGCAGATTTAGGATAATTTTTAATTTGGCCTAGAAAATAAGTCTGCATAAATATACATTCTCACATTGCCCTGCATTTTCATAGATAGTAGAGAATTATAGAGTAAACATGAATAAAGTCGGTTATCAGTGTGGAAACAATTTAAAACCAGCAGGGCAAGGGGAAGAAATTGCTTTGAAAATCAATAAAGGAGAATATTTGTAGCTCCTCTCTGAGCCTGGTTGTTTTCTTGCAGACATTTCATTACTCAAACTAGGTAACATCATCAGTGCTAACCTAGTTTGGGTAATGAAATGTCTGCAAGAAAACAATCAAGCTCAAGGTGCTTTGAAAATGTGTGGGTGAATATATAAGTCTCAGTGATCCCAGAAAGATTAGGAGCAGGGGTGAAATTCAGCAGGTTCTGACAGGTTCTGGAGAAACGGTAGTGGAAATTTTGAGTAGTTCGGAGAACCGGCAAATACCACCTCTGGCTGGCCCCAGAGTGGGGTGGGAATGGAGATTTTGCAATATCCTTCCCCCAGGAGTGGGGAGGGAATGGGGATTTTGCAGTATCCTTCCCCCAGGATTGGGGAGGGAATGGGGATTTTGCAGTATCCTTCCCCTGGAGTGGGGTGGGAATGGAGATTTTGCAATATCCTTCCCCTGCCACGCCCACCAAGCCACGCCCACAGAACCGGTAGGGAAAAATTTTGAATTTCACCCCTGATTAGGAGGTCAATGCCATTTTTATTCTCTCCCAGGAAAAAATTTATTCTCTCCCAGGAAAGAATCCCAAAGCTGGGTAGATGACCAGGCAGGATCAAATGCATCAGCAGTCTGGAGTCCCTACGTTGTTGTCCCCTGCCAAAAGAAACCTACTATAAGTCAAGCGTCTCCTTGAAGTGCATTGAATTATCTGGCACCAATTTGACTTGACCATTAGTAGATCAGATTCTTGTATATAGGTAGCATGGAATAAACGTGTAGTGTTTTTGAGCTCTATCCTGGCTCCTGATTTCTTGCGCCTGACAGGCACCATCATAGAGGAGTTATTGCCATCAAAAATTCTTCTCTAACACGCAACTGTCATTACACAGAATCTGTTCTTCTGATGCACTATCCTTATCCTTGCCAACCCATCTCTACATTATACTATTCAAGGCGCACAATTTCCTGCCACTTTTGGCTAGGAAGTCAATACAGTAGGTGTACTAAGTTTCCATTAGACTTAATTCACTGAAAACAGTTGGGAGGCAATAGTTCCTGTCTTTGCCTACTAAAGGGATATCATTACATTGCAGCTGGGCTCTGTGGTCCTGAACACAATGTCAACTATAAAAATCATTCCTGCCCACAAAAAAGTTCTCTGCCTCGTATGATGTGGGGAGCTTTTTCCTTTGGTAAGAAGGCAGCTTGCCCCTGTTTAAAACACATCGTCAAATTGTACTGATTGAATATATTTGAAGAAAAAGTACAATAGCTCTCAAGGATTAAGACCTAGCACAGATTATATCAGTCCTTTGAAGTAGATCAAGATAAGAAATCAACACCACAAGGAGTACTAGAACTCTATTTTATTGATGTAGGCCAGTGTTTCTCAACCTCAGCCACTTGAAGATGTGCGGACTTCAACTCCCAGAATTCCTCAGCCAGCAATGCTCACTGGGGAATTCTGGGAGTTGAAGTCCACACATCTTCAAGTGGCTGAGGTTGAGAAACACTAATGTAGGCAATAACAACAGAATCTTGAAACCTGTTCATGTTTCCCCTCCCCTCTGTCTTATACAAAAGAGTATCAAGGAGGGACAATTTTGAGTTAGTTTCTTGCGCTTTCTGTTGTCCCGGGTTAAATTCCTGTTTTCCTAGCAGCTGCCACATATCTCCATACTTCTCTCCAGATTAAGATTTGATCCTACACATGTTTCTGGGAAATGGGATGTGTTGTATTCTTCCTTTGGGGAAATAGCATGAGGTATGATGTAGTGTACCCCATATTTCAATAGGAACAACATAGAAAAAAATTCAACATTTTAGAAGTGTTAGTATATTTCAGAGTTTCATATTCTTGCAACATGCTTGTACCAGTTCTGCCATAGTGGATTATGGAATTTCTAATTCAAGCTTAAAAGCACAAAAGGGTGGAAATTACTGAACTAGAATAACATTTAGTGAATGTTGTCGCCTTTTCCTTAGGCCTTCACCTCTGCCCTAGTTAACTGATATGCTGATTTGACTTAACTGGCAATTTCCAGCATTAAGAAACATAATTGTTTTGGGCATGAGAACAGAAAAACAATTAAGTGAGCAATCATAACTGTTATAAACAATTATTAATGGTTACAAGTTACTGCTACGATACTGAACAATATGGCAATATTGCTTCCTTTTAGACTGGATAAATATTTTGTGTTTATTTGAAACCCCTTGGTAAGCATCCCATTAAGAAAATCTCCCTATTTGCTATAATAAAAGAATTGCTTGTGTCTTCTGAGGCTCTTTGGCTCCAATCTCTTCAACCTTTTGTGCCTTGGACTTGCAGTCTACATTTTTTTGTTTTAAAAAGTATATTATTCAAAGAGCTTGACATGGAATTCATTTGTGCGTATACACTACCAGGAAGTATACCATCTGAGCCAGTCAGGTTCACTTTATTTATAACAGACTTTTTTGTTTTTATCAAACCCTTTTACTTTAGCTTTCTTTGACTCTTTCTTAGCTTGCCCTGCTTTAATTATTATTTTTAAAACAGAAATGGAAAGTAATTGCATTCTGTTTATCCACATCAAAATTCTTTTTATTTTTGAAAGAAGGAGAAATTGATGCTAAAGCCAAAATACAACACTGTGCAGAGATATGAAAATTAAATTTATTAACTTCTATTTCCCACTGGATACCATGTTTTTAATTAAAAGTATTTGGAATTACTGAAAGGCTCAAGGGAAGTGATATGTTTGAATAATGGCAGAGGCTAGTATAACATTTGCATTCTTTTTAACTGCATTGGTATGCTTCAGAGCAAAATGTTAGTTTTTGTCATTAAATTTAAATTCTTTAAATCTTTTTCTATCCGTTTGGCTTTTCAGGCTTCCAAAGCAAAGGTCAGCATCCCTCTCTCGGCTATTATTGAGGTGCGCACAACTATGCCATTGGAGATGCCAGACAAGGATAACACCTTTGTGCTGAAGGTAAGGCAGCATGGCCTGAAAAACATCCTGGATGTATGTGCTCCATGTATTCTAAATCAGAGGTTCCCAACCACTGAGCCATGGCCCACTACCGGGCCGTGGGCTGTTCAGAATCAGGCTGTGAAAATGTTGGGCGAGCGTGATGTGCACGCAGCTCCACTTGCACGTGCACCTCCATTTGTGCAAGCGGTGGACACGCGTGCCCACTGCTCGCGCAAATCGAGCTGTGCACTCGCCCGCCGCTCACACAGAACCATCCCTTCCCCCCCCTTTCCCTGCTGTCCGCAACGCTAGAAAGTTTGGAGACCACTGTTCTAAATGACACTCTACAAACTAATACTAAGAGCATCTTGCAGATCCTGGTTGACTTGGGTGTGGTGGGATTAAAATATACTTCTCTTCAGCTCCTCCCCCCCCCCCAAAAAAATGCCTATGCTTCTCAGCCACAGGATTAGAAGGAACTCTGGGGTTTCTGGATTGTCTTTACTTTTTTGCACTTGCACAGAATTACTGAATATATCAGTCCATAAGCTTCTATTTGGAAGAACTGTAGATGGCCCCCAAATATAATGTATTCCGATGATTTTTCCTTCTTTCTGGACACTATTTTATTTTGTTTTGTTTTTGTTTTGTTTTTTTAGCCTATTTTCTGCTATTTCTACTCAAAGGAACTCGGAGCATCTTATCTTTGCAATAATTTCCAAGGCCCTTTGGGAAGGGGGAATGCTATTAGTTGCATATGAAAAGAAAAGGAAATTTACACTTAATGCTTAGGATGAAGTGGACTGTATCCACAAAAAAGCATAGGCTGTGATAAATTTGTTAATCTTAACTTGCCAGAAGACTCTTGGCTTTTATTACTAAAGACCCCCCACCCCCCGAGAGGGAGGGAGAGGAGAGGAGAGGAAGATATGTATGTATGTATGTATGTATGTATGTATGTATGTATGTATGTATGTATGTATTCAGGCTGTGAACTTTATAGTAAAGAAGAACAAAAGAACCTCTACATCTAGATCACAATAGTACTTAATTTTCAAAACAGGAAATGCAGAGCTGTTTTCAAGCATTTGCCCAGCTCTCGCCCTTCTAGTTTATGTATTTTAATGAGCTTTCCTTTCCCCTTTTCATTAAAATTGCAGCATTGCCTTATAAGCCCTGAACTAACGGGACTGAAAGGATGCCCTGTGGCCTTGGCTGTTGCCATAGCAACTGGCCTAGCTGCTGCCTGAGCAGTTTTCTGACAAATCAACAAACTTCCATCCAAGCTCCAGTTCCCAATTCAGGGAGAATAAAAGGGGCTTTTGTGAGGAGCTGGATCCTTGGTGTTTGCTTTGTCTTTAGAAATCTCTGGGCGCTGGATTTAATTTTGTTTTCTGTTTGGGAGCTTCTGAAAAAAACATGTTATGCTGTCTGTCTGAATTATCTGGTGTTCATAGAATAAAAGGCAGAGCTTTCCCCAAGCTAGTGCCCTCCAAATATGTTGGAATTATATTTTCCATAATTCCCAGTCCATGTTCCTTGCTGGTCAGGAATTTGGGGAACTGTTGTTCCAACATATTTAGAGTGCATTAGGTTGGGAAAGGCTAATCTAGCAGAAAATGAAATTATTATTATATTTTTATTTCATCTTTCACATCTATCCATCCTAATTCATACCAGCCTATCTTTGGAGTCTGAAAAGTTAGTCTTTCCTCCTCTGCTCCTTTTATCCATCGATTTGAGTCTGCTAAAATTCAAAGTAAAACATAACATAGTTTAAATAATTATTTGTGTTATTGTCATAAAATAGATGAGCGGAAGCCAGACTGGGCATGCAGGAAGAGGCATTGATTTCACTGCCCATCCAGTTCCTGAGCTGCTGATTTATTTGTTTTTAATTCTGCAGCGTTGTAAAGGACAAACAGTATAACTTAATTCAGCCCTCAGTAGTAAAATTAACATTGACACTGATCCAAGCAAACAGTTCTTCTGGAGCTGATGCATTAATTAACTTGAGGACTTCATTGCTACTGAATATGAAAATATTTTTCATATTTTTTGTTTTGTCCACATTTACAGCAAGTTTATAAAATAGAAAGCAATGGATAAATTTAGTCTCTAAGAGAAGAAAGCTGAATGGACATGTTAATGGTTCCTAGTTTCTCTTAGCTTTGGCCATCATATCTGGCTGCAAAAATCTGAATGATCATTGCAAGAAAGCAAAGAAGTATCTAAAACTATAACCCATTCTTGCCATCTGGTGATTGTATTTTTGCAGCCTGTATCAAGTAACTATATATTAGCTATGCTGAAATCTCCAGGTTCAGTTGTAAATCCTCTCGAAGTGTCTGTAGAAGAGCACCCTGAAAAAAGAAAGTTAGCACTACATGTATTTAACATACTTCTTTGCCTGCTAATTGTCTTTCTGTTTGCAAAGAATTTCTAGCATTAGGAAGCTTTCACAAGTGTCCTTCCATTTGCAATCCAGAATGGTACATGCTATTTTACCATCTCTTATGGCTCAGGGTTTCTCAACCTCAGCCATTTTAAGATGTGTAGACTTCATCTGAGTTGCTGAGGTTGAGAAATACTGTTCTATGCAACAAGGTGGCAGGTAGTTGTTAAAGACAGCCCAGATTCAAATCCAATAAAGCTCATTGAATAAGCCAGGATAAGTAACCTACCTCATAACTCAGCCCCCTCGCAGTGTCATTCTGCAATGAACTTGCATAGTTGTATATTAATTTGAATAAAATCTGAATAGAAATGTGATTATCTTATTTTATTTTATTTATTTATTTATTTATTTATTTATTTATTTATTATTTATTTATTTATTTATTAAATTTTTATGCCACCCATCTCTTCTATAAGGTGGCACTATATTTGAGCTAAGATTGGGCCAACCCAGCAAAACAATTGTTGTACTCTTGAAAAGAGACTGAGAACTTCTGAACTGAAAACCAAAATTATATAGGTAGATGATTTTCTACCTATTTTCTGCATTTCTTTACTGTTACTCAATGATTGTCAGGAAACATTCAGCACAGATTTTATAGCTCTTCTCTTATTGGGGTTGAGATGGTAATAGATTTTATACCAGACTAGATGGAAAGGAGATATTAAAAATCCCTTTTGCTATAGGATCAAATGTTGGGAGCTAGGATTCTAGTTTTATGCTATCTTTCTGCTGCTTGCTTAGCTACTTCGTTGATGTCTTTAATACACACAAATAGCTATCTTATTTTCTACCAAGATGTCTGCACAATCCAACAGAAAGTCCCCTCACCCAAGCAGCTGTCAAATAATCTTTCTGTAGCAGAATTTCCTGTTTGTTTGCACCTCCATAAGGTCAGATTTTTCTATGAAAGGCTTACACTTCATAATTAGACATAATGTGGTTTGCTTATTTGTAATTTAGGATTAGGTGTGAATTCAGTGACCTACTCCAATTCTTTGTGCAGCCGGGCTGTTGTATTGTGAGGAAAAATGCATTTTGCACTAAAAGTATCCAAAACAATAGCTATCTGTAAGGTCAGCATGTTCATAAATATCTATATTTTCCATCTAGGTAGAAAATGGAGCTGAATATATCCTTGAAACGATAGATTCGTTGCAGAAACATTCCTGGGTGGCGGATATACAAGACTGCATAGATCCTGGGTAAGATATCATGGTGTTCTGATATTGAGCATGCTTAACAAGTGTTGCTAGAATAGCTGTGTGTGTAAATGAGAATATCTCAACGATTAGCAGTACCCTGCTATCCGAGGATTTCCTTACCAAGTTATCTGCTGTATTACTTACATTTATCTGGGTTTTAAGAACTATGTCAGAGCCATTCCTCTTAGTCATTACCTTGGAAGATCTGGTACGTAAGCACCAGTTCATCAAAAAAGATTTTTTGTGTGTGTGCATCTATGATGGATTTATTGAGCTCAAATATTCTTTTCTAACTCCTTTGCAAACTTTTCTCCCAGATTGAAAAAGCCTTATTTTTGGTGACCGTTGAGCATTTAGCAAAGAAACCCTTTGTTAACCATTTTTAATGGGTGCTGTTTTGCAGTGTACTGGATATATTTAAGTATTTATTCTCATTTGTAAAACCCTTTTTGGAAAAATAAACCTGCAGAACAAGAGTAGAAACCTTTTTTTTTTGGCCATTTAGGCACATTTTGAATTATTGAGAGGGTGCAACAGGTGTAATCAAAATGGCTTTTAGAATAGACCTACTTATTTGTAGAAGGAACACTTGTGGGTGTGGCAATCCCAAAATACTCATTTATGAGAAGGCAAACTATTGAGGTATATGCTTTTTTACCATTCCCATATTATTTTTGTTTTTTTCTCTGAGCAGGTGGATAGCTTTTGAAACAAAGCTTTAGGCTATAGCTAGCTAGAATTTTTGCTTTGTTTTGACTTTATGGGGTGCAGAAACTTCCTCAAAATATGAACAATTGGCTGTTTGCTAGCTGCCCATTTAACTTTTTAAAAATTAAATATTCCCATTTATTTTTTAAAAATTGGAACCCAAAGATACAAGAATTACTGCAGCAAAATATGTATTTTGCTGCAGTAGAACAGTACTTCCTTCATCTGTGTAAAAGTTGGGGTGATTGGCTTTTGGTAAGCTCCTGCCTTTCTTTTGTGAATTCTACAGTTCTGGACTAGTTAAGTCTACTAAGGCTACTGTATCTGCACCACCACTAGAAGGCAGCAGAGACTTACAGGAAACTCTCTTCTCAGCCATCAAGCCATTGTCCAGATTTGCAGCCTAGATCTGGGAGCCCTATACAGAAGTTCTCCCATTCACTTCACAGCATTTAACAAAAAATAAAAGACAAGCTGTAGGCAGTTATACTGTAGTTTCAATCAATAGTGATTATCTGATGCAATGACATAAAACCTGTGTTGATTGGCTGAAAGGCAAACACACAAATGTTTTCATATAGAGAGCCAGCAGGTAGCTCTTTCTGCTCTTATCAAGCCTCTGAAGAAGCTGATCTCTAAATACTAGTTGATTTAGTGTTCTATACTGAAAAAGGAAACACACTGCTAGTATATTTTTACTTCTGTCTATGCCCATTGGGAGTTTTCTTTGTCACAGTGTTACGCTATCTTTTAAAATGTACCTGTATACTATAGTATTCATTAGTTTGCTGTCTCAGAGTGAGTGGGGAATTGTGGCATTGGTTTTCCGTCGTTACAGTCAGAGGAGGCTCTGCAGTAAGAGTTAAAATTCCCTGAAGTTGAGGGGCCAAAAATGACCCATCTATGACCTAAAAGCTGATATTTCCCTTGAGCCATGTGGTTGACTATTCTGAGAGACAGAATGATAAACTTTTATTCCAATTTGATAGGACTGTTAGCAGCCATCATAGTAAGGATTAGAACATGGTTCTCAACCTTTCTAATGCCGCGCCACGGAAGCGGGAGAATTCGCCCACCCGCCGCCATTTGAGTTCTTTTACCCTCTGCGCATGCACAAAGCGTTCTGCGCATGCGCAGAGGGTAAAAGAACCCAAATGGCGGCGTCCGGGCAGGTGGGCGAAGTCTCCCGCTTCCGTCGCTACCGGCTGTCCGGCGACCCACAGGCACAGCCGAACTGGGAGCATTTCACCCCTGCTGACAGTGGTACCAAGATGGCGGGCTAGTGCATGCGGCGACCCCTGTGAAAGGGTCGTTCGACCCCCAAAGGGGTCGCGACCCACAGGTTGAGAACCGCTGGATTAGAAGCTCAGTGTCCTGAGTTGCCAACTGTTAGGGACAAGCTATAGGGGAAAGCCTCCTTATGATTACCTATGACCTATTTCTCCCAAAGGGGAGAAGAGTGCTTTGATATTGTCAGATCTCCATTTTAGCTTTTCGTAAGGGAAGGAAATAAGTGGCAAACACCTTTTTAACTGCTCTCCTGCCCCCTTTTCTATGTGATCAGGTCTCCCCACAGACTGGCTAAGCAGTAATTCTTCCTGCCATTATAAGCATCACCATATATAAGAACCAAGATAACATTCCTCCAGGTTTGGGAAGGGTTAGCCTCCCCTCTTAACAGTCCTGATTTATGGGGTGAGGGTGAGTTAGTGCGTGAAAATGAGTAGACAGTGGAGAGCTTTCCCATATGCAGCTCTGAACAGATGTAGCAGTATTCAAAAGGTTACCATTTCTGGACCTTTAGTAAGATTACAAAATACATATTTTATGGGAATCCTCTCCAATTGGTGAATGATAACTTTGCATCCCCTCCTCTGCTCTACCCTTCCTTCCAGTGTTCAGCATACAGCTGCAGAGACTCACTGGTGCAGCACCATCCACTGTCCAAACGCCCACTCTTCTCTTCTTTCCAGGGACAGTGGTGATGACATTGAACTCTCTTCCTGTACCCAAGGAGCTTGCCTGCCAAGCAGAGTGTCATCTTGTAGCTGTGAGTTCCTGGCTGATGGTAATAAGATTTTTTTTATTAAAAAAAAAAAGGATTGTCTTAAAAATTAGTTCAGACCTTTGTTATTCTGTTTAAATGCTGGTTTTGGTAAAAGTTTAATTTTCAGGTCCTCACACATACCTGAACTTTGCCAATCTCCAATCGGAGGCATTAATTTTGCAAGTGATATCAAAAAGCCTGAACTTTTCTTTTGTCTTGTAATCCCTGGTTCAACAGGTATCTCAAGGATCTGAAAGAGTATCTTGAAAAAAAATGTAATGAAAGTAATAATGATTTGAAGCAATTGGCAGCCTTGAGTCTATAAGTCCTCTGTCATAGGAAAATGTGGTTTGGAAAAGCAGCATGGATTTTTTAAAAAGGAAATAAAATTATCTTCCAGATGTGACCCGGTGCCAGGATAGATGTGCTGGCTCAACGGCCTCAGATAGCATATCAAATGCTACCACAATTGTAACAGCACCACATGGCAGGATCTCTGCAGGGGAATATAGAGCGCATGTGCCATTAGAGAACTTCCTGCAGACACTGGAGTCTCCAGCCAATAGCAGTCACACAGCAGGTATAGTAGTTCTGTTCCTCAGATGATCTGGAGCTTATGTTTTTCACAGCTTAGAAAAGATCAGCTGTTCATTCTCCCATCCAAAAAGTATGTTTCTGCTTCTTTTTAGATATATTGATAACAGTGTGTACCTTACAAAGTATTGAATCATGCATGTCAACAATTAACAATTTTGCTAATGTTGTGTTTTGTTATTAACACCCATTATTTTCTCACATTCTTCGCAGTTTCAATGTTGTTTCAATTATTTATGACAAATAGACTAGGAACAGTTTGAAATCCTGAAGTGGCTGCTAAATGAGACTACGTTGTAATAATGAGCTAGATGGGTAAATAGTCTAGAATGACAGATTCATAGGGTTGGATAGGCTTCCTTAAAACTTCAAGTCCAACTTCTGCTCTGTATAGTAAAGAAATATAAAATTAAATAAAAACATATTGACAAGTTGGCTTTTGTAATGAATAAAGTTGGTAATGTAGAATACTATGATTCTCAGGCTAGAGAGAAACATTGTCAACCAAGGCTATCAAGAGAACAGGCAAGAAGTTAGGAGGAAAAAATCAAGAATGAAAATCATGGAGTGCAGAATCTTATATGGCTTAGTTAAAATACCTGGAGAGTTGGCCCAGTGTGTAGCCTAACAACTGTGTAGCGTCCATATGATGATATCCTGTGAAGATAATTTCATAATCTCTTCAGGCACTGTTGAACTTCTTATATGGCTAGAAAGTTTATTTGAATATTATTTTTGTCTTCGGTTATATTATCTATCTTGCCCAATTTGGTGTCATTTTCAAATTTGATAAGCATTCTCTCCATCTTTTCATTCTAGTCACTAATAAAAATGTTGAAGAGTACAAACTGCAGAAGTGAATCTTGTGGCACTCTATTCCGTACTTTCTTCCAGTTTGATGACATTTTGTAATTTTTGAACTGGTTGTAAAAACATCTTATAGACATTCCATTCATTCCATGTTGAACTGAATATCATTGTCAGGTGCCTCCCTGAAATCAAGGTTTTTGTCCATAGCATTCCTGTAGGGGATATTAAGCAAGTATATTAAGCAAATATAAGATACAGATAACTTAATAAGACTTGTTTTTCATAAGTCCATGCAGTCTTCTGGTAAGCACCTCTTTATTTCTTTAGGTGCTCAGAATTTGATCATTTATTACAGGAAGTCCTCGACTTACGGCCACAATTGAGCCCAAATTTCTGTTGCTAAGCTAGACATTTGTTAAGTGAGTTTTGCCCCGTTTTACGACTTTTCTTGTCACAGTTGATAATTGAATCACTGCAGTTGTTAGTAGCACAGTTGTCAAGTGAATCTGGCTTCCCCATTGCCTTTGCTTGTCAGAAGATCACAAAAAGGTGCTCACATGACCCGGGACACTACAACCAGTATAAACATGAGTCAGTTGCCAGGCATTTAAATTTTGATCACCACGGGAATGCTGCAATAGTCGGAAGTGCGAAAAATGGTCATAAGTCACTTTTTTCAGTGATGTTGTAACTTTGAACTGTCACTAAATAAACTGTTGTAAATCGAGGACCCACCTGTATTTGGTCAAGTGCTTTCCTAGGTTTTTGAGTGCTCTGTGATTTCTTGGATTCTTTTTTTGCTCTTTTTAATAACAGAAAATTTGCCCTATTCATTTGGCATTTCGCTCATTCTCCATAATTTTTCAGAGATAATATGCAAAGGTTTATCCATCTCAGTTTTTGATCCTGCTCCTCACAATTTTTCATAACCGTATGCTTGAGAAGACTGAGCTCCAATAAAAGTTTAGTAGTTTCATCTTTCTAATCTATTCACAGTTTTTTTGGCGCTGGGAATTGGAATACTGCTTTCTTTTAAATAAATTGTGTTCTTCAATTGCTACATCAACAAATGTTACCCTCCCAGGTAAACCAGGATTAGATGATCTAATTCTACTTTATTGTAAGGCTACGTTATCAGAATCTTGCAAATCACTGCCACTTTTAACTGCTTGATCCATTAGGGCATGTCCCTTCCTAAATTTCTTTCTCTGATTGTTAAGCCATTGGGGGCTCTTGCGTCTCTCCTCTGATTGTTTCCTAGGCAGCATCTCTTCCCCTCATTCCCCAAGGTCATCCATGCATTTCATTGCAACAAATGATGTACGTTAAATCATTCTGACTTCCTGTGCTATGAGTTTAGGCTCATCTTGTTTATTTCCCATATGATAACAATGTACAGACACTGAAAATGATTACATTTATGAGCCAATACAATGTTTCTTGAGATTTTTCACTAAATGGGCTAATAGGGAATATTCTCACTTCATTTTACAGTGCCAGAATCATTCTCCAAGGTCCTTACTTCAGGAGTTTTATCTTCAATCCTCACAGGAATCAGTTTAAATCCCTCTTAATCAAGTTTAATGTGCTTTGGCCAACACCATCTGCCCAGTCTTCATGAGGTATAGCCATCTCCTGCCAGTAGTTTTTTTGTTCAGAAAACTCAGAGTCAAGTTACAGAAGATAATTGTCAGTGGAATTGATAAGACTTAAAGGTAATTCTATAACAGTTAATCTCTGATTCTGGCAGACAGTGCCTTCTGTGAGCTGATTAAATCACTCAGCATGTTTGTTCCATGTAGTTGTAAGTTACCAACTACACAGACTTTTCTGTGTCTTCTTGCAAGCTACAATTACACAGATACATCCTCTATTCAATAGCATCACTTTTTCTGTCATTGAAGACTTCAAGCCTGTTTGTTTTCTGCAAAAGCCTCAAAGTTATTTTTTGCATTCAGTGGTACAGAATATCTTCTATGTATTTCCAGTTGTTACTCTCATTTTGCTTCTTTGTTCAGTTTTTCTTTATAAAGGGATATTTCCTCTGTCAATTCTTTTTGTAATAAATTTTGGTCCTTTCTTATGAGTTGAAGTGTTGCCACTACCTGCTGCAATCCCCGTGCTATTTATTTGTGCACAGCTGCAAGCTTAAACTTGCTGCATATGTATAAAACATCATTTTTAGGCACACCTATTTCAGGCATGATTGTGAAGTATGTCCATTCTCTTTATTTCTGTTTCTTAAAGTCTACAAGTAGAAGGATGTAGGGAGATGACCCGGCTGAGCCTGAGGGACGGGTCAAATTTGTCATCAGTTTCAAGTCCCTTCGCACCCACCAGAATTGGACTTGAATTCCTTTGACTCTTACCTACCACCAATTTGCTTTTAGTAGTTCAGATTCTTGTAGAGAGCATGAGCTTGCAATAAACCTTTATATTCATTTTAAACCGCCTGGACTTCCTGATTTTTCTGCACTTGATAAAAAGCTTTTATTTCTTCTTGCTCCAGTCTCAGGTTATTTGAATACCTACTGACCACTTGGAAGAAAAATATGCTAGGAAAGTTCCTCTTAAGCTCTCCTGTCAAATTCCTGTTAGCTTTCTGTTTGTTCATTGTTTGAAAATGGGCTGCCTTATATTCTTTTAGCAGCAGCCTCTGCTTGTTGAGTGACTTGAAGGAAGCATTCACTCCGGTCATCCACAATGAACTATCAACAGTTCTCTGGACATACCTTTGCCATTACCAATTATGCAGGAGATAATCTTTTCATTCCACACAGCGAAGCGAAGCGCACATACCAGAAGAAAGCAGTTATTTAGTCTTTCCCCCTTTTCTCCTGCTGAGTTCCACAACCAAGCTCCTGCTGGCTCTCTCATTAGCTCTTCCAAATATAAAGTGCACTCATTTATATTCCAGAGTTATTATGTGTACCTCTAAATAATTTGATCCAGTATTCCAGTATTTGAGGGGCTGCCACAAAGAAGAGGGGGTCAAATTATTCTACAAAGCACCAGAGGGCAGGACAAGAAACAATGGTTGGAAACTAACCAAAGAGAGAAACAACCTGGAATTAAGGAGAAACTTCCTAACAGTGAGGACAATTAACCAGTGGAACAGCTTGCCTTCAGAAATCGTGGGTGCTCCATCGCTGGAGGTTTTTAAGAAGAAACTAGACAGCCACTTATCTGAAATAGTATAGGTTCTCCTGCTTGAGCAGGGGGCTGGACTAGAAGACCTCCAAGGTCCCTTCCAGTTCTATTCTATTCTAATTCTGATCCATGAAGTAGAAAAGTATGCATTGTGTAATGTACATACAGACACTTTTGATTTGCTGAAAAGATAACATTAGCCATATCTCTTTGCTGAAAGAGCATTCAGGTACAAACATCTTGATAAGCGGAAAAATCTACAATAATTTCTCCTGCATCTTCTGCTCAAACATCCATCCATCCATCCATCCATCTATCCTCTGCTCAAACATCCATCCAGATAACATTGCAATGAATGTAATGCTACGTTGAATGTAAGGCATTCAGGTTTTGTATTTTATTGTTCCTGTTTCCTTACTGTGACAGCAGATGAAAATGAGCTGGAAGCAGAGATCAATCTCTTGGAGTTCCCTTGGTTCCACGGGACACTATCGCGGGTTAAAGCAGCCCAGCTAGTACTCTTTGGTGGAGTCAAAAGCCATGGATTATTTGTCATTCGGCAGAGCGAAACACGGCCTGGTGAATATGTGCTGACCTTTAACTTCCAGGGAAAAGCCAAGGCAAGTGATCTTTATTTATGAATGAATAACTCTTATTTTCTTCTAGTATTTAAAGTGAAACCAGAGGAAATATGGGGACACGTTTCCCTTAGTTTTTAATCCACCTTAAAAATTAAGCCATCTGTTCAAAGAGCCTTAGTGGAGCATGGCAGCAAGCCTGAATACAGTTAAAAAATAACTAAGAAACCTTAGAAACCACCAGCTACTTTGACCTGAGTGCAATGTTTCCTGATTGCCAATTGAAAGAAAATTGACAAGATACTAAGCTCACATATCATGGTTTGTTTGATTTTAGCTTAACATAGTCTACAACAGAGGTCTTCAAACTTGGCCACTTTAAGACTTGTGGACTTCAACTCCCAGAATTCTCCAGCCAGCATAACTGGCTGGAGAATTCTGGGAGTTGAAGTCCACAAGTCTTAAAGTGGCCAAGTTTGGGGACCCCTGGTCTACAAACTCAGCGAAAAGTTTAACCTGGGAACCAGGTATGTGTAGTTTATTCATTTCTTCAGGAAAGGGGAGATTATAGGAATGACAGAATTTATCTTAAAATACAGTGGAGTTTGAACCTGTGCTCTGGCAACAACTCTTTGTGATTGTATATTTGTGCATGCACAGAACAGATACAATACTGGTAATTTTTGTCTCCATATGCCAGAACTAAGAGATAAGTAGATCAACACAGACAGAGCTTTCTCTTGTTCTTTTCTTTTGCTGCCATCTGGAATTTTTAAAAATGTTTTAAAATCGCAGCCCTTTATACATTTAGCAATAGCACTTAGCACTTAGACTTATATACCGCTTTACAGTGCTTTACAGCACTCTCTAAGCGGTTCACAGAGTCAGCATATTGCCCCCAACAATCTGGGTCCTCATTTGGTGTCTGTTCTTTGACTGGTGCTGTAAACAGATTCATTCTTCTAATCCAGCATATTGGATCTATATCTGCCGATCTTATGCTTCCTGTGACTCCTTTTATTTCTCCCAGCTAAAACTGGAAACAAGCTGTTGCCATGTTACAAAGATTTACTTTTAGCTTATAATTATTATTGTCCCCTCTATAACTACCTGAGTCACAATTCTGAGTGCACTGCACAGAGAGATGCAACAGATAGCCCCATTATTCTGTTCACATCCCTAGACTGGAAGGTGCTGACACAACTGAGCACAATAGAAAGAAACAAGTGCAATTATCTTTACCTGCTGCTAATTGGAAGAAAATAAACAGTATTACTTCTTATCTGCAGTTGGTGATGTTCCTATACATACAACAGTGCCTCCAGATTAGAGATGTAAAATTTCCGGAAATTTTGAAGCTCGGAAAAAAACCCGTTTTTTCCCCGGTTTTTTTTTGGGGGGGGGGAAACGGAAATTTTCAGAAAAATTGAAAAAAAATGCTACATTAGCACTTTTTTGTCTTTTTAAAATTGAGTCATTCTGTTACTTTAGGAACATAAAATATGACTATGGACAATTTGACTTGGCATAAAATTATCACAACTAGCATATTAAAAATATAGTGTAGCCAAACAATTATCACAAACAGAATTTACTTTTTT
>QLTV01003772.1:900775-927284 GCA_003457575.1 Thermophis baileyi
CTTCGAAAAACTGAAGGTTTGCCCGGAGCGAAACAAGCTTCTCTACCCTTTCACATGTCAGTTTACAATAGCAGCACCTTCTAAAGGAAGAAATGCATATTGTTCTTGCAGTGGAGGGTTCAGTTTGTTACCTAGGACTTGCTTGTCCTCACTCAGTGCACAGAAATTAGAATAATCTGATATCATACATTTTTTTTAGAAATGATTTGGAAAATATTTGAACAACCTGTCTTAAAATATTTTATTCATCATGTTAAAATAAAATATTCCACAATGTTTTTTTTTCTTTTTTCAATTTTTCCAATTTTTTGGAAAAAAACAAAAAAGCCTTCAGGAAAAAAACTGGAAAAAAACCGTTTTTTTTCCGGTTTTTTTCCGGGCCTTCACATCTCTACTCCAGATCCTCCTCTAATGCCACCAAAGTCAAATTCAGAAGTATAGAATGAAGGATATTTGCCTGGCACTACTTGTGAAAAAGATACTGGACTAGTAACTGATGATAAACTGAATACATGTCAGTAGGATGATATGATTACTAAAAAGGCAAAGGCAAGTTAGATTGCACCAACAGAGGTAGTTTCCTAATCATGGGAATTAATAATTCCACTTTATGCTCCATTAGCCATATGCAGCCTTCAGTATTATGCTCATTTGTGTGCATAGCACTAATAATAATTCAGACAAATGATCAGAGGACTGGAAACTAAATGGTACAGCGAGAGATTGAGCCTACTTGGTTTATTTCTAGCTTTGAAAAAATAGGGTTGAAAAGGATATGATAGCCTGAATAGTCCATGACCTCTTCTCTAGCATCCCAAGTGCAAAACATAGAATATGAGCATTAAAGTACAGGCAGGCAGATTCCTATTTAACATTTTAAAAAAATTAACAATAAGAAGGGTGTAATAGTGGAGTACGTTCTTGTATGTAACCATTGAGTTTCTGTTAATGTGGAACACCAGAGGATGAACTTCAATTCCCAGAATAGCTTCCTAATTTTTTTCAAATTCACCAGTCAAGTGGCATTTCACAAATGTTATTTTACCAGTACCACCATCACCAAACAAAACAAGCTTAAATTGCACCTTGTGGGGCAGCACTGCTGCATTTCCAAGGAAATACAAGAAAGGAAAGAGAGCCGTGTTTGGGCAACCCCCCCCTCCCTCCCTCCCATGGCATATAGGTAAGAGTAAATAACCTATTGAGAGGGAGCAAGGATCCCTTTTACAGGATACATTCAAGCAGAAGCTGAATAGCCATCTGTCTGAAATGTTTTACTCCTGTACTGAGTAGAATTTGATTGCCTAAATCAGGGGTGCCCAACTCCTGGGCCGGGGCCCACTACTGGTCCTTGAGCCGTTCCGAACTGCGCTGCGCACATCCCCAATTGCACAAGCAGCAGGCGAGCACATGCAGCCCCATCACCCCTCTCCTCCCCTGGCAGTCCGCAAAGCTGGAAAGGTTGGGGAACTCTGGCCTAAATATATAATCCAACTTTATGATTATTGTAGGAATAGGATTATAAAGGAAATGGTAAGGTAAAAACAGATAAAACTGCTGCAAAGATTATTTGGGGGCATTCGGCTCTGGTATTTCATGTGTTAAAATAATTCTCAAATGCTTCGAACAGGGATTATGGTAACTAGTCAATAAAAAAAAATGATTTCTGTTTTCAGCATCTGCGTTTGTCCTTAAATGAAAATGGTCAGTGCCACGTCCAACATCTTTGGTTCCAGAGTATTTTTGATATGCTGCGGCATTTTCATATGCACCCCATCCCACTGGAGTCAGGTGGTTCTGCTGACATAACCCTCCGCAGCTATGTAATGGCCCAGAGTCCACTGCCAGGTGAGTTAAGTTCTCATATTTGCAATTTTATCTTGTAACTGGGCAAAACAAAGAATAAATCCATGCAGTACTTCTCAAATACCTGAGGCTTATTCATATTCTCATTCTCATATTCTTCTGCAAAAAAATAAAAACGCACACACACACCTATTCATATTCATCTTAGTATTCACTTCCAGGGTAAGAAGTATTGTGTGGAATTCAGAAAAAGAAAAAGAAAAGTAATTTGCAAAAAAGTTAATGCAGAACATAAGAGACCAAGAAACTAAACCTATACCATTCACTCTTTATTCTTTTAGTCCTTGCAAACCATTGTTGCATCTTCCACGTCCATACAAGTTTATATGCAAGTAGTCCTCAACTTATGACCACAGTTGGAATCAGAATCTTGGTTGCTAAATGATGCAGTTGTTAAGTAAGTCATCAAAAGCCCAGACCTGCTTTTATGACCATTTTTACCATCGTTATTAAGTGAATCACATGATTGTTAAGCAAATCAGACTTCCACAATTGACACTGCTTGTTGGAAAACAGCTGGGAAGGTCACAAATCAGTCACAACTGCAGGAAGCTGCAACTGATTGTAAATGTGAGCTGATTGCCAAACACCCGTATTGCAATTACATGCAACTTCACTTGTCATTTTTCCATTGTAAAGAAAACAATAATGGCCTTCTTTCAATCATCAGGGACAGATGCAGTTTTCACATGCATGTTAAACAAGTCATATAATTACTCCGTAAGCAGATTACATTCATATTTTAACATTTTTCTACTTAAGATCAAAACATGTGATAACTCCTTGGTTGGTTTACTGTAACATACTCTCGGTGGGAATGCCTTTGGAGATAATTTGGAAACTGCAGCTGATACAGAATGGGGCTGACTGATTCCTGGTGAAACTATTCTTCCATTGCAGAATATGCTAATTTGAAGGTCACCGCATTGGTTGCTAGTTTTTTTCTAGGCCTGGTTCAAACTGCTGATTATCACCTATAAAGCCCTATACAGTGTAGTACCAGAGTATATCAGAGCACGATGGCTCAGCGGTTAAAGACACTGAGCTTGACAGTTAAAGCTGACAGCCCAGGTTTGAGACATGAGCACTGCATGATGGAGTGAGCTCCGTTCTTGCCCCAGCTTCTGCCCACCTAGCAATTCAAAAGCATGCAAACACAAGTAGATAAATAGGTACCCCTTCAGCGTATAGTCATGCTAGCCACATGACCACGGAAGCGCTTCAGACAATGCCAGCTCCCTCAGCTTAGAAATGGAGATGAGCACCGCCCCCTAGAGTCAGACATGACAACTGGACAGGGGAAACCTTTATTTTTATATCAGGCACCACTTTGCCAGGATCAAATCTGCCCATCCACTTTGAACATCTGAGGGCCAGCTGAGGCATGAAGTACAGGGTGAATGGCTAGGCAGCAGGTATTCTTGGCAGCTTCTGCATTTGACATCCTTTGGCAGCTTCCTTCTTTGAATTTTGCAAGGCTATTACAGCTTTACTACTCCAGTGTGCTTTCCCCCCTAGTTCATTATGGGCACCTAAGGCCTTCTTATTTATTGTGTGGTTGACTATATTCTTTGTTGTGCTTTGTTGTTTTATCATTGTTTGTTGTCCAAAACTGTAAATGGAGTAATTTATAAACATGGTAAAGGTAAAGGTTTCCCCTGCCCAATCATGTCCGAATCTAGGATGCAGTGCTCATCTCCATTTCCCAGCCAAAGGGACCCAGCGTTGTCCAAAGACACTTCCGTGGTCATGTGGCTGGCATGACTATACGCCAAGGTACACGGAACACTGTTACCTTCCCACTGAAGTGGTACCTATTTATCTACTTCTATTTGCATGCTTTCGAACTGCTAGGTTGGCAGGAGCTGGGGCAGGAACAGGAGTTCACCCTGCCCACCTTCCAGTCGACAATCCAGCATCTTAACCGCTAGGCCACCATGCCCCTTATAAACATGGTATAATAAATTCCATCCACTTTTAATAGGTCCCTCCTCCCCTCATTTTTCCAACTTTAGCCAATTAAAAAACTTAATTTTTATTAGTTTTACTAAAAATACTAGCAAAAGGGGAGTTGGTAAGTATTAAAAGCCTTGAGAGGAGATTTGCATACTGCAATATATCAAAATATTGAAACTCAAAACACAAAAGCAATTTATCCCAATTTTAATGAACTTGCTTAATATTGCTTTGTATTTCATTGGTATCTAATCCTTCTTTTACTTTTTATTGGCATCTAATTCAAATGTATTATTTCATTTGTAGGTCTTAATATTGCAATGAAATCCCACTGTGGATGGAAAGAAAGAATAGCAATCATTGTTAATATAGTATCCTTTATTTACTTGAAGCTTGCTGGGTAAATCCAGCAAATAATTGTGTTCTTGCTTAAAGAATGTTAGTGCATTTAAATTTAAGTTGGATTTCTATTAAACTGGATATTAGATTATTTAGTTTTAAGAAGCAGGGACCTGTGTAAATAAATAAATAAATTCAAAGTGACATTAGAAAAGAAACCATAGTATAAAAACTAATAGAAATAAATGAAACAATTCATATGAAAATGTAGCTGATTGTAAATGTTGGGAAAGTATGTAGTAGTTGGAATATTCATAGAACAGAAAAGCTAGATTCAATAGCCTTTTTCTTTCTTCTTCCATTCAGAGCTCACTCAATCTCCAGCAGTAGCTTCCCAGCAGCCTGCTTGCAGAAATGACCTCCAGTCTCAACATTACTTTTCCAGCTTCGTTCCAGTCACTTTCCAGCCAGCATCTCCATCAGAGGGCACTACCTCTTCCTCTTCTTCCTCAGCCAGTCATTCACTTTACCATAGGATGGAAGGGACTCTGAATGCCCGAAGCCGAAGTAACAGCACAGAGCGGTTGTTTGATTCGGCTGCTGTTGGCACAGAAGATTACCATGAAAGTGAAGGTTCACGCAACAGAACCAGAGCAGTTGAAAACCAATACTCTTTTTACTGACTTTGCTGATGGAGTGGTTTTCAGTGCATCCCTCTCATTTGGATCAGAAGTTTTGGAGAATTGAAAAGCTTGTTGAGGTCTTCATCTCCTTGTTGGCTACTTCTATATTGCATTTATTATTGCTTCTTTCCAGGCCTGTGAATATGTGTACAATACCGTCTCGCATTCTTTCATAATAAAAAGTAAAGATAGTCCTTCCTATTCCTGAGGAGGTACAGTGGTGGTCGTCTTCACACAGCTACAAAACTTCAGAGTGAAACACAATCTTTCTCTTTTACTTAACTTTTTGGGTCCAGGAGCACAATCTAGAATTATGGAGAAAAAACTGCATCTGCATGGAGTCAGGTTATTTCACTTGGTTTTTTTTTTTTTTTTTTTTTTTTTTTTTTTTTTTTTTTTTTTTAATTATTAAATTTTTTTCTATTTTGGCTGCCTGAATTTGGATGAAATCAGAAAATTAGAACCAGGAAATGGTGATTTAAAAAGTGAACTGAAGCTGGGCAATTGTAGCTAATTGTTGCTAAGACTTCATATTGCCCCATAATCAGCAATGTCGAGATGTGTACTTTGAGGCCAATGCTGGAATGACTAGCAAAAGTGATTTTCTTGTATACATCCTGTAAATTGTTTGCTCTGTTCATTTTTTTAAACTGCATACTCATCCCATATTTTACATTTTTGCAAACAAAATAAGTGTCTGCAGTGCAGTTATGTAGGTTGCATACATAAGAAGCTGCCTAACCTGCTGTAAGAACAGAGGTCCATCTAGGTCAAGTGTGTATGAAAAGTAACACCTCTCAAAAAATCAGCACCACTTATTGCCTTTCAGTGTTGATGGACTACAGTTAATATCTTGATTCCACTTTAGATAGTTTACTGTTCTTATTTTGCATTACTGTACTTCACAAGACATGTTACAATTCTTTTTCCACCAAACTAATTCCAATTGATATTGAGTGGTAGAAAGGGGATCTGAAGGCTTCTGGTTCTACAATTGGTGCAGATGTTATTTCTGGACAGATAACAATCTATTAGAGCAGGGATCTCCAACCTTGGCAACTTTAAGATTTGTGGACTTCAACTCTCAGAGTTGAAGTCCACAAGTCTTAAAGTTGCCAAGGTTGGAGACCCCTGTATTAGAGGATCACACAACAAAGCCACATGTTGCTTAAAATTCTTTATAAGTTTGTTTGCTGATAACAATCTAGCATTTGCATTAAATATGATTTACAAGAATTGATCTTCATTATAATCATATTGAAAAAGGGCAGCTTCTCTTTTGTGGCATGTAACTTCCCTTTAGTAACTTCTCTTCAGTATCTTGTGAAAGCATTTAGTTGCATCTTAATTTGAATAACTTTCGTTATTGTATTTTCCATGTGAGTTGAAGAAAAATGCAAAGTTAGTAAGTGCACAAGACTGCCTTTTAATTTTAATTTGGCATTATTCCTTCCTCAATGAAATGGCAATTGTTTGAATTAAAAAAGAGTCCCTAAACATCTTTTGAACTGAAATGAAAAATAATGAGTTTACATGAAAAACTTTGAAATATACTCTTCAAAATAAGTAATGGCATGGAGCTCTGAAATTCTATGAACTGAGAGCCATAGGAAAAAAATCAATTTGATATTTTAGATACCTTGGAAGCTCCTGATGTATTCCATCACTTAATCTAACAAAATGGAATTTGCTTGTAACAAAGATATGGAAAAATGTAGCTATTTTCCAATAAATCTATAGTTGGCTAGTTTACAGAATTTTCCTGATTGATTTACATGAAAATGATTACACAGTTCTGTATTAATATAATACTTCAATGTCAAAGTCACTAAAGTATTAGAAAAAAAAGTGGAAAGGCAAAATGTAATATAAAAAAATTATTTTATAAAATACATATAAACACTGCATCCACTTGAGTTGCAACATATAAACTCTGCAACCATTTGAATTGCCAAGGAATAGAAATTGGTGATGGGGAGGAAATCACTATGCTGCCCTAAGACTTGTGCTTAACACTGAAATTCTATTCAAATCATAGTATTTAAGCACTATATTCAACACAGTATATTTTTTTGGATTGTGGACTAAGCCACTGTTAGTAGTTCACAAATTAAAAGATTCAAGAGAGACTGCTAGATCTAATTGCAAAGCTAGTAACTTTATGCCCTGAATGTTCAAACAAAGTTGTCACTGGCAAACAGCTAGACAGAAAAGTTAGACATGCTCAGATACAAAACGTATGTTGAGAGTTTTTTCATATTGGATTTATATTGTACACTCCCTGTGAGCTTCAGTTGTGAGCAAGTTCCTGAGAATAGAGTTAAGTATTTGAAGAACTGAGATTTATTGTTGGAGCTGGCACAGTGGTGAAATCCAAATTTTTTTACTACCGGTTCTGTGGGTGTGGCTTGGTGGGCGTGGCTTGGTGGGCATGGCAGGGGAAGGATATTGCAAAATCTCCATTCCCACCCCACTCTGGGGCCAGCCAGAGGTGGTATTTGCCGGTTCTCCGAACTACTCAAAATTTCCGCTACCGGTTCTCCGAACTACTCAAACTTTCCGCTACTGGGTCTGCAGAACCTGTCAGAACCTGCTGCTTTTCACCCCTGAGCTGGCATGAAATCAGTGAGGGATGTTGGGAATTTTAATTCAATAACATCTGGAAGGCTATAAGTTCTGCAACTTTGGCCTAAAGTAAACCGCATTTATTTGATTTTTGACACTATTGTATTTCTTAGCCTTTGCCTTCATAGGAAAATTTGGAAAAATGATTTGCTAAGTATGCATAGATGGCTAAATGTTATGTCTCTTTAAAAAAAACACTGATAAAAACGATGCTTCATCACAATACTGAAAAAATACTGTCATGATTTTTAGAGCAAAATCCATATTTTCCCCTCTAAATAAAAGTATAAAAGACTCATACATGAAACATGATATAATACAAGGGGACTTTTTAAATGCAGACTTAATTTTCAGATTCTTTTTAAAATAAATATGTACTCAAGGAATCAATGGTTACTTTCATAGTTACCATGATTTCATAATTTATGTCATTTGTGTAATTATCTCATGACAAACAATGTTATTGAGGCTTGTACCAATCACCTATGTTCTCCACAATGAAGAATCATTTGGTGGTACTAACCAGGTAATAAAAAAGTTATGGATTTTAATTTTTTCTGTGCCAATTGAAACAATGGGGGGAAAGTCCTCCAAAAGCTGCAAACTGAATGTTAATTTGTAAATACAATTTTTTTAAAGCTGTGAAAAGTTTTAATGTGCAGTAGAATAAATTTTATTTACAAACTTGTAAAGGATCTGGAAAAATAATGGTTCGTTCAGCTTTTTCCTTTTGGGTTGGGAGTTGGAAATATAGGCTTTAATCACATGCATTAAAGATACAATTAAAAATGTAAATGGACATTAAAGGACACGCAATAATCTTGGGAACTAATCCAATAATAGTAGGTAGGAACAAGAGAGGCAATAGCAAGGATGCTTTCAAGATCTGAAGAATGTGTTGAAAAATGGTTACTTGAAAAATGGTTATTTTTAAAGTTTTACTATTTTGAAATCCTATTTTTAAAATTAAAATATTTTAAAGGTCTGATAAGTAAGGTTTATTACATTCTTTTGAATTGTGTAGTCAAGTGTAATAACACTCATTCTCACACAGCCTGTCTAATGGCAATGATGAAACTGTGGTCCATAGTTCAGGCATAGATACATAAGTCAGACCCAAAGCCCTGTGCAGAACTATGCCGAAACTATTTGCCACTTGAAACAGACCTAGATAATATCTGTGATTCACTAAAACATAAAATTAGTCTAATACAGCATATTAGTTAACTTTGGGTAGCAAATTTGTGGGAACAAAATCAGTACCTCAATCATTAAATCTGATTCTTTAAACTGGATATAGCTAATCCTCAACTTAAGACCACAATCAAACCCAGAATTTATGATGCTAAGTGAGAAATTTGTTAAATGAATTTTGCCACATTTTCTTGCCACATTTGTTAAGTGAATCACTGCAGTTGTTAAATCAGTGCACTATGGACACATTCACAAGAACCCTTATTAAACTTTGTACACATTTGTTAATTTTGATCAAATTCTCAAGAGAATCGAGATTGGAAATTATTAGAAATATTTGGAGTGGCATCTACTGTCAGCATAACTTGTACACATTCTACCCTCTTTTCCAGATGTTTTTATAAACAACAAAATAACAACTTATAAAACTGGAAAAAAATACAATAATTTCTCAACTAAATTAAGAGGGGACAGTTTCTACATTGTCAGCACTGAAACTGACATGGGACTTAAATTACTCTATTTAGCCTATCTTTTATAGAAGAGATATCTATGGCAACAAAAAGTCATAAGTGGTCTGGTAGTTCCTTTTCTAATTCACAAATTAAAAGCTTTCATGAGCTTATGTTTTTAAACAAAATTTTGTTAATCAGAAAAGTTGCTACCAGACTTCTGATTTTTCTCTCATTTATTTATTGCAAAGGAGTCATTTGCATTAAAAAATGGATTGCCTTACACTGTGGGTTTTCTTCAGATCTAAATGGTCACAAAATAAAGGGACTGTTTTCAGAACATATATTCCATCAAATTAAAATAACTGCTGAATATTGTAGAAATGCACTAGTGCCATCTCATGGGGAAAAATGGGATTGTAAATTGTGTAAATATGGAGATTCTCAGTCATCCAGGTCACGGTTGTCCCAAAGGTGCTTTTTCAAGAGGCAACGGGACTTTCTGGTTTTTCTTTGAAGACGTTTCGCTTCTCATCCAAGAAGCTTCTTCAGCTCTGTAAATTATGTACTTTCAGTCCCTAATACTTGTAATAAAAAGACATAATGCAGCTGTTCTGTCTGTCCCCTTTTATAGTACAGTAGAATCAGCCCTATCTAATCTAGACAGCATACTAAAAAGCAGAGACATCACCCTGCCAACAAAAGTGCGTATAGTCAAGGCTATGGTTTTCCCAGTTGCTATGTATGGCTGTTGTGAGAAACCCACCTTAGGGTCCCCGAATATCAGGTCGGGGAAAAGAATGGGGTTTGAGCAAAAGTTGCTGTGTGATGGCAAATTGTTCTTCTGAAGATTGTGCAAGAATAAAGCGTTATTTGTAATCTGCTATGCATCTGCAAAATTCTTAATATGTAATGCCAAATAGATGCTTTTGGAAGTTATTTTTAATAAAGGAACTAGACATATCACACGCGATGGGTCGGACACGACTTCGCAACTAACAACAACAAAAAGAATCAGTCCTGTTTTTAGCAAGATGGCAGCAAGGCAGCAGGCAACCTGGGCAATGGGTGAACTTCAACTTCCAGAATTCCTCAGCCACGTAACCCACGCAAGTAAAACAAGATCTAATTTGGTGTACAATAAGGGCTACAAAGGATTGCAGTATAATCTGTTGCTCTTTCTCCCTACTGTAAATCTAGTACCGGTATGGTTTTCAGAACTTCAATTTGTACAGCTTGGCAAGAGGATCTTAAGACAAAATCAAAAAGGAGCAAGGACATCTACCTTGGCATCTACCTCAGTCTACATTTTACCAGGCAAAGACATACCAAGACCAAATTAAACTCTGTGTAGGTCCTAGACATTTCTATTTTGTATGACCTTTATGCCATCCCTTCAAGGCCAGGAAACAGACATCAGATATGCACTTTACAGGGCATAATAACAGTATCTGAGTCTGACAAAAAAATTCTCTCCTTATACAAAAGTGGGGCAGCCTCACCTTTTTCATTCATTCTCTCCTTCAGGGCTAAACTGAAGGATTGCGCAAATTGTATATGCACTGTTGCTCTACTTTCATGACAAATGATGTGACAGATTTGAGGATTTGGCTATAATGTGCAGACAGCCGTTGCACAAAAAAGGAAATGATTTGTTGACGGAACTGGCCCTGATTACAGCGTGTCATTCAAGTGACAAATTCCAATGATTCTTTCCCATCACAGATCAATTTATTCTAGAGATGCATGTGCCAGAGTAACCAATTTAGTTTCCTTGTAGATAAGACATAGCAATAGCAATAGCACTTAGACTTATATACCGCTTCATAGTGCTTTACAGCCCTCTCTAAGCGGTTCACAGAGTCAGCATATTGCCCCCAACAATCTGGGTCCTCATTTTTACCGACCTCAGAAGGATGGAAGGCTGAGTCAACCTTGAGCCGGTGAGATTTGAACTGCCGAACTGCAGCTAGGAGTCAGCTGAAGCAGCCTGCAGTGTACATGTACCTACTGAGTATTTATTAAATAAATTCGTTATTCCCACACATATACAAAATAAATAAATAAACACGGACAGATATGCTCACACCCAAATATCTGACAAACTGAGTGAAACATCTTTTTGAACGCTTATTCAAATGCTTACCGGTATTATTTTGGAAACTGGAGCAAGCACTCTAAAATAGATGCTTTTTAAAAAAAAAACCTCTGTGGCACAGTTTGCACCTTACACAATTATAAATGAAGGCTCTCCACTCTGAATTTTCTAGGATTTGCTTTTGTTTATTCTGCAGAAAACTCAACTCATTGCAGACTAAAATGAAATCATACAGAGTGCGGTATCACATATTTGCCTACTGCAGTTCACCACAATCAAAGCATACGCACAGGAACTCACTCGAGCGAGTTAAACTTTAAATGCTAAATCTTTTCCGCCTGTTTTTCTAAGTCAACAGGTATTCTGCTGCCCTTGTGGTAGGCAGCTACACAGACGTATGTTAACATAATGATTCTCTTATATCTGAAAACCACCGTATCCTGTCTTAACCAATTTCAAAGCTCCTATCAAGTGAACAAATTCAGTACGTAAATAAACGAATAAAATGTACATTAGACCCGCGATAAATATAACTTAATTCCACGTGGACAAGTGTGTTTACTGAACAGGGAAATATTTAGAAGCTGGTTATCCCCAAATGCAATTATTAGCGTTCTCGTTATCATACCTATAAATAAGATGAGACGCTTATAATAAACAGAATTAGGAGAAACCACAACAGCCGCGAGGAATCCTGGGAAACCCATATTCGGGCAGACCCGCTTTCCATTCGCCTCAGGAGAGACACGCCTACTCAGGTTTCCCGCCCTCATTAATATTAAAGAAATTAATGGCTCGCTCTTCCTATGAAAGGAAGAGTAGTAGGGGGAAGAGGCGGGAACATCACTATCCCCGCCTTCTTCCGCCTCCACAGACCGAGTCTGTGTGACCGTCGCCCTCCGTGACGTCATCGGTCGGGGCCGCGGCCTTTTGCACAAGGGGGAGGGAAACTTGAGAGTAGGATGGCGGCGGGGCCGACGCGTCCCCCTCGGCCCCGGAAGGAGCCGCAGCCGCTGGTCATTCCCCGGAGTGCCGCAGAGGAGCAGCGCCTCAAGCTAGAGAGACTAATGAAGAATCCGGTGAGGGGGCGGGGTATGTGTTGGTGGGCGTGGCTACCTGCCCCTTGGCTCTCCCCAGCTTTTTGGAGGTTGAGAAATGAGACCTAGCTGCTTTAATTCCCCCAGCTGAGGGTCCTTGGGTCCTTGTTACAATAATCGAACTAAAGAGGGCTGAAGAGGGAGATTTCTCCCTGTCATCCAAATCGTTCCCGGTTTTTTTCCTCAAGTTTGTGGCTTGGCATCCTCTCCTTCAGATACTTCTATTACGTCCCTGAGTAGAAGAGTTAAACGCTTCCCCTTCCTCAGCATGAAGATTAGTGTCACTGATCCTGCCCATTTCGCTGCTGGTTGGTGGAATGTAGGATTGGATCTATCAAGGCAGTCTGATGTTTATGCATTCAGTATGATGACATTTTGGATCCGCAATGTGTAGTCAAACATGGAATATCTACACGGGTTAAAATCAGTCGTGATTTCTCTCCACTGTTAGAATCTGTATGCAATTTAATAGCTCTAAATAATGACTCCCTTCGGAAGCATCAGAGTGTTGCTTATTTTTCATTGCAGGATAAAACAGTTCCAATTCCTGAAAAGCTAAATGAATGGGCACCCCGCGCACCTCCAGAATTTGTCAGAGATGTTATGGGTAAGTTGTGGGTTTTTTTTAAGGTAGTTTCTTGGGTTTTGTCCATTACTTTTAGAGAAAAGGAGGAAAAACAGGAGTTTTGAAGAGTAAAATTGATGGTGTCAAGGAAAAGTTTGAAACTTGTTTCAGAGGCAATTTTTGATCCCATTTTGCACTTTGTTATTAGCCTTAACAAACTCACCAAATTTCTCTGATCCATGGATGTTATTGTAGTGAGATGCTTACAACTCTGAATCCCATTATTCTTAAATAATATTTCAATTTTATAACTGTAAAAGGAGAGATTTTGAAGAATGACTTATACCTCTGTTTGTTGTGAGATATTGCAGAGAAAATCTGAGGGATGTGAATTTATAGTATGATTTTAACAAGGTGCTGCTTTCTCAAAATCTTGCCCTTTACTTAAAAGCAAAGGTAAAGTAACTCTTATGGCATAGATGATGAGAAATGCCTGCACTGTGCACAACCAAAGATATTTGCTGAATAAGATGACTGGGGTTTGGCTTTGCATGATTTACTTCAATGCTTCACGTAATTGATCTTCATACTTAACAAATTTAGGATAAGTTATACAAAATAATTTATAAAATGTGTGAGTTTACATTATTTAATGCACAGTCCTCTACTTGTAACAAACTTAAAACTTTTCCCATTCATCCTTGGGAATATTAACAGCCTTTGTCAAGAGCCGAGGTGGCGCAGTGGTTAGAGTGCAGTACTGCAGGCTACTTCAGCTGACTGTTCAGCAGTTCAGCGGTTCAAATCTCACCGGCTCAAGGTTGACTCAGCCTTCCATCCTTCCGAGGTGGGTAAAATGAGGACCCAGATTGTTGGGGGCAATATGCTGACTCTGTGAACCGCTTAGAGAGTGCTGTAAAGCACTGTAAAGCGGTATATAAGTCTAAGTGCTATTGCTATTGCTATTACAACAAACCAAGGAACATAACTGATCACATTTGCCCTTTTTAGCTAGAGGAGGGATAAGAAAGGTAGAGCAGTGAAAGGAGGGAACCGTTTTTCTAAATGTCCACAGAAGTTCTTACTGAGCTGGTATTAGCAAAATGAAAAATTACTCTCATATTTGCATTTGTATTTAATTTTTCATAAAGTAGCATATGCTTCATAGAAGATCTCATGTGAAAAGGTCATAAGATTCACATGACTGTTTTATTCAGTCTCTAAGTAATTACAAATTCATGATATGTAATGAATTTATTTTTCTAAGTTGCCATGGGGATTACTGTAGGTGACAAAGAACATGGGAACATTTACCATTGGTAGTGGGGCCTAGCAAGTAGAGTGATCATACAAGTGAGCCTAGCCAGGATTTTATTTTTTTTCCTCCTGAATTTTGAGCTCTTTTATAGTTTCGATTATACTTGGTCTGTTATATTGGGGTTATATTGAAATGTTCATGTATTTCCTATGTCAAAATGGTGTTAAACCACATCACTGATTCTTGGCAGTTAGATTTGGGGTAAGCTATGTGGAATGAAATAATTTTCACTGTTTCAGATCCAACTTGTTTCTTCTAAATGGTAACAACTTTCCAAAGATTTAAAGAGAGACTTTGCCCAACTCAGCTATTTGGGACCCTTAAACTGTTGGCAATTGAGATGGAATATTTTGCTTCAGCCCTATATATTTTTGCCTTTTCTTTTTCGACAGGTTCCAGTGCTGGGGCTGGAAGTGGGGAATTTCATGTCTATCGACATCTTCGGCGGCGGGAATATCAGAGGCAAGATTTTATGGATGCCATGGCTGAGAAGGTAAAATGACTTTCTCTCAAAAGCTTTGATATTGATTACCTCAAGAATCCTTGCTGTTCTGTAAACTACAAAGAGGTCTACTTTCTCCCCTCTCTCCCCTTCCCTCTTTGAACCTCTCCAAGAACAAAGTATTAAATACTGATGCAGGTATTTGTACGTTTTCTCTCTCTCTCATTTTCCTTTGTTTGCTCTTTTCTTCCCATCAGAAAACTTTACTGATTTTTTTTTCCTTTTTAGCCCATTTTTCCTTCCCTTCAAAATGTATTAAACTTATATTTACAAGCTAGTTGTTTCCTGGATACTCATCTTCTGAGTGTGCAGAAAAATACAGTTCCTTATTTTTTGGATGACCATGTTGTTATATAACACATGCGCCATTCTATTCCCAATACATCCAGCTATGTGTCTGGGAAGTCCAGAACCAGGACATGAATCAGTAACATTCGTATATTCAAAGATACTTTACACAAATCCATTTAGCATTATGGTAAATAAGGCTTTTTTGAAATGTGAATTTTTGGTAAATTGTATAAATATACTTTCATTGAATTGTTTACAATTTCAGATATAATTTATTGCATCTATTTCTTTTAGCAAAAATTAGATGAAGAATATCAGAAGAAGCTTGAAAAGAATAAGATGGTTGCAGAAGAACAGACAGCCAAGCGTAGAAAGAAGCGGTAAGGTCAAGCTGTTCTTGGTGGCTGATACAGAAACTCTAAAGGGCTTCTGTATTAGCCATAGCAGAACTATTTTTTAATTCCAATTTAATTTTTCCATTTAATTTAATAAATTTAATAACTAAATTTGATCTCATGTGCTGTCTCATTAGTTTCTGCATTGCCCTAATTGAGGGTTATATCATGAGCCTTATATCATGCTTGTCTTTTCTTTATTTTTGACCAGGAATATGGGTTTCTTATGTTCCAAATTAAACTTGGCTCATCTTCACTTAAAATTAGTAATGAAAATGAAGATGTTAGCAAAAAAAACATGAGGATTTAAGAACAAAAAAATTTGATGAAAAATACTGTTTTAAAATTGAGGAAAAGGTAAAATACTACATTTGGGTATTAGTATGACTAATATGAATTGTATGTTATTTCAAAACAATTATGTTAAAACATAAAATGAAATTAAGAAGGATATGCTAAGATGAGAGAAATTACTGTTATTATTGCCGAGAATTTCTGTGATAAATAAGTATTGCTTAGAATCATGTTTTTGTTTTAATACCTATTTGGACAACTGATATGCCATTTAAGCAATGGCAGAAAGATACATCTTAGTTTTTAAGGGAAAAAGGCAAGGATTAAATATAAAGTGTTCTAAGATGCAAAGGAACAAGGAGGATTGGGACTGACTGATTCAAAACGGTATTTTGCAACCTTCTCCTGGTTTGGATGAAAGAGTGGATGATGCTGAGAAAAAAGAGAATTCTGAGAGAAAGAGAAAGGCATGGCTGAAGGTTTTGATAGCATGGATTTCTGTGATATAATAAAGTTAAATTTAATGTAGCTTTTAAAAATCACTATAATAGAAGTGCCTTGTTGAGAATATGGAATAGATATAAATCCAAATTGTGCCCGAAAATGCCTTTATCAGTCTCAGTCTAAGAAGCATTTTATAGGAAAGAGCTGGCAAAGTGAGATAGTTAACCTAGTGAGAGTTGTTACAAGAGCAAGATGAAAATAAGACAAAATCAAGAAATCAATTGACTACAAAGGATTTATTTTTCAATGGTTTTATATGCAATTAAAGAGAAAGATTTAAGGTAGATAACGATGTTTGGAATTGAACAGCACAAGACACGTTGAACTTGGTACAGATGATGATCATGAAATTGAAGTGGAAGAAGTGGAAGATAATGATGAAATGAGCTAAGAACTTTGGACATAATATACCGATGGAACAATAGGAAAATATGTGGCTGAAAGGACTGAAATTTACATTTATGCTATCATTTAAAAGAGATGATACAAATTATGTGATGCAATTCATACATTTATCTGTAGGTGGCCACAGGTCTTTGCAAACTGCTGGAAACAGCAGTTTATTTATAGCCCAGCTTTCCCAGTCCAGCATCATGTAAAGAATAAGATGAATAAGATAAACCCAATATTTTGGATTTTGAGCCAGAATAAAAGAGATGGAAGAGAAAACATTTAAGAGCTATTTTCATCTATTTCAATTAAATAGGAATTTGTTTGCAAATTAAAGGTTATATTTAAACCTTACATCTTTACTAAGATTGGAGTAAAAAACTGCAGTTTGAAAAGAGTTGTCCATTTAATCAGTATTTAATTTCTCTTTTGCTTTTTTTGCAGTCAGAAATTGAAAGAAAAGAAATTGCTGGCAAAGAAAAATAAAGTTGAGCAAAAGAATGAACATGCAGGTAACTCAAAAAGTTGTAATCTTGAGGTCAGCCTAAAAGAAAATGTATTTTGTCAATCCCAGAAAGTGCATTTCTGTCCAATTCAGCAGATATTGTATGTCTGTAGGAACAACGTGCCACATACATTAGTGTGGGTATCTTTCAAAGTGGCCTTCCCCAGCCAAGAGCCCTGTTCAGGTAGTCCTCAACTTAGGACTGTAATGGAGCCTGCCCAATACAGTTGCAAGTGGTGACAGTCATTAAGCAAGATCGCCTCGCTTAACAATACTCCAGTCATTGCTCTCCCTGATGTGGTTGTTAAACGTAGCAGGAATGAGGGAGGCTGGGAGGCATAGCACAGGCCCAGGTCTGCATTCCTGGGCCTCCCAAGGCCTCCTGCACTTCCTGACGCACCCCATGATCCACTTCCTGCCCTTCAGGGTCCCCACAGCCCATGAGCCTGCTCCCTGTTCCCCCATTGGGTCCCTGCATGCCTTGGGCCTGCTTCCCACTCCACTGGGCACCAAACCCTCCTCCTTGCTTACCTTTTGTAGATCTCCAGAGCTCAGAAGGTTGGGTTAAGGTAAGGAGGGCAGGCCTTTATGTTGTTGAGCCACATGGTGTAATCCTGGAAGCTATTTTCCAAGAGGCTGCATTGAATTCTGGCTATTTGGAAAATGGGGCCGCTTCTAGAATTGAACCCCGTGGGCCAGCAACAAAACTGCTTGCTTTGCTTTGGTAATGTAAGCTCTTGGCATTCCACAGTGCCAGAACGCAGCAGAGCTCACATTAGTGAAGCAAAGCAAGGCATTCTATTGTTGGGCTGCATGGTGCACCTCCATTTTCTGAATGGTCACAATTCATTGCAGCCTCTCAGAAAATGGTAGCTGCTTCCATTTCTCCCAATGAGGGAAAGAAGGCAAAGTGATCGTGGAAATATAATTCCATTAAGGTTGTAAGAAGTGCAGTTCATGTTTGCAGCTTGAAGCAGCAGAAGAAAAAGATTTTCCATAATATGAAAAGTAGGCTGTTCATTCACACAAGAACATACTTACATGATGTTGTCCGGTGGTAGAGCTGGGGAGATAGGAGGGTCCCCTCCCTCTGTGGATACAGCAAGGGTTCTTTATTAACTCATCCTTCCCTAACCTGATGCCCTTGGAAGAGATGGGACTAACTCCCAGAAATCCAGCTGCCAGGCAGGGGAGGGAGATTGACTACATCCAAGCCTGCCAACTTGAGGAAGAAAAACTAATCCAATTTGAGGAAGACGGGACTAGATCTAAGAAGTCTGCAGAGGTTTCCAGTATTTTTACATGATTATTATGTATTAAATTTCTACTCTTCCCATCTTAAATAAGTGATTCTGGATGGTTTAAAAGGTAAAGGTAAAGGTTCCCTCGCACTTATGTGCTAGTCATTCCCAACTCTAGGGGGCTGTGCTCATCTCCGTTTCAAAGCCGAAGAGCCAGCGCTGTCCGAAGATGTCTCCGTGGTCATGTGGCCGGCATGACTAAATGCCAAAGGCGCACAGAACGCTGTTACTTTCCCACCAAAGGTGGTCCCTATTTTTCTACTTACATTTTTAACGTGCTTTCGAATTGCTAGGTTGGCAGAAGCTGGGACAAGTAATGGGAGCTCACCCCGTTACCCGGCACTAGGGATTCAAACCGCTAAACTGCTGACCTTTCGATCAACAAGCTCAGCATCTTAGCCACTGAGCAGCCACATCCCTTGATTAAACCTGGATGGTTTACAGCAACATAATAAAACCATGTAAAGAAATGAATAAAACACAGATTAAAACAGTTAAGAACAAGTAAAAACTTACAAGTAAAAATCAAAGTTCAGAAGCCTAAATGGTTAACGAGGTAGTGGAAGTGCGCTCAAGCCACTGCCATCCCCAGGGTAGCATCATAATCTTAGACTGCCATGCTAACTAACATAAAAAGAATAGCCTTTTCTTCTTTCAGATGCAGTCTGCTTCTGAATGTAAAATTCTGCTTGGTTCTGATGGTAATGAATGCCAGTATATTAAACTTCCGTTACTTTAACCAGACCTTCTTTTCTCTTATACTTGCGTTTTGCAGCTGCGGATTCTGATCATTCCCCCAAACAGCAGACCAGTGAAGATGAGACTTCCGAGGAAGAAGAGAAAGATGACGGGAAGGAACCCAACTTTGTGATGAAGAGATGATGGTCTTGCTGCTGCTCTACTGTAGTTAATAGCCAGCTAGAATTGAGCTAAAACTGAATTGAACAAGAGGGTTTGTCTGCTCTTTTGGACTTCATTGTGGCATTGTTGATATGGCCATAACAGTCCCATGGAATATCATTGCTGGATCCAAATCAAATGAAAGTTGATTTCAAACTTTCTTGTATAACTGCTGTGCAGGGTTTCAGGGAAAAGTGTCAGCATCATGTAACACTAATTCCTCTGCTATTGCTCCAAAGTGACATTGCTTCATCAGCTTATGTCTGTAAGCAGATCTTCTCCTGGGAGACTTAAATATACAAAATGGAGTTATGTGGCTGAAAAATGGACTTGACTTTGAGGCAGGAAATAGTCTCTATTTCCTGGAGGAAAAAAAGTTAATTTCTTGAGGAGTCTCTATTAAATTAGCCTTTATTCCTTGCATTTCTGCTGCAAGATAAGATTTTCCAACGACTAAGAAGATCTAGTGTTTCACTTCAAAAGTGTGTTGTTCATTTTTATTATAAGCGTTTCTGAATAAAAGAGGACATCCAAGTGTTTTTGTTTTCTTGCCTCTGAAGGACACTGTGCATTTTATATGGACTTTTCATCCATGAATTTGCCTGCCAAAAACATGTAGCCATTTAAGATAAATAGATCTTCCATATTCACTGCACTATACATTTGAGCACTGTTAAATAACAGTTCATGAGTTTCCTAGGGTTACCTGGCTGATCAGTGTGGGGAAAAAAGATACTCAAACATTTCATTCTGAGTTTTTAATTTTGGTATAATCTTTAAGTGGGTCTTCCATCTTGAAATATAGTTGCCACATTCCTACAGAGTGGTAAATCAGTTATGTTTATATACATGGTCTACCAAAATAAAAAATGTTTTCACCTAATGTGTGAATTTTGCAGCTGAGGCCTATGCAAAAATAGCTTCTCTGTGACTCCCATTTTACTTGATTCATCTACAAAATTGTAATATTAAAAAGTGATTCTGATAAAAAATTCTAATAAAGACTTTAACTTTGCAACAGAACACATCCTAGTATAACTGATTCCTGTCTGATGAAATTGTTTTGTGATTCATAGGTGTGTGTTGTAGAAACTGATTACCAGGAAGTTAAAATCCTTTCTGCACTGAAGAGAGAAATCAAATGCCTTTCTGCAGCCTTCAGTTTATAGGCCAACTATGCCTAAGTTGAATGTTGATTATAGTTTGTATATAAATAAATCTGTTCAAGCCAGAACTCAGTTCCTTCGAGACAGAATTAGCTATGAACCTTTAGGGACAGGTTCTGTGGAAAAAGCAAAATAAATGGTATTACTTGGGAACAGAGATCTTTGGGGACCAATTCATGCCAATTTTAGAATAGTTGTGCCAAGCTCCAGAAAAATAAAACTTAGTGTTGTTGAAATTGGATTAAATAAATATTGACTGATTGGTTTGAGGGGAGGGAAAGTTATTGCTTCAGGACTAATTTTACGTCAGAGTCCATTTTTAAAATTCCAATTTCAAAAGGAGACGCGTTTTCCACATGCTCAGATTAATATAAGGCCCGTATCTTTAGAAAGCAAGTGGCAAATCTCCACTTTCCTGAGAAAAAGGGACAGAGTATTTGCTGGTTAAGGCAGGGGGGGGGGGGGGGACTGCCTGTCTGTTCACTGAGAAAAAGGACAGATACTCGAAAAACTCAAAATATTCAGGTCCAACTGGGGAAAAGAACCGGCTCAAAGCGAACTTATTTCCCAGTTATTTATTTTTATATATAAATATAAAAATATTTTGCATATTTTTATATTTATATATAAATATAAAAATATTTTGCATATTTTGCATATATATATATATATATGCAATGCAGAGTAGAGCATGAGGCCCCTTCGGCCATCTCATTCCCCAGAACGGTTCAGCGGGAGAAAAGTCTTAAGCTGGAGAAAGAAAAGCGAGCGATTCCCTCCGTCACATGTTTGCTACTATCGCGAGGTCACGTGACAAGGCCTTGGCGTTGCCTTGGCAGCACCGCAGGCGACGGCACTGGCGTTCCTGCTGCCGCCACTGCCCGTCGTCCATCGGGTAAGTCGGCGGGAGGGCTGGTGGAGGTGGGTGCCTACTTTGCATATTCGCATATTCATAGATGCATAAAGAGGTAGGTAAGAGCGGGTGGTTCATAGATGCATAAAGAGGTAGGTAAGAGCGGGTGGGAGGCTCTGTCCGCCACGACGCAAAAAAGAGGCTTTGGCAAAGCGTGGGAGGGTTCAGAAGAGCTGCCTCCCCTTTGCACCGAGGTCCTCCTGTTCGCTAGACACGTTTAACCAGCTGAAGTAGACTTGGCAGACGGCAAAATATGCTGAACTTGATTAGCATTAAGCCTGCTTCTGTGTTTCGTGACTCAGTGGGTGCCGCGAATCCAGAACCCACTTGTGTTCAGTGTATTGTGTGGAAAGAGGTTAAACTAGGAACGGTGTTTTGCAAACGGAGTCATAAAATCTGAACTGTAAGCTTGTATCTAGAGGTCGGCCTGCAAGTAACGTTATGCAACAAATAATTGATAATAAAGTACCGTAAAATTATTTATTTTTTAATAAACTGCCTTGCCTGCAAGAATCTACATACCGGTAGATATCACAACCCCCTACTTCACTTTCTGGGAATACTTTTCAAGTCATTGCCTCCACAATTAGTTAATAAGTAAAGGCATTCCCACAGTATTCTTAATCTGCTATTGAATTCATTTTCTGGGTTTGTGGAAGACAATTAACTAGACTGGATTTACAGGAGATATTACAGTAAAGTACTGGGAACTTAACAAAAGTTAACACTAACCAAGCTTAATATATTGTGCAAATATAGCTGTAGCTCTTTAAAAGATGGGGTGCGGGGGAGAAGTTATATTGTAGTGTTATAGTGGATTCCTGCATTAGGCAGAGGGGTTGGACTAGATGATCACTAATGTCCCTTTCAACCCTTATCTCCCATAATTCTATAAAACCATTCTACTCCCCAAAATCTTAAATATATACTGTATGTTTGCAGGAGTAGAGGAACACAGTTTGTGTATTTTGTGGCAGCTATCCAATATTGCCTATCTTGATTGTGTGTTTTGAAGGATTCAGATCAAATTATTTTCAACCCTATGGGAAAAAATGGGTTTGAATTTGACAGAGCTCTGGCTTATTGCCATTTACTTCCACCTCGAACTTTACCATATGATTGTAACCTTCTGTTTTGGTTTATCTAATCTCTAAGACTACATTGCTATATACATATGAACATCTTTTTCTGTCATTTCTAAGGGCCTGCAATATACCATGCTGTTTTATAAAGTTTTATAGGCAAAAGGAGCCGTCCATATATGCTAAAAGCTTACTATCTGAAATAGGCAATGAGGAAGCAATATTGAGTGGGGAACATTAAGAATATTCAGCATTTGCAATAGGAGCCAGCTGAGGGCCAGCATCAAAAATGGACTTGAAACAAAGAAGCAGCTCCCAATGGCAGGAAGTATCTGGAGCGAGTACCTTTTAAAAGCTAGAACAGGAGCCCCTCTCTTCATGATATAGTGTGCACGCGTGTGTGCCTGAAAGATCTCAGAAGATCAGCCCAACACAATGCAGATGTGAGCTCCGTTTGAGAATTATGGATTTCAGTAGGTAAGTGTTTAATACTCAAGATGAGATACTCAGATATTTTCTGCTGAAATCTCTAAAAATCTTGTTTTAGCTGGATCAGGCTTTCCCCAAAGGGTTTCTGATAAAATATATTGGGCGATATTAGCTGCTGAGAGAGGATGGAGTAGTTATCCAGTCCAGATTGGGGAAAGGTGCTGTAATTTTAATAGAAAGGAATATATTTTCTGGCAGGGGTGTGTGTGGAATATGTGTATGAATATGTGTATCTGTGCATATTTTTTCTATACCTTTTGCTTAGTATGTACCGTATTATTAGTCTTCCAATTCAACTTCAACATGTGCTTGTCATTAAATATACTCTCTCTCATTTTGTTTTCTTGTGTGCTGGCTTTTGGATGGCATAAAAGTGAGAAAATAGCCTTTTGAGATTTATTCCTAGGCAGGTCAGTATAGACTTAGCATGCCTGATCATTAAGTTGTAAGGCACATCATATTGTCTGCATGAAATCAGCATGTTGTGAGAACGTTTGCACACACGACAAGATGCCCCACCCAGAAGTGCTCTGGTATTGACAGGATAAGGAGTCCAACGCAAGAATTTACAACACAGGGACAGATAGCTAAAAGCAGAAGGTAATATTAATCACAATAACTCCACCAGGGAACGGTGGGAACGGAAGAATCTATTTGTCACTTGATTATTTGCATCTGTGTAGTGGAGTAATTTCCATAGCTATATGTGGGCAGCATATTGATTGGTGTATTCCTAGCAAGAAAAACAGTGCTCCGTTTGAGATTGATTGATTATGTGCCATCGTCCATGGTGACCCCTGGCGACCGCATAGATAGATTTTCTCCATGACGGTCTTCCCTAACCTGGTCTTCCAAGTCTTAATTGAGTCCACCCGCATTGCTGCTGGTCGTTGTCTTATTCTCTTTCCTTCCACCTTTCTCAGCCTCGGAGCCTTCTCCAGAGAGCTGGCTCTTCACATAATGTGTCCAAAGCAGGACACATTTGTGCCTTGAATAAGAACTCTGAATTGATGTGTTTGATGATCCGTTGGTTTCTTTTCTGGACCGTCCACAGCATTCTCAGGAGTGAGACACTGGAATAAACAAATTTCTTTGCATGGAGGGATGTGGAGTTACAAATTTTCAGTGAGGGGTACATGATGGTGGCAAAATGATGCAGAATTCTCTTCTTGGTCACCTAATGGCCAGTTTATGTGAATCCTGGAGTAGTTACCTCATTTGAATAAATGAATTGTGTCAAAACAAAAATAATCCTGCACATGTGAAGCATCCTATGAAGACATTAGAATAAGACTGATGTTGGAGGCAGGAATCTGCAACCAACATTGATGGGTTACTTGAAGGGCTGTCTTTTCCCAAGAATTCTACCTGTTCAATCCAGTCCAACGGATTGGGCATGCTGCAGATCCTGTCAGCCACAGAGTGTTGACTGGTGGGAATTAGAAAATGGGCTTTTTCTGCTGCAGCCTCTGCCTAATGGAATATTCTCCCTTTGGGTATTAAAATGGTCCCAACCCTGTTGGCTTTTCCCAAAGTTTTTAAAACCTGGCTATGTACCAGGGCCTGGGGCTCAGAAAGCATTAAGGGCCCTGTTATTTGACTTTACTATTAGTTCCCAGCTGCTGTTTATTCATTTTCTGGATATTTTTTATTGTTTTAATGTTTATTTAATTGTTTTATAATTTTAGAATTGTACGGCACCCAGAATCACTTGGTTGAGTTGGATGGCTAAAGAAATGAAATAAATAGTCCTCAACATTTGCTCCGAAATAAAAAAGAAACTGGTCTCCGATGGCGAGTGTGAAGAACAGGAGAGGGAAAAGCTTTCTCACGTGATAGTAAATGCTTTCAGATAAAAAACCCATTGAGTATCCTTGGAGAAATACTCTTTTATTCTCCCCCTTCCTTCTTTTCAGTAATTGTGCAAATTGGAAGGGCGTTAGAGAAAATTTACTTTGAGGAAATAATAGCACAGCACCATCTGTTTCTCAAGCTTGGCAGGGTTGAGATATGTGGACTCCAATTCCCAGAATTCCGCAACTGGGAAAGCTTGGGTAATGAAGATGTTTTCTTCCATTCATTGTTGCTTGTTGAACCTTTACACCATGTTCCCCTTCTGCCTTTAAAGCAGAGATATCAACTACAACCATACCCAGCTTCAAGTGCTCTGGTGTTCCCAAAATGTTTCCCCGTCCCTAGAGTGCCTTAGCGTGACTTGTGGCAAAACCAAATGGTCTCTCCCGGGCAAAATTCATGAAGCCAGAGACCTCCCTCAATTGCTACATCCTCAAGATCTCATTAAGCTGTTATTGCAAGTCATTTTGCAGTTAGGAAGAAATAATTGGCTTCTCAATCTCTTTTCTTTCTCTCTCCCAAAGGTTTAAAATCTCTACTTGGAAAAGGGATAAAGAGGAAGGAATGTTTCCATTCAACATAATTATGGTCCAAGAATTAATGCCAGTGTTATTGAATTTGATTATTAATGCAGTCCATAAGCAGAATCTAAATTATTTGAGTTGTAATAATTTTAAGGCAAGTGTGTATAATCTGCTTGGGCCAGGCTTGCCTATCTCCAATATGTGGGCAAGACCAAGATAAAGAGATTGTTGCATGCGATAGTGGTGAATATTGACGTAGATTGTAGAAGAGTGTTGTATTTAATTGACCTTAAATTTAATTTATATAAAATCAATTACACGGAATAAATAAGATTTCTTTTCATGAATTTATGAATCCCTCTTTTCAATCATGTTAAAATTTTAAATTTTGGAAAGACTCTAAAGGCCTCCCACCAAAGGTGTTGGGAAGAACATGTAGTCCTTTGGCTGCAGAAGGGACCTGGTCTGTAAAGAATTAGGATAGATTATATTGTTTTTTTTTTTAATTGCTCCTGAAAGAGGAGAAAGAGTTAGTGATTGGTCTAATCTTTAAAGGCAGGAAGCTAGGAGATAAGTCAATATTATTAATACAATTGAAGGTTGTTATTAGCACCTATAATTCCTCCAAATATACAGTATGTCACAGAAGTGAGTACACCCCCTCACATTTTGTAAATATTTAAGTATTATCTTTTCATGTGACAACACTGAAGAAATGATACTTGGCTACACTGTAAAGTAGTGAGTATACAGCTTGTATAACAGTGTAAATGTGCTGTCCCCTCAAAATAACGTAACACACAGCCATTAATGTCTAAACTGCTGGCAACAAAAGTGAGTACACCCCTAAGTGATAATGTCCAAATGGGGCCCAAGTAGCCATTTTCCCTCCCTGGTGTCATGTGACTCGTTAGTGGTACCAGGTCTCAGGTGTGAAGGGGGAGCAGGCTTTTCATGTGACAACACTGAAGAAATGATACTTGGCTACACTGTAAAGTAGTGAGTATACAGCTTGTATAACAGTGTAAATGTGCTGTCCCCTCAAAATAACGTAACACACAGCCATTAATGTCTAAACTGCTGGCAACAAAAGTGAGTACACCCCTAAGTGATAATGTCCAAATGGGGCCCAAGTAGCCATTTTCCCTCCCTGGTGTCATGTGACTCGTTAGTGGTACAAGGTCTCAGGTGTGAAGGGGGAGCAGG
>QLTV01003772.1:930002-942016 GCA_003457575.1 Thermophis baileyi
AGTGGCTGGCCAAACATGTCTCCAGACCTAAACCCTATTGAGCATCTGTGGGGGCATCCTGAAACGGAAGGTGGAGGTGCGCAAGGTCTCTAACATCCACCAGCTCCATGACGTCGTCATGGAGGAGTGGAAGAGGACTCCAGTGGCAACCTGTGAAGCTCTGGTGAACTCTATGCCCAAGAGGGTTAAGGCAGTGCTGGAAAATAATGGTGGCCACACAAGATATTGACACTTTGGGCCCCATTTGGACATTATCACTTAGGGGTGTACTCACTTTTGTTGCCAGCAGTTTAGACATTAATGGCTGTGTGTTGCGTTGTTTTGAGGGGACAGCACATTTACACTGTTATACAAGTTGTATACTCACTACTTTACAGTGTAGCCAAGTATCATTTCTTCAGTGTTGTCACATGAAAAGATAATACTTAAATATTTACAAAATGTGAGGGGGTGTACTCACTTCTGTGACATACTGTATGTACTTGTTAAATCAGCTTAGTGGCATCCTTAAGTGATAGACTGATGAAGATTCTTTTGCTGGGCTTCCTGTCAATTGAGAGGACCCCATTATAAAATGTTAAAACACATTGTGTTATGCTGTTATTGATACTTGAAAGACAGGGGTGTCAAACTCAAGGCTGGCCCCTCCATCCCGGCCCCCCCGAGGTCAAACACAACCCTGATGCAGCCCTCAATGAAATCAAATTTGACACCCCTGCTTTAAGAAGAGATTGGACAACCACTTGCCTGAAATGGTATAAGGTTTCCTGCTTGGGGGGGGGGGTGAACTAGAAGACCTCCAAGGTCCCTTCCAACTCTTATTCTGTTATTCTGTTTGCTTCTCTGAAAAAAACCCCAGCAGTATCTCAAGGGATACTGCTGCTTCACAGTTGGGCAAAGAGGTACAGAAACATGTTGGTGCCAAGATACCTAATCAGGTATGGGATTGTAGCAATCCTGTAATTGGAAATTACACTTTGAGTATTCATTTCCAACCGAAACATAACATGCAAATTAAGTAAATAAAAATATCTTGCCCAATGCAGATAATAGTTCTTTTAAGCCAGCCTCTGTGGAATTACAACATCCATTTCTTATAGGTACTATAAGAACTATGTTGAAATCATAGTGGTAGGTTACACTCTGGATTTCTTTTTTAACAGTATAGAGCATGGGTGTCAAACTCGATGTTTTTTGCCTTCGCGGAGCCAGAGTGGGCATGCTTGCACGTGATGCATCCGCCCTGCGGGCCACCAGTTTGACAATGGACTGAAAGTGGATGATATTCATCAGTTCCCTTCTCACAGTCCCTTTTTGTTGGTATTGTCAGGCCTGGAAGCCATCTTTTACCTTTTTGTATTCAGGCCTGCCACATTTTCTACTGTGGGAAAATGGGAGGGGGGATTATATGGAGTAGGTGATATGTAGTAGTCTAAATAACATTCTTTCCAGAAAGTCAAGGCCACTGTGGCCGGCAGCTGCGAGGAAGTGACGGGGAGGCATCTTCAGTTTTGGATGGTACCTGATTGAATCATGTGATGGACATGTGGGTGCTGGGCAGGGACTTGAACTTTCGTTTGGGTGGGGAAAACCTGGAAGCTTTCAGATTCGGGTTTTCCCAGATGTTGCCAACATGGCATCTCTAATACATTGGAACTTTGAGGAACTTCTAGCCTCCGAGTCTTGTTTTGTTGGGGGTGTTTATTGGGACGCTGACAGGTATTTTGACTGTGCAGGGCTGAGGGACTAAGTTTACTTCTATAGGCAGTCTCATTTACTGACTGTTCACAGTTATAATGGGATGAAAAACATAACTTTGTGACCAGTCTATAAAGGAAAGCTGAAATAAAAATGTGATGTTTCATTTAGCAATTGCCTTGCTTAATGACTAAATTACTAGTCCCAATTATCACACACACACACAAAAAAAGGACTACCTCTGTCCCCTTGACATCTCATTTCATGTATTGTTAGATTGCAGAATCTGGAGCACTATCATACTTGTATAATGTTTTAAATGAGATTCACCGAAGTATTCAGTGGCTGCCATACGAGCCTGGCTGTTCTGCAGCATTTTAATTGATACTACTATAGTGTCAGTTACATTATAATTGATACTACTACAGGTTTTCCATGACTTACACACACACACAGACACACACGCAGTCACGTGCAGTCACGTGATCGTAATTCGGATGCCTGACAATTGGCTCGCATTTACGACCTGTGGCCCACAAAAGGGACTGGAATTTCTGTCATAAGTCATTGCATGATAAGTTGAGTCACCATGGAACCAACCTGATTTTACAGCCAATTTTTTACCACAGTCGTAATTCAAGTCACCTTGCAGTCGTAAATCAATTCATATGGTGGTAAGTACAAATTCACTTTCCTCAGTGGCTTTTTAACAAGAAACCGAGAAAAAAAATTGTAATTCACAGTTACAATGACTGTGGGCCACAGGTCGTAAATGCGAGCCAATTGTCAGGCATCCAAATTACGATCACGTGACTGCGGGTGTGTGTGTGTGTGTGTGTGTAGAGCAGTGTTTTGTAACAGTTGGAAGTGCTTTACAGACCATGAAATCTGAGGCTATTATTTATTCAAACTGTCACTAGACAAATGATCAGAAGTCGAGGACTGGAGGTATTAGAAATGAGGAAAGGCAGGGGGCAATTACGATCAACTCCATTTCTCTTGTGGCTCCTAGTTTATTAAATTACCTTTCTGGGAATGGAAATGCTTACATTGTATATTGTTGCTTTCTTTAAGGCACCACATCATTTCTTCCTATCTCATCCATCAACTTCTGACTTAGATGTTGGCAGCTGCTGGTTATGTTCTAACAAGGAGCTATTGAATTTTCCAGATTATTGTAGCTCAATTCTTTGAATCTTCAACTAAGCAAACCAGGCTTTCCCTATATACTAAGCCATGTATTGGGCAAATGCAAACACCAGCCCTTTAATAGATCTAGTTGTGTATTCTGTGTGAGGGTGGCTGTAAAATGTAGGCAGTCCTTGTGGCTGGTTTCCATTTCTCTCTGTTTAAAATGAGAAGAGAAAGTGACACAACAGCAAGATGCAGAACCATAGTCAGCAGAGTATATAAGTGACCTAGAAACTCTGCTTGCAGACTTGCAAACTGACAGAAGATCATGGCACATCATTCACTTGTTGTTGTTTGAATGGTGTGATACACACTCAGAACAGTGGCTTTGGTAGTATAGCAGGTAAGCTCCAAATCAGCCAGTAAAAAGTGGCTTGCAAATGAGCCTGGTGGCTTGCAATGAGCCTGGCTCTGAGTCAGCTTTTTGGGTGCTTCAAGGATCTGTTTTATATTAGCGTTTGACATTATTGTCTTTATTGTCCGTTGGATCCAGATGTGGTCAAACGCCAAGTACATTCACTGGAATCAATGGAAATTTCCTAAGACAAAAATTGCCGATATCCCATTTGATTGATTTCTAATGGTATAAATGGATCCAACCAGGTGCTTTATTTGGGTGAAATATTTTAAATTTTCTTTAGTTGAATAAATGAATGCATGGCCTAGGACTGACTGCCGGCTGCCAGCAATTTGGCAGTTCGAATCTCACCAGGCTCAAGGTTGACTCAGCCTTCCATCCTTCTGAGGTAGGTAAAATGAGGACCCAGATTGTTGACTCTGTGAATCACTTAGAGAGGGATGTAAAGCACTGTGAAGCAGTATATAAGTCTAAGTGCTATTGCTGTAAGTGGCCTGTGACTGAGTACTTTTAACTTTGAAAAGTCACTAAATAATGGTTATAAGTTGAGGACCACCTGTATTATAGTTTTTGTTTATATGCCAGCAATTTGGCAGTTCGAATCTCACCAGGCTCAAGGTTGACTCAGCCTTCCATCCTTCTGAGGTAGGTAAAATGAGGACCCAGATTGTTGACTCTGTGAATCACTTAGAGAGGGATGTAAAGCACTGTGAAGCAGTATATAAGTCTAAGTGCTATTGCTGTAAGTGGCCTGTGACTGAGTACAAGGTTATTCTTGCACAGTGGCCTCTAAGTAAGAAAAAAAAAAAACAGAGTCATAATTCTAAGTTGGAATGCAGATAGGATTTTTTTGCATCTCCTCTGGGAATGCATTTTTATATTCTGCCAAATCAGTCGCAGTGCATCCTTCCAGTTACTGAAGTCCTAGGCGGTCTTGTAAAAATAATTGATTTATCGTGAACAATTTAATTTTGTATAGTAAAAACTATACTTTTTACTGTGTGTTTTGTTTCCCTAAAATGCTGTTCTTCAGAGGTTTCTGTCTTTATTTTCTCAGGAGGGAGGGAGAGAGAGTGAGAGGGGGGGAGGGAGGGGGGGAGGGAGAAAGTTCCTTCTTTTCCCTTTGCTTCTCTCCACCCTCTTTTAGTAAACAACTGAAGAGTGTTAACAACCTCTGTTTTCTTTGAGGATTACTAATTTAGAACCTTTAGGTCAAATATTGATATATTTAGGACCAAACATCACATTTTTAAATATTCAACAGTACACAGTGATGCAAGATGGAGATCAATAGTCTTTGTTCCAGAATCATACTGCTAAGCGACTTGAGATTGTCCATAGCTGGAGTAAAATGGCGAAGAAGAACAGCGCTGGAGAGTTTTACCCAGAAAGCTAAGATTTTAATAAGCTGTCTCTGTTTCTCTTTTATGGATCTTTCCTGCCTCACTTTCTGTTTTCAGAGTAAATTATGCAACAGTGCATAATTTCACTCAGAGCCGCGTTTATATCCTGTAGGGCTTGCAAAAATGTGAGTGTGTTTGGCTGTTCTATGTGACTCAGGAACCATGAAAGAAAAAAGGGTATGGTTGAGAAGGAAGGAGACACAGCTGCAAAGAATCAGATGAAAGGTAAGATAGCCAGGGAGGTTAAGAGAGATTGTCAAGTTCTGAGCAGAAAAATTGTTGCTTTTTTTGGGGCGGGGGTGTGTGCTTCTGTGTTAGATCATGACTGTTGCTGGATCTGACCGCTAAAGCCAGGTAAGAAAACATGCCTCACTTAACCATAAACTCTTGGGAAAACTGTAATCTCTCATTACTTTGGAAGTCTGGTCACCAAAGTTTGGATTCCACATTCTCAAAATATGTATTGGAGCTACAGATAGTCCTTGACTTACGAGTACAGTTGAACCCAAACTTTCTGTTAAGCAAGGCGGTTGTTAAGTGAGTTATGCCCCATTTTATGACCTTTCTGCCACAGCTGTTAAATGAATCACTGCAGTTGTTAAGCGAATCTGGCTTCCTCCATTGACTTTGCTTGTCAGAAGCTGGCTGGGAAGGTTGCATAGGTTAATCACATGAACCCTAGGACAGTGCAAATGTCATAAATACATGCTAGTTGTGAAGCGTCTGAATTTGATCACATGATCATGGGGATGCTACAACAGTTGTAAATGTGAAAACCAGTTGTAACTTCAAACGGTGACTAAACAAATGTAAGTCAAGGAGTACCTCTACAGATGTACTAAAATGGCAATGCAAATGATCTAATTTTCAGGGGAAATTTTTGAAAACATTAAAACATTAGAATCTTTTACTTTAGGGTCAAAGTTTTAAAGAGGGACAAGACAGAGATTGATAAGCCTGTACTTATGATAGCTAAGTGCTTCATAGAAGCATCGAGTTGGAAGGGACCACAGAGATCATCTAATGCAGAAGTCTTCAAACTTGGCAACTTTAAGACTTGTGGACTTCAACTCACAGAATTCTCCAGCCAGCTGGCTGGAGAATTCTGGGAGTTGAAGTCCACAAATCTTAAAGTTGCCAAGTTTGAAGACCTCTGATCTAATCCATGTTTAAAGACTTGGTACCAGTTGTTTGTTGTGACATTTGGGTGGGAAAGCAATTGAATTTGGACTTCCCAGGAATATCTGGAATGCTGCAGTGGACAGTTGAATACTTGTCTAGAAGCATACAGGTTTTCTTCGACTTACAACGGTTCGCTTAGTGACCGTATGAAGTTACAACCGCACTGAAAAAATGACTTATTTTTCACACTTATGACTGTTGCAGCATCCCCGTGGTCATGTGATTTACATTCGGATGCTTGGCAACTGACTCAGATTTATGACAGTTTGCAGTGTACCAGGGATATATGATCACCTTTTGTAACCTTCTGAGAAGGAAAGTCAATGGGGAAGCCAGATTCACTTAACAACTGTGTTACTAATTTAACAACTGCAGTGATTCACTTAGCGAAGGTGGCAAGAAAAGTCGTAAAATGGGGCATAACTCACTTAACTAATTTCTCACTTAGCAACATAAACGTTGGGCTCAATTGTGGTTGTAAGTTGAGGACTACCTGTATTTAGTCTGCTGCATCAGAACTCTTCTTCTGTTCTAATTATTATTTATTATACTTGTATACCATCTGACTCTCAATTACTTTTGGTATTATCTGCAGAAAATGTTGTTTAAGACAGGGGTCTCCAACCTTGGCAACTTTTAAGACTTGTGGACTTCAACTCCCAGAATTCCTCAGCCAGCTGGCTGAGGAATTCTGGGAGTTGAAGTCCACAAGTCTTAAAGTTGCCAAGGTTGGAGACCCCTGGTTTAAGAGACAAAGATGCTTCCACATAGCCATTGGCTTCATCCCTCTTATAAAACTGCTTTGCTGGACTTCCCATTACCTGACTTCAAAGAGCAGCAACCAGTTGGGGCCCCATCCTTTCCCTGCTGTGATTTCTTTTTCCTGGAGATGGAGAAATTAAAATCACAAATGGCCACTAACTTGCCCCTTGGTGAAACTCTGGGGAATGGAGGCAAGATGCCGAAACACCAAGCCCCAAGTGGGTGGGGGAAATCCCAGCAGGCAGGAGATGGAAGGAGGTAGGAATTTCCCTTAATGGGAATATCCCATCCTGTAATTTCAAAGAAATTACAAAACAGTCTTTGCCAAATTTCCTGTGAATCCTAAATTAAGCCAATAAATTAATCATCTCGGCTTCCCAAGCCTCCTAGGAACTCTGCAACATTGTGGTGGCACTATCTATCTCAGATCAGATACAGATTAACAGAGTTGGAAGGGACCTTATAGGTCATCTAGTCCAACCCCCTCCTCAGCAGGAGACCCTACACCAGCGGTTCTCAACCTGTGGGTCGCGACCCCTTTGGGGGTCGCACGACCTTTTCACGGGTCGCCGCACGCACTAGCCCGCCATCTTGGAAATGCTCCCAGTTCGGCCGTGCCTGCGGGTCGCCGGACAGCCGGTAGCCACAGAAGCGGGAGACTTCGCCCACCCGCCCGGACACCGCCATTTGAGTTCTTTTACCCTCTGTGCATGTGCAGAACGCTTTGCGCATGCACAGAGGGTAAAAGAACTCAAATGGCGGCCTCCGAGCGGGTGGGCGAAGTCTCCCGCTTCCGTGGCTACCGGCTGTCCGGCGACCCGCAGGCACGGCCGCACCGGGAGCATTTCACCCCTGCAAGTGACGGTGGCACCAAGATGGCGGGCTAACGCGCGCCTTCAGCCACCCAATTGAGCCTGGAGGGAGTGTTGAGCCCATCAGCCACTCCGTCAGAGATGAAATGCTCCCGGTTCGCTCGTGCCCGTCGGTCGCCATAGAGCCGGTCACCAAGGTAGCGCGAGGCTCCACCCACCTGCCCGGACGCTGGCGTTTGGGTTCTTTTACCCTATGCGCATGCACAGAATACTTTGCGCATGCACAGAGGGTAAAAGAACTCAAATGGCGGCGTCCAGGCAGGTGGGTGAAGTCTCCCGCTTCCGTGGCTACCGGCTGTCAGGCTACCCGCAGGCACGGCCGAACTGGGAACATTTCACCCCTGGTGCCACGCCCCCTTTGTCACCTCATCACGCATGGGGAGGGGGCGGGGCGGGGCTCACGGTGGCGGGGAGGGAGTCGCGGAGGGTCGCGGCATTAAAAAGGTTGAGAACCACTGCCCTACACCATTTCTGACAAATGGCAGTCCAATCTCTTCTTGAAAGTCTCAAGTGATGAAGGTTCATCAGTTCATCAGTTAATTCAGTTCAGGTGAACATGACAAACTCGGTACTATAGCTTAATGGAGAACTTGATTAATTAATTAAGTGAAGATAATCATTTATCAGGCTGGATTACTACCTGAAATAAAAGATACAGGGTTTATGTTTTGCTCTAAATTGTTACTTGCTTTTTTCTCTCTTTCAACTGGAAATATCTTTTGGTTTCTGAAGAAGTTATGAGTTTATCTTTTATCCTGTTCTTTCTTCTCAAGCTCCCATTTTGTATTGTTGATTTGGTTTTTCTTACACATACAAAATTCAAATTTCAGGAAATTCTGGTGGAAGAACTTGGAATATATACAATGCTTGCTTTTAAGCACTTTTTACAAATATGAAGTTACACTATTATTTTACAAAATGTATTGTGTATTACTTTGTCCATAAAACTATATTTTGTGCATAATAGCGGAAAATGTACCTGAAGGCAATAATTATGGGCGTATTGTTTAAATTTACTTTAATATACTATTGTTTGTTGCCAATGAAATTGCAAATCTATCACCTTTTATGCTTGTTTAGACGAAGTAGACAGGCCAAAAGGTAAATTTGAAAACAGAAAAAAATAAGTATTGTATTAAACGACACGAACACAAAAAAAATTATCAATCAAGCAGCTTCAACAGGCACTACTTTCTGGGAAAACAGCTAAAGTAGGTGGGGAGGAACCAAGGCACAAAATGTACATTTTGCTATATCAGTCATTGCTGAATGTAATAGGCCCGTGATGGCAAACCTATGGCACACGTGCCACAGGTGGCACGCAGAGCCTTCTCTGCGGGCACGCCAGCCGTTGCCCCAGCCCAGCTCCACCGCACATGCGCGCATGCCTCCCGCCGGCTAGCTGGTCTTCAGGTCTCTGCTGCGCATGCACGGGGGCGGGGCGCATACGCAAGGGGTGCTTGCATTGCATTTTGGGGGTGCTTGCGCGTGCACGCCCCCCCGTGCCCTGTTTTGGGCCTGGAAGGCCTCCTGCACCAACCTGGAAGCCAAAAATGGGCAAGGGGGTGGGGCACATGCGCGGGGGACGCTCACATTGCATTTTGGGGGTGCGGGCGCACTTTGGGCACTCGGCACCAAAAAGGTTTGCCATCACTGTAATAGGTGTTGTATAATCCATTTTTTAAAAATAGAACATATCTGTTGAAAAGTGGTGTTTCAATTTTTTTTCTGGGTGCTTTATACTAGTATGTAAATGTAAATACAGGTAGTCCTCAATTTACGACCACAATTGAGCCCAAAATTTATTTTACTAAGTGAAACAATTGTTAAGTGAGTTTTGCCCCATTTCACAACTTTTCTTGCCACATTTGTTAAGTGAATCACTGCAGTTATTAAATTAATAACACAGGTGTTAGATGAATTTGGCTTCCCCATTGACTTTGCTTGACAGAAGGTCACAAAAGGGGATCACATGACTATGGGACACTGCAACCATCATATATGTGAGTCAGTTGTCAAGCATCTGTAAATCATGTGACCATGGGGATGCTGCAACGGTCATAAGTGTGAAAAATGGTCATGTCACTTTTTTCAGTGCCGTTGTAACTTCGAACGGTCACTAAACGAACTGTTGTAAGTGAAGCTGTTGTTGCTATTCAGCTAGCCTGATTACAATATTCTTATGGGCTTTTTCCATTATTTCACTTTCCATCAACTAACTTGTGCAATTTCACCTTTTGTTTCATTGTTCTTCCCAGGACTTCAAACAGCTGTAAACTACATAGTTTTATGCAGTGTTTTGTTGCATCATTTTAACTGATTTTAATTCCAAAGAGGAATGACAAACAATGACTATGCTACAGTATTGTTAAAGAGCAATACTGGAAATTGCCTTTGAGAACAATGGCTATATTCAGAAAAAGTCAAATTTTATTTAATAATAATTCCTATTCCTACATGCATCAGAGGCGCCTTCTTTCAGAATATTGTTGATTTTGCAAATTACCAGCATTTTAACGGTACACGTATGTTTTGATAACTACATATTGGTCAGCTTTGCTCTCTCATCAGGGGTGCATTCACTTGTACTCCTTTTATCATACTTATTCAGCATGTTTCTTTTCATTTGGTTTTAAAACTTGCCATTTCAGGGTACGCCGATTGACTTTTCCTTGCCAGCCTAGGCCCATTCCTAAGTATTAATTTTAATCCTGTAATTGTCATGCCAACTGACCTCTTTTCCATATTTCCCTTCTATATTACTTTAGTTTTTAGTTTTGCTTTTTTCTGCCTCCTTTGGCTGAAATGCTTGTGCTGCATTAAAATGCATTAATCAGTACATTTATGCAGGTTGCGTAGGGAATTCTTTAAATAAATGCTTTTATTTAATCACTTGTAATCAGTGAATATATATGTGGGTGTATACAAATTAGTATATGTAAAGTAATTCTAGAAACACTAATCCTCCTTGCCTAAAACATTGTGTAGGTGTTTGATCAACCCTAGCTTATATTTTATTTATAAACAGTAGCTAATGGTTGGATTTTTAAACATTTCTGTAGCTTGACTTTCATCATGACTTCCGAGTTAAATGTCCCCGTAGACCCTCCTTCTTCTACCTGTTGTGCTGAGCCCACCGGCAAGGGCATGGATTACCGGGACTGGGTCCGTCGTAGTTATCTGGAGCTGGTCACCTCCAATCATCACTCTGTTCAGGCCCTTTCATGGAGGAAATTATACTTGAGTCGAGCCAAGTTGAAAGCTTCCAGCCGGACCTCTGCCCTCCTCTCTGGATTTGCCATGGTATGTTTTTATAGCTGATGGACTATCACGATTTTTCAGATCTGTGATCTGCGACTACTACTGTGGAACTGAGTTCCTTGAGATCTTCACTGGGTTCTCTAATACAGGTAGACCTTGACTTACAACCATAATTGAGCCCAAAGTTTCTGTTGCTGAGTGAGATATTTGTTAAGTGAGTTCTGCCCCATTTAACGGCCTGCCTTGCCACAGTTGTTAAGTGAATCACTGCAGTTGTTAAGTTAGTAACATAGTAACAGTTAAGTGAATCTGGCTTCCCCATTGACTTTGCTGGTCAGAAGCTTGCAAAAGGTGATCACATGACCCCAGGACACCGCAACTGTCATAAATATGAGTCAGTTGCCAAGCATCTGAATTTTGATCACGTGACCACTGGGATGCTGCAGCGGTTGTAAGTGTGAAAAACTGGATAAGTCACTTTTTTCAATGCCGTTGTAACTTTGAATGATCACTAAACGAACTGTTATAAGTTGAGGACTACCTGTATTCAGATGTAACAAAGCTAACCTGCGATGAGAAGTATCCAGAGGAGCATTAAAAGTTTGCAGTGTAAGCAATAAAGCCAGTCTTTGCATGCAGAATTATAAGCAAATGCTCATTTTTAAATGATAATGCACTTCTCCATTCTATTGCTTTTACATCCTGTTTGTCAATTTTCTTTTCAGTAAAAAGTACAAAGCGTGTATGTCCAGTTACTTTGTGGGAGGTACTTTTAAAATACTTTGAGAACTGTCACATAGATGTAGATTTAGGGTATATTCTGGGCTCTCTTTTCACTGCATGTGCTCAGAGGCTATAAGATTGTTGTTTAGATTCATTTGTCTTGGTTCCTTTTGTGCAGCAAGTTGTACTTGGTGGCCTAAATGGCCACTTTCATGATTCCTGTTACCTTGGAGGTGGCAACTTACAAACTATGTGACTCCCCAGCCTTCAGAACCCTGAAGCTGTTTGTCTGGTATCACAGCACTAACATTTAGCAGCAAAGATAATTTCTTGATTTTAAAAAAGAAATAAGGATAAAAATAGGTATGTTATTTATCATATTTATATGGCTGCCCATCTCACAAAATGTGATTCTGGGTGGCAAAGGAAGGAAGGAAGGAAGGAAGGAAGGAAGGAAGGAAGGAAGGAAGGAAGGAAAGGAAGGAAATAAATTTTGGCCTTTCCTTTCCTTTCCTTTCCTTTCCTTTCCTTTCCTTTCCTTTCCTTTCCTTTCCTTTCCTTTCC
>QLTV01003772.1:942173-955574 GCA_003457575.1 Thermophis baileyi
CTCTACGCTACGCTACGATACGATACCATACCATACCATACCATACCCCATACCCCATACCCCATACCCCATACCATACCATACACCATACCATACCATACCATACACCATACCATGTTTAGGAACCTTCCTTCCCAAACCATAAAACATAAAACATGTTAGCAGCAGTCATGGATTAAAACAAATTTCAATACAATTAGGTTTATGGGTGCTTAAAAAGATAGCATTAAGTGGATGACTTCTTTTCATTTGACTCTCTTCCCTTCTATCCTGGCAACATGCTTATGTAATTGGTTTCTCCAATGGAACTCCCAATCTAAATCCAATCAAATTGATTGGTTATGTGCCATCAGATCAGTGTTGACTCTTAGCAACTAGGTAGATACATTTTCTCCATGATGATCTGTCCTTAACCTGGTCTTTCAGGTCAAGCAAATAGTCACCTCTTAATATGTTATTTTGCAGGTGGCAATGGTTGAAGTCCAGCTTGAGATGCAATACCAGTATCCCCCAATGCTGCTGATTGCCTTTAGTGCTTGCACCACCATTTTAGTTGCTGTCCATCTCTTTGCTCTACTTATCAGCACTTGCATCTTGCCTAATGTGGAAGCAGTGAGTAACATCCACAACCTGAACTCCATCAGTGAGTCTCCCCATGAACGTATGCATCCATACATAGAGTTGGCATGGGGTTTTTCCACTGTTTTGGGCATCCTTCTCTTTCTTGCTGAGGTTGTCCTCCTATGCTGGATCAAATTTCTGCCAGTGGACTCTGTGTTGAGAAATGACACTACTGTTATCCAGAAGACCAGCCAGCATACAGGCTGGCATGCGGCCCTCATCTCTACTATAATTATGGTTCCTGTGGGGATCATCTTTGTTGTCTTCACGATCCATTTCTACCGGTCGCTTGTCCGCCACAAAACAGAACGCCACAACCGAGAGATTGAAGAGCTCCACAAACTGAAAGTGCAGCTGGATGGGCATGACAGGAGTTTGCAAGTTGTGTGACAGATGCCTTTTTGTTCCTACATCCATGTTCAGCTGAGTTGTTTTTTTTAGCAGCAGCAGCAGAAGAAGGAAGGCATGATAGGCTGTTTAGAATCCTATCTTTCTCTGATGCCAAAAATTTCGCTGCTTTTCATTTGAGGCCCAGATAAACTTCTGTTTGGTTCTTCGTACTACAGCCAACATAACCATGTTTATAAAATTGAAGGCTACTTACATTTGGGCAGTTATTCTTTCCACTTCCATAACTTGAAAACAGCCTATATAGCTGGATGGCTGTGATGCATTTTAATTGCTGCTACTTGTAGTATTTTTTGAGGAAATGCATGGAGTAAGAGAAAAGTCTGTTTGCCACTGCTCTCTCTTACTGGCAAGGTTTACAAGCATTACTTTGGGAATGAGTTTATACATCACCACATGCAAATAGATGCAATGGAAATTGTGAAATGTGTCTGCTTTGCGATTTCACACCCAGGGAGTATTTCTGGATTACCGACAAGGATAGATTCAGTTTGAGCCAAGAACTTTTACTTTGCCTGCATTTTTTTTCTTTGTTTATTATTTCATATTGCTTCTATAAAGTATTTTTTTTTCCCATTGAAAAAAGAAAAAACAGCCCTTAGCCCAGAAATCCCCATGTTTTGGTTAATGAGAATTTTTGTGAAAGTACAGTACTTTTTCTTCTAATTATAAAAGAAAGATTTAAAAGAGGAATATACAGTATGTTAAATTTAGAAATCTCTCTTGATTGCACAACAGACTTGTATGTGTAAGGTGGTAATTTAAAAACATCACAGCCCTGGAGACACAATTTGTTACGCTGCAGAAGGCCTCCAAGCTGATACCATTCTCCAATATCAGAAGACAGCTGGAATGTGAAGTACAAATTCTGATTGATGCGTAAAGTTATTTTATGATATAGAAATACTGTAGTGTCATGATGTGGATAGTATTTGGAAAAGGCCCTTTTGCAAGTCCAAGAATCCTTGTTCAAACCACAGTTCTATATGTTCAAAGAATTCTAGCTTAGCAAAATGTGGATGATTTCATTTAGCTCTGTTCAGTCTGGGAAAATTAAATTTTACCTTATGCATTTTAATTTAACTCCCTTGGGAGTTGGGCGGCATACAAATTTAATAAATAAATAAATAAATAAATAAATAAATTTAATAATAAGAGTTGATCCTATGAATAAACAGGTATCTTTCAAAACATGTGCCCTACTATTTACATGAGACATCAGTGTCCTATTTCACAGATCTTACAGTATGTATAATCAAAAAATACTGTATTTTGCAAATAAGAGGATAATTGTATGATGAATTACAAATACATTTCCCCAAAGTTTTTTCTTATGCAAAATTAGGGATACTTTGAAAAGGAAAAATAGAATATAATCATAGAACATAATCTCTGCTGGTAAATTGTTCAAAGGTAATACCTCATCCCTTATTTTCAGTGGTTTGCTTGCCAGATATATTTCTTTTAGTATAATATATCCATTGTATGTGCATTTTCTGCAAAAGACATACTAGTTGCGAAGCTACATAAAATACCAGTTATTGAATACTTCAAAACAACTCTTGTACTGCTTTTTAAAAAAAAAATCTCTTAAGTCATTAATGATTTAAATAATATGTGTATTGGAGATGGTATGAGTATTTGTGTATCTTCAAATTAGGCCTAAATCACAAGTCTGATATATAGCTGGTAATTGACTCTCTGAAAACTGCAGTACAACAAATAGATTATATGCAGTATTTACATGGCAGTAGAAGAGCCATATATTCCTGTAGTTAAAAAAAGTTTCTTAGGAGCAGTTGATTGGATCTGGATTAAGTTTCACTTTAGTTTTATTACAATAATTGGGACAAGCTAGCCACAATTTAATCTCATGTCCTTTGATATCAGCAGGGCTAAAATCTAGCACAATCTATTCTATATTCTATCTAGTGTAATCAGCAAACTGTAAACTCCAACTTAGGTTTGAGTCAGATATTGCCCAAAATCATGGCTATCAAGTATATTTTTAATTTTTTTTACATGTGACTCAATTCAGGTGGAATAAGATGAAAATAAAAAATAAGAATACTGTACAGTATTGTCTATGGAGATTCTCAATCATCCAGGTCATGGTTGTCCCGAAGGTGCTTTTTTCCCCAAGAGCTGAAGAAGCTTCTTGGATGAGAAGCGAAACGTCTTCAAAGAAAAACCAGAAAGTCCAGTTGCCTCTTGAAAAAAAAGCACCTTTGGGACTGTACAGTATTTGATTTTCTATTCCTAGCAATTCAGGAACTGAATTCCTGAACATTTATGAAAAGAAAGTTTGATTAATTACAGTTTGTTCCACTGAAGTCTTGAGTATTATTAAGACTTTTAACACAACAGCACAAGACACCAAAACCTTTATTACCATCATTATTTTTTTTTCACAAATCCAAATCATCATCACTAAGGATTGCCAAATGTTTGAGAAGGCTTTTCAAACTGTAAAATATAAAACTGTAAAAAGCTTTTCTATGGCTTCACTAAACAATGAAGCCACCACTTTTATCTTCTGTGTCCATCTCTCCTCCATTCTCCAGTCTTATTTACTACTTGATCTAGAGTTGCATTCTTACAGTATAACACATTATTAGATAGATGTTCCATATTAATTTATGCAACTGTTCCAGAAACGCACAACTTAAGGCAAAGAATCTCGTGCAGAACCCTCTTAAAGCACTGTATGCAAACTTGGAGCAGGATTATAAAAATACAGGATGAAGCTAGGAGATAAACTGAACTAGAATCCCAGCAAAGTGAACTGGAGATTCAGGAAACAACATGTAGGGAAAGGATGAACACATCTTAAAGTTGCTATGGAAACCCTGTCTCCTTGTCCAAAATACAACTGATCTTATCAGCATCCAGACTGCCAATTTCACTCTTATTGATCAATCTTATTGGTCATTAATTTGCCCATTTTGGCCTTCTGGTGTCTCAAATTTGTATGCCTAACGTCCAGCCTCAACTCTGGATCCATTGGAATATGTTTTGCATACTGCAGCCACATCGTGCAAATGACATCAGCAAATTAACCTCATTAACCACAGAGGTATCCAGTCCTCCCAAGGAGTCCTTCATGACTGACTTCCTGCAGAACCTCCTGGCTTCCTACTTTTGTGGTTTTGCCATGTTTTATCTGCTAGTATACAGGTAGTCCTCGACTTACGACCACAATTAAGCCCAGAATTTATGTTGCTAAGTGAGAAATTTGTTAAGTGAGTTTTGCCTCATTTTACGACTTGCCACATTTGTTAAGTGAATAGCTGCACTTGTTAAATTAGTAACACAGTTAAGTGAAACTGGCTTCCCCATTGACTTTGCTCATCAGAAGGTCGCAAAAGATGATAACATGACTCCAGGACACTGCAGCCGTCATAAATATGAACCAGTTGTCAAGCATCCAAATGTAAATTACAAGACCATGGGGATGCTGCAATGGTCATAAGTCACTTTTTTCAGTGCCGTTGTAACTTCGGTCACTAAATGAATTGTAAACTGAGGACTACCTGTGCAAGGATAAACCATATACTATGACCCATTTAGCCTTGCAATTTTAAGGAAGCATAGGAGATGAGTTTTGTGAATTTACTGCAATATGGTACTATAAGTGTGTTAGATATTCTCTGAATAATATAAAAACAGTAATAATGGAAAATAGGTCCATTCCCCAACAAGGTAAACTGGGGAAGTGAATAAGTTACATTATATTTTGTATATAACAACAGCTAAAATTAGGCTACATTTAGGAGTAACCAGTCTATCAGAAAAACCACAACCATACTATACAATAATTTCATTATCTATCAAAGACATGCACTTATAAAAGCCTTGTTAATTATATAAATACAGATGCTACCTTTTTCATGAAGATATTTTACTGTAGTTAAGAAATAATCCCTAGAGGAGGGATTTTTCAATCTTTGTAGTGCTAAATAAATAGTCGGAAAAGTCTTAACAAGATAGAATGTTTTATTATATATAGTAGTTATACAAAAAAACCCACTAAAGTACTAAAAAGAAATACACCAAAACATTCTGAAAATTCTTAATAAAATTTGAATTAAAACAACAAATATTTTCACTTATGATTCCAGAGAACATAAGTGAAAGGTATCATAGTTTATTAACATATATATTGACAGTGGCAAAAATCAATCTGACACAATATGGGGAGGGGGGACCTGGCCGTCAGTACAAGATTGGAAGTCTAAAATTGAAGAATATGCAGCAATGAAAAGTACATTTATGCAGCAGAAATCTAATGAAATTCAAACAAGAATGGTTCCCTTATCTACAGCAGCTCATGTAGCAATTCAAGCTAAGACATACATACATGCACACATATACAGGTAGTCTTGGACTAAACAACCATTTGTTTAGTTACCATTAAAAGTTACAACAGCATTGAAAAAAGTGACTTAGGGCTTTTTCACATGACTGTTGGCAGCATCCCCATGGTCATGTGATCAGAATTTGGGCGCTTGGCACCTGGCTCATATTTATGACAGTTGCAGTGTTCTAGGGTCATGTGATCTGATCTGGCAAGCAAAATCAATGGGGAAGCCAGATTCATTTAACAATTATGGTACTAACCCAAAACTGCAGTGATTCACTGAACAACTGTGGCAAGTAAGTCATTAAATGGGGCAAATTCACTTAACAATTGTTTCATTTAGCAACATAAATTTTGGGTTGAATTGTGGCTGTAAGTTGAGGATTACCTGTATATATAACTACAAATTCAAAATACCTTAAATATGCATACAGGTAGTTCTCAAGTTACAACCATTTCTTTAGTGACAGTTCAAAGTTACAAGAGCACTGAAAAAAGTTGAGTTGTGACCATTTTACACACCTATGACTGTTGCAGCTCCTCATATGATCAAAATTCGGACACTTGGCAACCGGCATATTGCAATGTCTCGGGATCATGCAATCACCTTTTGCAACCTGACAAGTAAGGTCAATGGAGAAGCCAAATCCATTTAATAACCATGTTACTAACTCAACAATGCAGTGATTCACTTAACAAATGTGGCAAGGTAGGTCATAGAATGAGGCAAAATTCACTTAACCATTGTCTTGCTTAGCAACAGAAATTTTGGGTTCAATTGTGGTCATAAGATATATATATATGTATGTATGCATGTATGTATCTTTCCTTTGTTTTGCCGGCATGTTTAACTAATTAAAAAAAAGGGTAAAAAAAAACTCCAGCAGATTTTTAGATTACATCCTTTTCCACAAAAAACAATATTTTCATTGCATTTATATTGTTGGGAATAGCAGTAGCAACGGCACGTACTTATATACCAGCACTTCAGTGCTTTACAGCACTCTAAGCCAGTGGTTCTCAACCTTCCTAATGCCGCGACTCCCCGGCGACCCCCCCTCCCCGCGCGCGATGAGGTAACAAAGGGCATGGCACCAGGGGTGAAATGCTCCCGGTTCGGGCGTGCCTGCGGGTCGCTGGACAGCTGGTAGCGATGGAAGCGGGAGACTTCGCCCACCCGCCCGGATGCCGCCATTTGGGTTCTTTTACTCTCTGCACATGCGCAAAGCGTTCTGCGCATGCGCAGAGGGTAAAAGAACCCAAATGGCGGCGTCCAAGCGGGTGGGCGAAGTCTCCCGCTTCCGTCGCTACCAGCTGTCTGGCGACCCGCAGGCACGGCCGAACTGGGAGCATTTCACCCCTGCTGACGGCACCAAGATGGCGGGCTAGCGCGTGGGGCGACCCCTGTGAAATGGTCGTTCGACCCCCAAAGGGGTCGCGACTCACAGGTTGAGAACCACTGCTCTAAGCGATTTACAGAGTCAGCATATTGCCCCCAACAATCAGGGTCCTTGGAAGGATGGAACGCTGAGTCAACCTTGAGTTGGTAAGGATTGAACCCCTCGGAGTCAGCAGAATTAGCCTGCAATACTGCATTCTAACCATCGGGCCACCATGGAAATGAAATGGCTTCATTTTTTATTTTTGGACAATGTAAATGGACTTACAATTAAGATCAGCTATGGAAGACAATCATGAATTGTGGCATCAATTTATTCATATGTCTATAAAACTAGTTAGAACAGGATGAGGATTGTTGGGAGCCAGTTTACTGTAGTGCAGCGGATCCCAACCTTTCCAGCTTGGTGGCCTGGTGGGCGGAGCAGAGGGGATGGTTCTGTGTGAGTGGCAGGCACGCACATGAATGTGAGCAGTTCCATTTGTGCAAACGGAAGGCGCACATGCCTACCACACACACAAATGGAGTTTTGCACATGAGTGCAAGTGCCCAACCACTCGCGCAGCCGGGTTCTGAATGGGCCGAGGCGCACTAGTGGGCGACGGCTCGGGGGTTGGGGAGCCCTGCTGTAGTGGTTAACGCAGCAAATTAGAAACCAGGAAACTGTGAGTTCTTGTCCTGCCTGGTACAAAACCAGCTGGATAACCTGGGCCAGTCACTCTATCTCAGCCCTAAGAAGAAGGCAATGGGAAACACTTCCAAAAATCTTGCCACGAAAACTGCAGCGACTAGTCCAGGCAGGCAGTAGGAGTCAATGACTTGAAGAACACAAAAAAATGTATTTGTGATTTTATTTCTTTGTTCAGCTTTTCCCCCCTCCATTTTCTAATCATGACTTTTAAAAAAAAATTTTTTTAAAAAAATTTGGTTAATTAAAAAAAAAACCTATACAAGGACATCTGTGATACAGAGATTGGAAGGTAAAGATAAAATATGAATGCTCTGGTATTTATGCATATGTGAATTCACCAGTCTTTAAAAATCAGCTTAGATACTGATCATCTTGCGATTAATAGATATTTTATTGGTATATCTCAAGGATGGCATCTTTGGACAAATGCCGTAATTTCTGAGAAGGATTAATAAACTCTGTTTTTAATTTATTTCTCTTATATTAAAGTTTGAGTTTGAGTTAAATAAAATAAAGAGAGAAATGAATGTATACCCACTCTTAAAACTAATGATTTTAACAGGGTTAGGGATAAGAAATATAACACTTTTAATTAATACATCTGAACATATAACCTATGGCCCTCCAGATGGTGAATTACAACTCTCAACAGCCCCAGTTAGTCAGCTAAGGATGAGGATTGTGGGTGCTGTACCACAACATTGACACATAAGCCACAGTCTATGTGTTGCAAGCAGACTTTCAAAGGAAATCTTCTGATTCCAAAAAAGATGCATGTATTCTCTTCACTGTTAACTTTAATTAAATTCAGTGACATCTGGAGAGCCACAGTGTAGATTAAAAAAATTAATTCAAATTATTTTAATTATAGTGGGGAAGTAAGACATTCTAGAACATAACTCTGAGAAGCACCCTTGTAGGATTAATGAATGCTGTATACCTTCGCTCTGGGGAGGGGAAAAAAGGAAGCAGGTTTATGAAAGCCCTGAACATTAATATCCAGCAGCCAAAGAAAAGCCTCAATGCTTTCCCTTCGGGGTTTATACAGGTGATCCCTTGAATGTTAGAGCAATGTCCAAGAGATTGTTACCCAGCTCTTCCTGTTCTCCTCCGAGACTAAACTCAGCAGTCAATTCTCTGAAGGTGATACATATGCGACGACTTTTAATATGGTTGCGATAAATGGCATGCTTCCACTGGTAGCGAGCAGGTCCGCTGAGAACGACGAGCGATCTCTGAGGTAGGTAAATAGCAACCAGGATTTCTCTGAGTGCGACTAACTTTGTGGATGAACAATCAGTGCTTTCTAGTTTTTCTAGAAGACTGCAATCATTAATCTGATACCCTTGAGAAATATCAGGAGATTTATACCTATGCATCTGCTTGTTTTCTTGAAGAACTAGAGGAAATAACTGGAGATTGTCCTCTGAGTCGCAGGACATGGAAAGTACGGTATCTGAGAGCAAGTTTAAACTCACCAGCCTTTCTCCCCATAGCCACCAGTCATCCCAATGTGGGTCAATAGCAGATCCTCTCTCAGGATCATAATCTAAATTGCACTGCTCAACAGGAGAAAAACTTTCAAGAACTGGATGTTTTCTCATTCGTGCCACAATCTCCTTGCTGAAGCTGGGCAACCCAGAAAAATTACCAGCTTTCAATTTCTGCTTCTTGAAGTTCACTTTGGGGCCGTAGTCCTATTAAAAAAGAGCAAAAAATATTTGAGGAAGGTTGAATTAAAAGATGAAGACTGTGAGCAATGAAATCCCCAATTCAGATTGCATCTCTAAAAAAAATGCAGGCTTAGGCTGTGGTGAAATCCAATTTTTTTTACTACCGGTTCTGTGGGCGTGGTGTGGCTTGGTGGGCGTGGCAGGGAAAATCTCCATTCCCACCCCACTCCAGGGGAAGGATATTGCAAAATCTCCATTCCCATCCCACTCTGGGGCCAGCCAGAGGTGGTATTTGCCTGTTCTCCGAACTACTCAAAATTTCCGCTACCGGTTCTCCGAACTACTCAAAATTTCTGCTACCAGTTCTCCAGAACCTGTCAGAACCTGCTGGATTTCACCCCTGCTTAGGCTGCTATTTTTAGTCCACCACCTGCAATAACAGGGTAAGAATATTAATTTATAGATTCTAGTTGAGATTTACACACATAGTCAAACAGTGCTGCTTTCTGAACAACAAACTCTTGGCTATAATTTTAATTAAAATTATATACCCGTGATGGCGAAACTATGGCACGTGTGAGCCATATCTTCTGGCATGCGAGCCGTTGCACTAGCTCAGCTCCAGCGCGCATGTGCGCGCTGGCCAGCTGATTTTCGGCTCACGTGGAGGCTCTGGCAGGGCATTTTTGGCCTCTGGAGGGCCTCGGGGGGGGGGCGTGGGAGAGCGTTTTCACCCTCCCCAGGCTCCAAGAAAGCCTCTGGAGCCTGGGGAGGGTGAAAAACGGACCTACCGGAAGTTGGGAAATGGCAGGGGGGTGGGTGTGGGGGGACACAGGGGGGGCAGCGCGGGGGGTCACGCACATGCACAGGGGGGTGGGTGCGGAGGGGCATTGAATTATGGGTGTGGGCACACGTGCGCAATAGCACACGCACGCGCGCTTTCGGCACCTGAGGAAAAAAGGTTTGCCATCACTGTTATATACTGTACATTTAAAACAAATTTTGAAAACAAATCTGTTTAAAATATTTGGTTTCTGCATTCTGATGATACTGTAGGAAGTATCATCTTAAAAGGTATCTCCTCCTATAAATGATCTTCAAAACAAAATCCACCATAAATATTTATACAGGCAAACTCGATTTCAGTGTAAGAATTTATAACTGTTTTGCATCTGACATAAAAAGTGTTGAACGATCTAAAATGTCAGACTATTAATGACTTTTGGCCAATATGGCAGTGTAATCAGTCAAACATCAACATATTCCAGCAGGGTTTTTATCCTGGTGATTAATTGTGCTTTAATTGCTCCTGAAATTGCTACCTGAAACATATTTCCTGTTTAACAACTGAAGAATATTTATTGATTGCTTAGCTGGCTAGTACCCAAGAAATTTCTGCCCTCAATTTGCTTTCTTAAGAAACACCATCGACAACCAAGAAAACAAACAAATGCATCTACAAACAAAACAAACTAGGATTTGTTTCTCATTCAAGGCACAAATAACCAAACTCCAATTATCATACTTTGGACACATTATGTGAAGATTTAATTCTCTGGAGAACTCTATATTTGGGGGGAAAGGTGGAAGTAGAGGAGTGACCAGGAGCAAGTTCGATGGACTGAGTTACAATGGTGATAGGTGGCCTAAAAGGATCACATTCAGGACATATTGTCACAGAAAATCTACAGTATATGGTTGTGATGTTAACACTGACTTGGTTGCACGTAATCAAATTGTAACTCTAGTTCTACTTCCTATTTAAATATTTGCTTATTTTCAGTAGCTTTGGAACTACAAGGAAACATTATACATTGTTTTTTTGTAATGGTTGGGGTTTTTTTTCTTTACAACCCCTTTGCTCTTTCTTTTCTCAATTGACTTTAAGATAGCTAATTTTAATAGGTCAAATGACAATAAAAAAGACTTGCTTAAAAGCATTTCTAGAGATTTTCTCACAATGAGATTTGAATTACGCACCTTTAGCTCAGTTTTGTTACCCTTTCTTTTTTCTCCTCAGTGCAGCTACTCCTTCACCTCAAAATTATCGTTCTAGCTTTTCTCCCTTTCACTGCTGTTTCTGTTGGAAGATGGGAAAGTATATATATACTTCTGTACTTCTGTATGAGAAGGTGGTTTGCATAACACATTGCATCACACACAGAGATGGTGGCAGTGTTCCAATATCTAAGGGGCTGCCAGAAAGAAGAGGAGGGTCAACCTATTCTCCAAAGATCAGAAGGCAAGACAAGAAACAATGGATGAAAACTAATCAAAGAGAGAACCGACCTAGAACTAAGGAGAAATTTCCTGACAGTGAGAACAATTAATCTGTGGGACAACTTGCCTTCAGAAGTTGTGGATTCTCCAACACTGGAAGTTTTTAAGAAGAAATCGGACAGTCATTTCTCTGAAATGGTATAGGGTTTCCTGCGTGAGCAGGGGGTTGAACTAGAAGACCTTCAAGGTCCCTTCCAACTCTGTTATTCTGTTCAACCATCTGTTATGCAAATACAGCCTATAGTGTGTTCATAATTCATTTTCTCATGTAAACCAAGAAAACTGGATTGAATAAACCCTGATAAAATAAACCAAGTACTTATCATGATTAAAACAGAATGAAAGTGGTTGCACCAGAGGTGCTACTAACATTTCTCTGTTGCTTTAACTTTTTATTTTGAAAAAAAATCACAGGGAAAGAGAATGGAAGGAAGAACTCACAAACTAAACAAAGATATCGCAAGATAAACACTGAAAGATGACCCCATCCCTACTTCCCAAAGTAAGGAGGAATTTAAGTTTGAGACAAGACCTGTTTTCTTCGGCCAGATTGTGATGGCTTCCATGTGCTCCGATCCATTAGCTCAACCATTTGATATTCCTCATTTGTGTTTATGAAGTCTTCCAGCAAAAAAACTCCTGGAAACTGGAAAGCCCAGCCTTCAAATTCTGATTGTTTCTCTCCCACAGCGAAGCCTGTCAGTGGGCAGTAAACAAAGTTTGCACTTTTCTGAGGAAAAAATGGAAATGCGAGAGGGAAACTAGTAACTAAATCTGATCTTCATGTTTGCTATTTGTCAAATACAGAAATATTTGCAGAAATACAGCCTTCTAATCACTTGCTTAAATGTGCTTTTAGGCAGAAATCCTGCATGTTATATTAAAGCTAGTCCTTTATTTACAACGGGTCTCTTAGAGACCATTCAAAGTTATAACACAGCCCCAAAAGCTACTTATGACCCAGTTTCAGAGTTACATCAGCTGCAGCACCACCACAATCATTTGCCCTTATGGCCAACCCAGGGATGCTGTAGTGCTCACCCCCTATCCCACCCCGCTGGGTTCCTACAGCCACTTAGCTACCCAAGCCTCCAGCTTCCTTCCCACCCAGCAACCAAGGGGAGATCAGGCCTCTGGAGTTTGCAACTTTCAGCAAGGAAGGGGAGATTAGGTTGTCTGGAGCTTGCAAGCCTCCAGTTTCTTTCCCACTCAGGGACTTGCAGGACTCAGCCTGCTCCAGAGCCCAACAACACCCAATTTACCATTCTGTTTTTTGAAGCTTCAGAGAGAGGCACTCAGCCCTGATTACAGGATCTTATAGACCTAGCCTTCTGACAACGCATGTGTTAATTCTCAGGCACCTGTAATTTTAAGGAGGTTCCATAAACTCCATAAAGAAATGGAGCCTCCTTAAAAAAAAAAGGAGTCTCCTTAAAAATATGAAATAAAACCCCCCTCATGCAGTATTGCAAAAGTAGAACCTAATGCAAAACAGCAGAGTTTGCCAGGCTTTCTGGATGGGAAGACAGCTACAGTTGCAAGAAAAGGGGCGTTGGCTTACCTGAACGGTCTTCTCTGTGCGCTGCAGGGAGAGTCCAAACTGGGTTAAACTTTAGTCGGTTGCTAAGGGACTGAGTTATTTTTAGAAGAAGAAGCACGCCCTCTTTGCCACGCTGGGTCCTAGCCCGCCAGTTTCAAAACGAAGACTTGGAAGCCTCCAACAGCAAGACGTGCAAACCGAATCCATGGCGACCCTGGAATGTACGCCCCAGGGTGGGTTTGGACTCTCCCTGCAGCGCACAGAGAAGACCGTTCAGGTAAGCCAACGCCCCCTCTCCTGTGCACTGCAACGGGAGAGTCCAAGCTGGGATATACCCAAGCTTAAGTCTCGTGGGAGGGAAAGGAACGGTCCAGGGGAGCAGATGGCGTGCAGACCCTCTGAAGGACCCTCCGGCCGAAAGCCGCCTCG
>QLTV01003772.1:973534-999490 GCA_003457575.1 Thermophis baileyi
AGTAGAATGACAGGAGAAGGGGGAAAAAAAACAGAGGGTTAAAATAGAGATAGAAATATAAGGGGAAAAAGAGTAAAAATGGATATTAAAATGAGAAGAAGTGTGGTAGAATTATGAGAAGGAATAGAATTGAAACATGGTAACAGACATTATGTGTTAAAATCAGAAATGGAAATGAATTGTAATTAATAAGGATAATATTGTTATGATTATTTGTATTGAAAAGTATGAAACTCGGAAAACAAACCATCCACGACATGAGATGTGTAAAAATAAAAAATAAAAAACTTTTTATAAAAAAAAAAGTATGGCTTCTGAATTTGGAAGGAATTAGGACAGAGTTGGGATGATATCTGTTTATAGAGATTAGAAACGAATTAATGATCCTGAGCTCTGTTTGAGACAAGTATTTTTCTGCTTGGGTTATATTTCTCTGCGGCCTGATTTCAGTTTGAATTTCAGTCACAGGTATAACTTCAGATGTTGATCTTGGTCCAGATTGCCTGTGTATCACTATTATTATTTAAATTTCTTTAACGAAATGTGGAAAACATTGATGTGTAAATAGAATATTCCATCCCCCACCATGTTGTACTTTTACTTACTTTAATTTAAAAAAATGGATATTAATTGTAAAAATAGGTTGAAAAGCAAAATTCAACATTGTTTCCTTCTGTTACAAATCATTTTCCAAAATTGTTGGATTTATAGCATTGCCACCAAATATGAAAAAAATGATCCAATCTGATATTGCATTTCCAGCCATTTTTTAAAAAATGCATTATCTATTTTGGCACTCCACACTGTATAATATACCACCAATAGAACATCTTATACCATTTTTCTCTAGGTATAATATTGATGGTATATTATCTATTTTTCCTTTGTTATTCCCATGGTTGCATATTTTTGATCTGTTTGGATTCTGCATTCATTGAACTACATAATCTTTGACTTGTTCATTTTCCAAATCATATCATCAGCAATTTATAGATAAGATCCAATATATTATCTAAATTTTGGGTAGTAAGCTTTTTAATTCAGGAAAATCTCTAAGTATCCTACTTAGAGCTGCCCATATTCAATTTCAGATAAAAAAGTAAAAAATCTTACATTCATTAACATTGACATTCTAAATTGTAAATAACGATTGATATACCTCTTTTTATCAATAGTCTAAGTTACCTAAACATTAGAGTGTTAACAATCTTCAATCAATATTGTACAAATGTCACTGTACTGAAACAATATAATATATTAAGATTTACAAGAACATAAGAAAAAAAAAGATGATAGGAAAAACTAACTGAGGGCTAACTGTTGCTTTCAGATACCTTCATATACATAAATGTATATGTGTGTGTGTGTATATTCCTCGATTTACTACCATTCATTCAGCGACCATTTTAAATTGCAATGGTGCTAAACAAAGAGACTTATTATCTGTGCCCAAAGTTACAGCTGTTGCAGCACCTCCAGTGGTCATGGGTGCTTGGCAGTCTACCTGTATTTATGACTGCAAGGGCACTGCAGCTACCCCCCCATCTCTTCCCCCATCTCAGCCACCTACTTGGCCCACCTGTGATTGCGAAGCTGCTGTGGTCAGAAGGCTCCAGCCTGCTCCCTGTCCTGCCAGGCCCAGGAGGCCTTCGTCTACTCCATCCTACCAGATCCAGGAGGCCTCAGCCCCTGGCCTGACAAAGCCCAAGTGGTCTTGGCCCACTCCTTGCCTCACTAGCACAAAGCACCCAACTTCAGCATTTTTCTCTTCTACTGCCAGGCACGCTCAGCCTGTGCGGGGTGCAGTTTTCTTACCAAAGCTACCTTGCACCATTCTTCAAGCATGACCTGAAGAAGGAGACTTCCAAAGCATTATAAAAACGGAGTCCACTTGGAGTACAGAAAAAAATAATAATAGTAAAGAAAAAGTGTTCTCCTTTAATTGTAATCTTTAGTTCCTTATGGTTTCCTCTAATGTCCAACCTTCAAAGTTCCATCCTGTAATGTTTTTTTAAGAGATTCAAAACAAAAACATTTCCCTGTAAGAATAATTCTTATAATTTCAAATCCTATTTCAAATCCACCTTTCTACTTTCCAAAATCAATGTTCTAATAATCTGTTTACTGATTATTAAAAAAATAATAACTTAGATCCTCAAATTTGTATTTAAAGCTTCTTTCACTAAGAATTGAAGAAAATTCACACAGTGCTGTAAAACGCCTTAATCCAAAAGTTCCTGATAACTGAAAAGCAGTTAACAAGCCATTTCTGAAGGAGGTTAGAAAAGAAAGTATGGGAACCAGTATCCTTTTGAAAGGTGTCAACTGCAGTATGAGCAAAAATCGATTTCTATTGTCTCCCAGAATTCTAAACCTACTGGAGACCGCTAGCTTGCAATCTCCTCACAAGGAGTATTATATTTTCCAGATTTGAAAAATACAATGGAAGGCATTTCAAAATGGAAAAAGTTGAAACTGACCTGTTAGGAAGAATCACAGCAGTAAAACTGAATGTTTTGCAAGGCCCAACTTTTTGATCCAAATAATCCCTAAAAAGAATTGAGGAAAAGGCTCTAAATGATTGATTTTATATGGTCTAATAAAAGACCCAAAATATGGTTTAAGATTTTAGAAGACTCAAAAGTACAGGGTGGACTAACAATATCCAAATGTAAGTTATGTAACTAAACTACTTGATTAACTTGGGTAACAGATTTGATTATAAAAAATTATTGTTGGATTGCTTCTATGGAAAAAGGAAGATTTCCAGATAGGTTGTACAAATCTTCAGTCTGAGGTATGCAGAAAAATGCAATGTATAATAGACCATTCAATAATAAGTATTGTTTTGAAAGTATGGAATAAGCATAGAAAAGAACCTACACATTCCTCACTTAATGATGGATTCTGGAACTTCTATAGCTAAGTGGTGTGATCATGTGAAATTGTGCTTTATGCCTTTGTCACTTAGCAATGGAAATTCCAGTCCCAATTACCTTCGTTAAGACTACCTGTAAATTAAAACTCTCTTCCAAGAGAACATTGTTAAATCTCATTAATTAGCTATATTAATAGATTAATCAGAATTTCTTAGAAAGTCTTATATGATATTGTAGAAAATCCATCAGGTTCTACAGATTTCTTCAATTTCAGTGTTTATATATATATATTTTAATTTCCTTTTCAGTATTGTCACTGGTTTGTAAAAAGCTTCATTTTTTATTCTGTGAATTTATAAACTGCCTTATGTTTTCATACTGTTCTAATGTTAATATTTACTACATAATCTGGAATAAGAAAATGATTTATTTTCTGTTGTTGAAACATATCTGTTGCCATCCCAATTAATCATAAGAATTTTGTCTTGTTCCTTTCATAATTGATACCCAGCAGTTTATCTAGTTTATTACCTTTTTCAAAATATTTTTGTTTGGCAAAGCTCAGCTTCTTATAAGTGTCATTTATAAGTGTCATTTACTTCTATTAATATGTGTATAGATAGCCTTAATCTTCTCCATAGTGGTGGAGATAGCATCCAGGAATGGGTTAACCTCGTCTGTTCAGTTGATTGGACTGAGTCTGTTAAAGTTGTAATGCCATGTCTCTGTTGCTAGGGCACCCCAGCTTTTGACTCAGTCCTTCAGTCTGGACAGAGGTGTCAAGAGTTTCTCCTTCAATAGGTTAATTCTTCCTGGATGCTTCTTCACACTGAATTTGACACCGATTTCCAATCGTGAGTTTAAACTAGCTGACTCCCCCTAGGGCGGTTGAGTCGCTGGGTGATTCCCAGCGGCAAGAGCTTTGGCTCTAGCTGCAGGAAGGGCCCTCTGCTGTCAGATTAGCCTGAACAGCTAATCTTTCCTTCCGTTGAGCTGTCATTGCTCTGGATAAACTGTGGAGCTTCGCGCTCCCCTCTCAGCAGCAGAGGCAGCCATTGTGGAGCTTCGCGCTCCCCTAATCAGGGGAAGCGGCAGTTTGTGGAGCTTCATGCTCCTGTCGTGGGCGAGTCGGGCGGCCATTGCGGGAGCTTCGTGCTCCAAGAAGAGACTGGTTGCCGCCCAACAATATTTGACAGCGCTGAGAGGCCGGTGGAGTCCCGCGCTCCCACCTAAATGAGTCAGTGGCCATTTTAGGAGCTCCGCGCTCTGTGCAGAGACTATTTTACTGCCCGACAATATCTGAATGCGCTGAGTCACTGGTGGAGCTTCGCGCTCCCAAAAGCCAGAAGCCTAATTCCTGGCTGTCGCCCTACCGCCCCCTGCAACTGGTGTCGCGGCTTCAGAGGAGCTTCGCACTTCTGTTCACTTTGCCGCCAGCACTGCCGCTTGTTTAGGAGTCTTGCGCTCCATTCATATCTTTCAAGCTGCGAGTGGCCCAAGCACTGCTAATAGCTAGCTGCTGGAGGAGCTTCGCACTCCCGCTTAATTGCAAATCAGCCGAGCCAGGACTCTCTACTACCCCTCAGCTGCAGCACGAACTCGCAACCAAAAGGGCACGAAATTTGAATCCAAGATGGCCGACGCAGAGGCAGTTGGGAGCTGCTCTGAGGCAGCCAGGGTAGAGACAACAGCCCATAGAGCTACTAAGCATAGAGCTAAGGCGCATAGTAAAAGGGACAAGCCTAGGAAACCTTCTAAGGCTGAACTGAACGATGAGAGGCGCAGAGACCAGGCCCTCAAAAGGATCTGTGACAAGGCCAGTAAGGGCAGAGCCCATTCTTCAGACAGACCAAGTGAGCCTTGCCGTTCAGACAGATCGCCCTTACAAGAGCTTGAGGGCCCTATAGACCAAATTTCCCTTCAAAGTTTCCCCTTGCCTGTTCCTACTACAGGTCTTTGGGGATCTGTTTCAGACCCACCTGTCTCGTCAGCAATGGGGGAAAGGCCAATTAAGAAGCCCAGGTCTTCCCCTTCGGCCACCTTCACACCTACGGCCGCTGGCCTTCGTTCCAATGCAGGCAGGGAACACAATTTTCCTGACAATATTCAGGATATTATTGCAGAAGCCATAAAACAGGGCATATCTGCAGGCTTGCAGCAGCCCAGGAGGGCTTACTCTGACGTCTCTGACTTCTCCTTAAATTGCTCCCGTTTGTCTGACCCAGGTCAGAGCAAATTGCCAAGGTTGCAGGAGCCAGGTTCCCCTGTTCCCTCCCAGGAAAACCTGCATTCACTCTCAGAGAAGGTTGAGCAAAGGGATTTGGAGCTGTCAGAGGATGAAGGCCTAGTACCTGAACAGCCAGCATTTAACAGGTTATTTCCACCTAGCCTTTTCAAATCCCTACTCTTCAAGGCCACAAATGCAGCCCGTCTGGGGACACGCGCTGAAAGGCCGGAAACAGCGGATCAGGCAGGCACCAAAGACCCTCTCAGAACCAAGCAAGGAGGCAGAAGTCATTCCTTCCCCAAGCCTCTTCGTGGATGTAGTCCAAAGGCAGATGGCAGCTCCGGGGACACCCCCTAATCCATCTTCTACGGACAAGAGATATTTTAACGTGGGACCAGAGTTAGCTAAGGCCCTGCACACCCCATCTGTGGACGCTCCGGTGGCAGCCTTGTTCTCCAACATCCCTGGAGAACCAGAGGAGAGCCTTAAACCAGAGGAGAGATGCACTGAACAGTCACTTCAGAGAGTCCACCAGGCACCTGCTTGGGTGGTTCGTTCTTCTTTCTTTAATAGGGCCACCTTAATATGGCTCCGTCAATTGCAGGACAAGATCCCGGCGACAGACTTGAGGATGCATCAAGACCTGAATAAGATAATGGCAGCGGTGCAGTTCTCAGCTGGCACCATGCTAAACTCGGCCCAGTTTGCTTCCAAAACTATTGTGTCATCCGTGGCCGCCCGGCATTTACTCTGGTTATGACAATGGCAGGCGGACACCCGCCATAAGTGGTGACTGGCATCCTCCCCCTTTACAGGAGACAAATTGTTTGGGGAGGCCCTAGAGTCCATGTTGGTGGAAACCAGAGACAAGCGCAAGGTTTTACCTTCGTCGCAGCGGAGGGGTGAATTTCGTCCCTACCCTCCTGTCCGCCAGCCTTCCTTTCGGGGACCTGACACGACCACGGGTTTTTCCCGATCTCAGGGCCTCTTCGGCCACAGACAAAGAGCTCAAGACAGGCCTGCTAGAGGTAGACCCTTTCCATCGAAACGGCCCTTTTGAGGAGGAGTAAGTCGTTCCTTCCGCTGCCCCAAGTAGCTGCACATCCGCACCTCCCATCGGGGGACACCTGGCCCTTTTTGCCGACCGATGAGAGGATATCACTTCAGACACCTGGGTCAGGGAGACAGTGAGATCCGGTCTCTCCCTGGAATTCCTCTTCACCCCTGTGAAGTTCTTTATCCGTTGCCCTGTCTCAAAAAATGCTTCAAAAAAGGCCCTCATGGATTCAGCCATACAGTACCTGCTAGACATTTGAGCCATCCAGTGGTTTCCAGAGGGTCAACTAGGGCAGGGGTTCTACTCAATTCTCTTTGTGGTACCCAAGACCTCGGGCAGGTGGAGAGCTATTCTTGACCTCAAATGACTGAACCGCCATCTCGTTTATAGGCGGTTCAAAATGCAGTCACTTCCATCAATTCTTGGGGGCGTGAGAGAGAGCGACTTCCTTGCCTCAATTGACTTAACGGAGGCCTACCTGCATATACCGATTCTGCCCCTACATCAGCAGTACCTCAGGTTTTTCTATGCAGGCTCCCACTACCAGTATAGGGCCCTTCCATTCGGACTTTCTTCTGCACCTAGAGCGTTCACAAAAATCTTAGCCGCCTTGGTGGCCCACCTCAGGACTAGACCCGTGCGTGTCCAATGTTACCTGGATGATATTTTAATCCAGTTCTCCCTCCATCAAGCGAGTGAGGACCTCCAGGTAACGGTCCAGACCCTTAGACACCACGGGTTCTCTATTAACATGGAGAAGAGCCACTTTACTCCTCTAACCGGCTACTCCACTTGGGGGCGGTTATAGATTCCCTTGAGTGCAGAGTGTACCTGTCCCAGGAGCGTCAGGACAGTCTCAGGGAACTGGCCGGTAGGGTCCAAAGAGAACGCAAAGTGCCCTTAGCTCTGCTCTCAAAGCTCCTGGGCAAGATGGTGTCCAGCATTGCCATCATACCATGGGCATGTCTGCACTCCAGAGACCTCCAATGGTTTCTCTTACCATTCCAGAGGACAGGCAGGAGCAGTTCGCCAGCCAGAGTCCAGGTTCCCAGGGAGGTGCTCCGTTCCCTCAACTGGTGGAGATCTCCGGCCATCTCCAAAGGATGCCTTTTCCGAGAACCTCAGCGCATGGTCGTGACAATGGACGCCAGCCTCTTTGGTTGGGGGCCCCACTCCCAATCGTGCGTAGCTCAGGGTCGGTGGAACCAAGTCGACCGGAAAAGGAACATTAATTGGTTGGAGTTACGAGCAGTCCACCTGGCCCTCCGTCATTTCCAGCACTTGGTCTCAGGCAAGCACATCCTAGTGCTAATGGACAATGTGACCACAAAGGTGCACATAAACCGTCAGGGGGGCACCAGATCGAAGTCCCTCATGCAGGAGACCAGGCTCCTGGGCATATGGGCAAAGAGACATCTGCTTTCCATCTCTGCACACCACATCTCCGGGGTATCAAACGTGCAGGCGGACTGGCTCAGCAGGACAGTGATCGACCATGCAGAGTGGCGCCTGCACCCATCCATCTTCTGGGAACTGATGGACCGTTTCGGCCTCCCGGAGGTGGATCTGTTTGCCACCCCAGAAAACTCACAGCTGTCAAGGTTCTACTTGAGGTTCCCAACTCAGGGGGCAGGGGGAGTCAATGCTCTCTGCAGCCCGTGGCCTCTGGGGCTTCTGTATGCCTTTCCTCCTCTTCTCCTTCTGCTGAGAGTAAGCAGGAAGGTCCTAGAGGAGAAAGTGGAGGTCTTGCTCCTGGCACCACATTGGCCCAGGAGAGCATGGTTCGCCGACCTTGTGAATCTCTCGGTGACCCAAACCTGGAGGATCCCTCAGGGCGAGGCCTTCCTCAGCCAGGGGAAGTTGGTCCACCCGGATCCTCAGTGGTTCCAACTGACCGCCTGGCACTTGAGTGGAGTGGCTATTACATCAGCCAGGCGGATCTCTGAACTGGCGGCTCTTTCAGTGAGGAGTGACCTGTGCATTTTTCACACAGATGGAGTAATTTTGCGGTTGGACCCCTCCTTCATCCCCAAGGTGAACACTTGGTTTCACAGGGCGCAGGAACTCATTTTACCCAACTTCTGCCCTAACCCAGTCCATCCCTTGGAAAAAAGGTGACACACCTTGGACGTGAGGAGGGCCCTCCGCATCTATATTAAGAGAACTGCCAGCCTGAGGAAAACAGGCCCTGTTTATTTCCTTTCAACCGTCTACCTTAGGTAACAAGGTCACGCCTTCTACTATGGGACGGTGGTTGAGACTAACAATCGCCAAGGCATACGATCTACAGTCTCTCCCTAGACCTACGCAGGTGACAGCGCACTCAACTCGAAGCGCAGCAACGTCAGCGGCTTGGGCTACGCAGGCTTCTCTGGAGGAGGTCTACAGGGCGGCCACTTGGTCTTCCCCTTCTCCGTTGATTAGGCACTATAAATTGGACATCTTCGCCTCAGCGGAGGTGGCATTCGGTCTTCGGGTCTTTCAACAGGTCCATACAGAGGGAGAGGCCTCGGACTGGGCTGTAGCCCACCCATAGGACAGCCAGCTTTGGTATGTCCCATTCCTGGATGCTATCTCCACCACTATGGAGAAGGGGCGTTGGTCTTACCTGATACGCTCCTTCTCGTGGGGTGGAGATAGCATCCAGTCCCACCCGATGACTGCCTGGTCCTCGGCCAGCAAGGAAGTTCTTCGATACCAATACATCGACTCTGTCACTTCGTCTTCATCAAAAGCTGGGGTGCCCTAGCAGCAGAGGTGTGGCATTACAACTTTGACAGACTCTGTTGGGATATTCATGAGCAGGAAGAGTCATGTGGTAACTCAGTCAGCCAATGTGAGTAAAGTGCTACTGAGTCTGTGCAAAAGGAATTAAGCAAGAAGCTGGACATGTTTTCCAGTCTCTGGTCTGTCTCTGTATCTCTCTGTGTGAAGACTTCATTATGATATGTTGCTGTAAAGAAGAATGTATGGTATTGTAAATATTTTGATAAGATTATAAAGAAGTTATTTGATTCAGCAAATGCAGTCAACTGTGAGAGCTTCTGATTTATTTTTCTACAATAGAGAAACAAAATTTTCTAACAGACTCCGTCCAATCAACTGAACAGACGAGGTTAACCCATTCCTGGATGCTATCTCCACCCCACGAGAAGGAGCGTATCAGGTAAGAACAACACCCCTTTTGTTCTAAAACAAATCTTAGTTCTAGCTTCAGTTCAATGATCAAGTTGTTGGTTTGGTTTGTATAGTTTTGTATTTGATGCTATTGAAATAGTTTCCTCATAAATGCTTTATTTGAATTCCATACTGTAAATAACCATCAGAAATTAAATCGGTTTAGACGTTCTTTAATCTGTATTGATCCTTCAGTTTAATATTCTCTTTTAGCAATAATAATAAACACTCCGCCACTCGAAGAATCCTCTGTGTAAGCTTACAGTTATTGGATTATGATCAGCATAGGTAAGAGATCCAATTTCCATATCTATATGTTTGGTTGGGAATGAATTAGAACATGTCACTCTTTGAACAACTTCTAGGAATAGAAAAATAATATGTATATTTCTTTACTGAAGGGTACTTGTGGCTCTCCACATCTGAGAGGGACAATAATGATATGTAATCTATAACAATTTTGGACATTTGCCAGATATCTTTTTTTGTAATCCAGAATTGTCTAAGTTCAAAGAGAATGTTCCAAAAACTAGAACATCTTTTTCTGCAATTTCAAGGAGTGATTGATTTTTTTCATAAAATTTTGTTTGTTATCGTTTGGACCATAAATTGAGGTGATTGATATTTTCCCTTGTTCAATCATTAATTGCTTCTAGCTCAACATGCAGAACCTGGAATAAAAGGACTAATTCTAGGAGGTTCTTATTGATAAATTATAGATTAGCAATAGCCCTTAGAGTTATATACCACTTTATAGTGCTTTAAGCCTTCTCTAAGCAGTTTACAAAGTCAGCATATTTTCCCCAACAATCTGGGTACTCATTTTACCAACCTCAAAAGGATGGAAGGCTGAGTCAACCTTGAGCCAATGAGAATCAAACTGCAGGCAGGCAGTAGTCAGTAGAAGTAGCCTGCAGTACTGCATTCTAACCACTGCGCCACCACGGCTCAGTGTATCCTTTCAGATTGTAAATACAATTCTTCTGCAGTATCTATGGGTATTTGGAGTACAGGTATCATGCTATGCCATACTGCATCTAGAGTGAATCAGGACCCATCAATACTATCCAAGGATCTGGCACAATAATTTTTTCCCTAGAAGTGCCCATAAAGGTGCGGGGTGGGGTGGGGTGGGATCTCCTAATTGGTTACCTGAGGAAAAGTCTTGTTGAAAACAAAAAGATCACTACTTGTTTCATGGAGATGGAAGCCCTTTTGTAAATCAATGCTCCAGCAAATAACATGTTATTTCAAAATTCATAACAGCCCAGATTTAGTAGTTTTGGTCATCCTTCAGGTTCATGGACGTCTGTGAGAGATGTCCATGATAGATACGGGAATAACTGTTAACTTCATGAACCTGTCCTTGTTGAGGTTACAACATCTGTATTCTTTTGATGCATAGTCCACAAAACTGTCAACTAATGGGAGGCATGATAGTGTGAGGTTAAAACAAACTTTATAGAGAATCAACATGTGAAATTGGAGAGGAGCAAGCAATTTGCCTGAATATTTAAAAAATACAAATAATAATAGCATAGGAGAAAGCAACAAATTTAAGAATAAAAGCAAGCTGAAAAAGTTCTCTTCACAATCTAATTCTAAAAGCTCCAAACTTAAAATAGTTGAACTGCTATTGTACGAAGGCAACAAACGAGTTACATGTGTTATAATCACCTAACGAATATGTAGAGTCTGTCTAGTGTGGTTGTTAAATTTTTTATTTTGTTTTACATATACATATCAATGTGTGAACATTGTGGGACTTGGGTGTCATACATCCTGATACAAATAAAACTAGTAAAATCATAGTTATTACATTCAACCAATTTATATATTTCTAATAATAATACACATTTATATTAAGTTATAGTCTATCATTATTTGATTATTCAAGTATACACTAATATTCCCCTTTTCTCTTGATCCTATCCTAACTTTTAATCATGTCACCCTTTTATTAAAAGACATTTTCTTTCTATACTACCTAACTTGCCACCATTCTAAGAAAAAAGGGAAAGAGAAGAGAAAAGCAAATCAGAACAACAACAAAAAAGAGAACTCCTTTCCTTTCTATCCATCGTCTCTTGCCTGCTTCAGACTTTGGTTGCTATGCTTTTTTTTTACTTGCCTCCCATATTCCTCTCTTGGATCTTTATCTCTGTCTGTATCTACTTCTTGGCTATTCAATCTAAATGTTTCTCCCATCACTACCCTCTTCCACTGCCTAGCTTCCAAAATATCTGCCCAAACCCCTATCTCCCTTTCGAAAGTATCTTCCTGTATCTTCAATTCTCTTTTCAACTCTCTTAAGATATTTTCCCCCTGGTTTAATTCATCAATCACTGTTATTTTTATTATTATTATCTCCTCCTTATCTTCTTCTTTTGTTTGCTGGTTCTTCAGTTCAATCTTTTCCTCCATTTCTTTTAGCTCCTCCCTTTTCTGAGCATATTGATCCTTACTCATCATCCCTCATATAGTATTTTCCATTTTTTCCATAATCTCCTTAAATCCTTTCTCCATGATATCCTTTGTGCTTTGGAAAATCAACGCCATCTCCTTCAAAGTTCCACTCATTTCTTCCTTGTTAAACATTTTCTTTTGTTTTAAAAAAATCCAACTTTTGTCCAGTAGTCCAAGAACCATTTATTCAGACCTAAAGTTGCCCTTCAAGAAGTACACTAATCACAGTTCTTTATATCCCATAGGTATTTAATCAGTTCCGTTTAAATGGTCCCAGGAGTTATCAGGTGCCTCTTTATGTCCCCTTTACAGATTCAGTCTTCTAATATAACATTCAGGGGTCACTTTAATTAAATAACTTCCTTGTTCTCATATTTGAATCTCCAGTAGTCATGGGGTAGTTAGATATAACCCATTAAATATTTTCACAATCCTTCATGTAAGTATTCCCATACTTGTATATTTTTCTTTCGTCAGCAGGTGGCGCTCTCAGCTTAAATTTCAGTGTTGCCACTAATCAATCTTATTTTAATCTTTCAATCGTAATTTTAATAATAGTTCAATTGTAAAAGCAGAATAAAAATTTTAAGCCAATAATTCCAGTATTTTAAAATGCCTTCCCATTACCACGTCTTCCCAGTTTAAGAGTCCAATTTTCTGTATTTTTAAAAAATTATTGTTTTTCTCTCTTTAAGTCTTTTCCTTCCAGTCTGATATTTTTTTCAGTATACTTAATCGCCGCTTTAACAAATAGTTCTGAGCAAATAGTTCTATATTAGTCCTTGGGGTTAGGTTTTAAGTGAAAATGAATCCTCTCCCCCAGTTCCAGTCACTATTCACTGTTCAGCTCCAGCACCAGTCTTAGTTGTTCCTCGGTTGTCCCAGCTTCATGGCAGCCATCTTTAGCCTGCCTCTTCTCCTTGCTGCGGCTGAGAGGGAAAAAGAACCCCGGGTCAGATAGGAGAGCTGCGACTCTCCGTGACCTCACAGGGCACCTCTCTTTGCTTCACTGCCCCTACAGGGCGGCTTTGGCTCCTTTTGGAGCCCACCAACGGGGAGAACTCGGCCCAGGAGCGCGGAGACCCGCTCCTCGTGTCCAATCTCGCAGCGACGTCAACCGGTAGAGTAGAATAATCTAGTCTGTCTAGTGTGGTTAAGGCATCAGTGGAGAAACCAGGAAACCATGAGTTCTAGGCCCACTTGAAGTACAAAGTCAGCTGGGTGAACTTGGGTCAGTCAGGAAGGAGGCAATGGCAACCCGTTTTTGAAATCTTGCCAAGGAAACTGCAGGGACTTATCCAGGCAGTAGCCAGGAGTCAACAGTGACTTGAAGGCACACACCCCCAACATTCCAATAGCAGAGACTATATGTAGCTCATGGTTGAACTGTGGAGCCCTTGTTGATATAGAGATACAAAAATGTGTTGATATATTGGTATAAAGAAGAATTAACAAACTTAATGGAGGGGAGTACTTAGAACAATTAAAAAGGAGAATTCTAGTTTTGCTATGGTAAATTCTTCCCAAAAGCCTTCATAAAATAGAAGATAATAACCCCTAGGCTTATGCATAGTTTTTATCTGGTGTTCTGACATTGTCCAATAACAGTCTCAATGGTAATTTCAACTTACATTCAACCAGTAACTGCATATAACAAAATTTATGAATTTAAAATTATTGTGGAGAAGAGCACTGTAAGATTACAAGAAAAAACAAATACAGTACTTTAGGGAGTGGGAGATTTATGGTAACATTAAAGGATTCTGAGACAAGGAAAGCAGCAGTAATATTAACTGAGAAATATTATTCTCTGCATCTTTCCCAAATATGAAAGCTTACATCCCAAACCTTTGAATAAGTGTGGTGTTGCTAAATAGTGTGATGTTACAGGTTGCTCAGAGTAAGGGCAGATGGCACAACAGATGATTAATAGTTTATTCTCTCACTCAACTTCTGCAGTGCCAAGTCCATTCCAGTGACTTGAAAGAAATTTAATGGCTGACCAGCTGCAATGGATTTAACAGAATTTATTATTTTTACATATTCTGTTAGAACTATGAACTTCTAATAGTCATCAAAATCATATAACAAGACTTTTCTTTTTCCAGATTGGAGATACACACTATTAATCATATAAGCATGCACCAAAGAGGCAGATACCTGACAAAAAAGTAGCAGCTGTATCAGTATAAACAGGGAGTGCAGCTGCAGCAGTCTACAGCAGAATTCAAATTGATAGTAGATTCTTTCTAAAACTCATATTTGAGTTAGTGTGGCTTGGGCACTGAGAAGAATATCAAAAAGACATCAGTATGTACATTAATTATGAAAAGGTGTTTGATTGCCCTTATCATTAAGTAGAGAGAGCTACAGAGTCATTTGAGTCCTGGGCTAACCAATTCCATTTATATAAGAAAAGTGTTCAGAATTAAATTTCCCAAGGTTGGGCCTGCTAATAAAGCTTATTTCAGGACAACAACTGTAGATTCAACTGCTTCAGTCCACAAGAAGGTTCTTTCATGAACAGTTAAAATCATACAGCAGTTTGGCAGGTTGACATAAGTGAGAATCCATAATGTACAGTAACCATACATATCAGAAAAGAGCAAACTTGTGAGGTTGTGATTGGATGAAGAATCTGCAATAGCACCTGGTGCAAGATGGAGACATACAACATTGGCCAGAGAAAATTTCATGGCCAAGATATTTTATTTTCTCTAAACAAAATTGCAGTGTAGATTTAGAAGATTTTACTAAATGCAGCAAGAAGATACACAAAGTCCTATTTGCACACTTCTTGTGAAGGTGAAGCAAGGAGATGTACTGAATAACACAGGGCTGCCAGCCAACGTAGATGGTCTTTAAATGTTGCTGAATTTTGCTACAAAAACAACAGCCACAGCTTCTCTATTTTCAACACATGTCAATACAAAGTGCTTTTCAAAAATGGTTTCGTGCTCTCTAAACCATCAATCAGAGAGTCACCTTTATTTTGTTTACTCTGATCAATATAACTTCAGACAGTTTCTCTGGTGTAAATTTTATATATGTGGCTAATAAAAGTCATTGCTTTAGTTAGACTGGCTCTCAGTCAGGTGTCATGGACAAAGATAAGAATGAACAAGTTTGAGAATTTGATTTATATCAGACCATGAAGGATTATAATAACACTAAATAACTTACCTGAATTTATCAGTTGGACTCTTCCTTTCAGAAGCTCCCTTACACATAGTCCTCACTTAATGATGGTAATTAGGTCAGGAAATTCTGTCGCTAAGTAATGCGGTCATGAGGTGTGACATACGACACTGGCAACTTGCAATGGCAGTTTTGGCACTTCTGGTTGCCATCATTAAGCAAATTTTCTATAGTTATTAAGTGAGAAATTCACATGACTGTAACTTGGCAATTTCCTTCTGGCTTTCTCATTGACTTTGCTTGTGGGAAGCCAGCAGGAAAGGTTGCAAATGTCAATGACATGACCATGGGACACTGACAATTGGAAATGTGGGACTGTTACCAAGCTTACATGATGTAAGCCGCCCAGAGTCCTTCAGGAGTTGGGCGGCATATAAATTTTATAAATTAAATTAAATTAAATTAAATTAAATTAAAGTGTCTAAATCATGATTGCGTGACTATGGAGTGCTGCGATAGCCACAACTTTGAGGACGAGTCATAAGTCTAACTTGTTCAGACCCATCGTAACTTTGAATCATCACTGAACAAATGGTCATTAATTGAGAACCATCTGTAATCAGGTTTCATTTAGGGATCAAGACAGGTTGATCATTGGACAGGCAGAAACAAGTGGAGATAAGTGCTTCCTCAGATAGCCAGGCCCTATGCCATGAAGTGCTTTAAAAGTGAAAACGAGAACCTTGAATTGTAGATAGAAATGAACTGGTAATCACTGCAGCTTATGGAGCAGCATGGTCACATGAGCATAGACACCACTCCCAACGCTACCTGTGCTACTGCATTCTGGACCAGTTGATGGTCTTCAAGGGCAGCTCCATGTAGAGCACATTACAATAATCCAATCTTGAACTGACCAGGGCATAAGCAACTGTCCAAAGAGCCTACTAGTCCAGAAATGGAATAGTTAGCAAACTAGATGTGCCTATGCAACAACCCTCTTGGTCAAAGTTACGAACAAAAACAGTCTAAGAGGACCCCCAGATTATGAATGGGGAAGTGCTACCCCACTAATAGTTAATGTAGTATCTCCAAATCCAGAGGACCCCAGATATAGTCACTCGGTCTTGTCAAGATTCAGCCTGTTTCTCCCCATCAAGATCCACAGAGGCCCCAAGCCTTGGATTTCAGCAGCAGCAGCCAGTCTATCTGATGTTGAGATGTACAGCTGGGTATCATCAGCATATAGGTGGTGCCTGACTCCAAACTGACAAATAACCTCACCCAGAAGTTTCATGGTAAACAGAAGGTAAACAGAAGGGGAGAGAGCATGAAACCCTGTGGCACCCCACAAGTGATGGCCGATGGGCACAGTCTCTCCGTCTTCCAACGACTTATTTCAAGCTTCATCTTTCCATATATACAATCATTTCTTCAAGTAACTGTTTGTGGTTAGATATTCATTTCCTCTTTAGCTTATTATGATAAAATAGCATCCTGCAAAATCTAAAAAAAAAAAAAAAGCATGAGGCAGCATGTAAATAGATCGCAGGAGGCTTCAAAATACTGAAGTGCAATCAATCACATTTATAAAAAATGAATTAGAAGCATTCATGGAAATAAATGACACTGGAGGCAATATTTACATTGCCTCCTAGAAAAATAAATCATAAAAATAGTAATGCTTTTTAAAGATCATTACATTAAGTTTGGTGTATGCCAAGGGAGATTTTTATTGATGCTGAGGATCCCTGCTGGGAGACAAGTCTGGCTTGTATGGAGCACATTTTCAACATGGAAATAAGTTATGTGTGTAATAAAGAACTCTGGTGTTTTTATGTATCAGACATTTTAGTTTTTGACTTGAATAACTGGGAGTTCCATTCTTTCTTTCTGGCTGTGCAACTTGTCTAAAATGGGGAAGATACAGCTGATCTAAAATAAGTAAAAACATAAGTAAAACATTTAAAGTATTGTTCAGTTTCATAAAATGCCAACTGAATATCCAAATAACATCAAATGATAATATTAAGTGAGGAAATCCACCTGTGAGGAAATCCATCTGCCAGATTTGTCTCCCAGCATCCCTTTTTAGGTCTTCAACCCCCCCTTGGCTGGCTGAACTTTTGCCTTGCCAAGGAATACACTGCAGCACTAAGTGTGGTTATGGTTTAAAATTAATGGGGCAAGGAAGAAATAATTATCTTCTTCCATACCTCCATGACAATTGGAAGTAATGCTGAAAAGGAAGTAATATGCACTTCGTTTCAGTCTATTTTCCCAAGATTGGATAAGATATTCTGCTCCTGAAGTGAAGGTTTGTTTATCTTTCTGGGATATTCTCTTTGGAATATATTTTTTCCTTCTGGCTACTCTTTGCTTTGAAGACCTAATGTAAGCAGATGTTTATGGTCTAAGAAAGTGAGACTGAATGAATTCTGAAGGACTGAAAGAACTCATGAACAAGGCTTAATACTGACCATAAGTAATATTGAAAGAAATCTTCATAAGTGAAGGATTACCCTTCCCTATTTCATATGGAGGGGGACAGTAAACAACAACTGTATGATGGTCTTTACCAGATCTGAGTATAAACAGAGCCAGAGGTGCCTGAACATAATTTAGCCTCCGAGTTGGCTGAATTGCTGGTACAGAACATTTGATAAATTCATCGTGATTTTGCTATGCCTGGCATAATATACCCAAGACTCCAACTGATGATAGCCTAGATTAGAAGCCCATAATAACAGAGTTAATTCACTGGAGAATGATTGATTGATTGATTTTATTTATTGGGATTTGTCAAACGAAAGCGAAAATGAATTTGCTATGCAGAATGGTTTACTACAGTATGCAGTCAGCAAGTACTAGAATCCAACAAGCTAACATTAGCAAGCTGAAAAAAACTAGAATACTGAAATGCCTTAATTTAGAGCTTATCTGGCTGAATGTAAATTCACATTTTTAAGGGTGGGGGGATGTGAATGAAATGCTCAGCCCTTATAAATGCTCAGAAGCAATCCCAGGAGGGAGGGGGGGTAGAAACCTCCATTTAGGGTAACAAACCCTAAAGCAGTTCAGAAAGATTCTCAGTTTAGCACAGTATCAAAATGCTTGCCAAGCATACTATGATCACCAAATGACCTAGAATAAATGGTTAAATAGTTTTTTTTTTTAAAAAAAGCCATCTAATTGAGAGATCTGAAGTTGAAAAACCTATAAAAAATAAAGAAACTGGCATAAAGCATCTTAAGAAAGACAGGAATAATCAAAGTAAAGTAACTTGTCACAATACTTCTGAGGTAGAAGGGCGGTCAGAATTTCAGGAAAATATAGCTAGTAGGAGACCAACTGCTGGAGTAGACACCTTGTTTCACATGGGATTATTTTTCTAAAATAAAACTTTAAGTCAAAATCCCAAAATTAAATAAAGTGTTTGACAGATCTTGGTATCTTAAACTGGCATGTATAAATAAATAAAGAAGGTTAAGTTTCTTCCATTTCAAAAGAGACACAAGCCACATTTCTTAGAGTGCCTCCAACCAGCATTTCAGTCCAATATTACTAAAGGAGATAGAATCCTTTACTACAACTGTACCCCTGGCTGAGCAATTATTTCCTTGATCTGCAACATTGGGACGATATTTAAACAATTTCCTTGTTATTCTTTTTACCAGCAACATTTCAGGAAGATTAAATATACTCTTGGATCTGCCGAATATTGGAAGAAATTAAGTATGTCTAAAATAACTACAGAACTTCTGTTGGAAAGAGCAGTGCCCAAATCTACAAGGCTACGAAAGATCAAAACACTGAAGTAAGTGCATGTATGTGTACATAGAACTCCACAAATCTGACTTTTAAGAACAAAAACCATACAATAATACTTCTGGTCCCTCATTTTTCTCAATCTTCACAACAAATTCAGTTGTGATTTTGCCCTCTTTCTCTCTTCTCCCCAAAACTACAGCTACAAAGTACATAGAATTAACCTAAATCACCAGTAAAAAATTGAACATAATATTATGATTTAATTTTGTTGTTGGGTATTAATCTTTGTATGCCACCCAGAATCGTTGTGAGATGGGCTGCCAGATAAATTGAATGAATGAATGAATGAATGAATGAATGAATGAATGAACGAATGAATGAAGAGCAGTATCAACAGCAACCATGACAACTTTCAATTTGAAGTTGATCCTATACTTTGTAACAGAGTTTACTCAACAACAACAATTCAGCTTTGCTGAATCTAACCATCCCCATCTTTTCCCAGAATAATTAGTGGGATGATTTAAAAAAAACTGAGTATTTTAAGAACTATTTTGATCCTGCTCCTATTCCTGAAATTACTCTGAAAAAGCAGCTTCAAATTATAAAATATAGGTAATAATATATTATGTGAACAGTGAATTATTAAGGTAACAGTGGAGTTTAAACATTGTAATTAAATTAAATTTAGGATAGTACTCTGTTTAATTGTAAATTAATTGATGTAACCTAATAGTCTGTGCAAGTCAGGACAAGTAATCCTTGCTTAACGACCACTCATTCAATAAACTTTTAAAGTTATGACAATGCTTGCACATACTACCATCACTGCATCCCTGTGGTCACAGGATTATAATTTGGGCACATGATGACTGGCCTGCATTTCCAAACGTTGCAGCATCCTGTGATTACATGATCACTATTTATGACCTTCCCCGCCAGCTTCTGATAAGCAAAGTCAATGGGAAAGCTATAGGAAATTGTGAAATGCAATCATGTAAAATCCTTACTTAACAACGTGTGTGATCCTAGCTTAATGATTGCGGCAAAAAATGCTATTGTAAGTCATCATAGTGATGACTGCAGCACTTTGCTCTGGCACTTCTGGTCCCAGTTAAGGTCATTAAATGGGGATTGCCTATTTATGTTTTTCATCTCAGAGAGTCTGATGTTTCCATTTTTTTGATTTTTAACATAAAACATGGAATGTTCCAAAATGTGGATGGGATGGTTATCAGTAATATATGGAATCATTTCCTCCTCCAGCCTGTCCAAGTTGCAAATAACCACAGAAGATTTGGAGCCACAGTTATTCTCTCATCTCCGCCATCTCCAGGAACTTGATCTCTCTGACAATCTCTTAGAACGGCTTCCTGACAATCTCAGTTTGCCAAACCTCCGCATCCTAAATTGTAACAACAATCACTTGGAAGATGTGACAGCCTTGCAGCAGTTTCCACAGCTGGAGGAGCTCACCTATACCAACAATGTATATCTGACAGTGAGTATATCTGGCAGCCAGTAGATGTTCTAGGCCTTGGAACTACTTCTTGGAGCATTGCTGTCCTCATACAGCTGAAAAGTTGCAATAAGAGCTATAATTGTAATGCCTTCATGTCCCAGAATAAAGTAAATTCTGCTTATTTTGAGGTTGTTGAACATTCTCTAGTCTCGTCATCTATCCTCAGTGAACTGTATGGTTCATTTAAGATAATTTGATGCGGCAGTTACTCATCATCTATTCATAACAGTCTTGCCATCACATTACAGAGTTGTAGCTCAAAATGTAAAGAAAGGAAAAATTGGGATTTAGTATATTTGATTTCAAACATATTAAAGTATATGAATTGCCTGAAAATACAGATCTTTAAATGCAACTCAACTCAATCTTAATCCTAATTGATTTTCAGTTGCATTTGCTCAGATGTGTTGCCTCTAAATATATGACTAAGGTGAAAAGTTGACCTCCCATACTGCTTCCCCATTCCCTTTGGAAGTGAAAGAAGAGAAGGGTTGAAATGTCCACTTCCAGTTTTAGCTGAACTGCCTTCTCAAAATCCATTAACTTATTTTTGTGAAATATCATTTACTGATTTCAGCATGTAAATGAAGTTAAAACAGTTTAAACAACTACATACTTTTACCATTTTATAAGAACAATTGCTATATTATGTTCTTTAAAAAGACTGAGAATCTTTCAGAGAAAGTTTTGAAATATCCACCATTAGCTAACCCGAGAGCCTTTGATGAGTATACATTTAAATAGATAATATATATATATAAAAGTTTGATAGAAACAAGTTCTAACAGATTTTGGTCCATTTTGTTATTTTTCATTTTTATTTATGAAACTTATTTGCTGCCCATCTCGCGGTTCAGAAGGCTCTTAGGATTCTGTAGAAAAAATATTTATCATTGAAACAGAAATCTGCACAGAGGAGAGTTGTTTAAACCATCTCTTTTAGATTGATCCTACCTTCTTAACAATGCTGAAGTTTTTCACTAACTAACTAATTGATTCAGATTAACTGGATCATTGTAAATTCAGGGTGCTGAATCTAAGATGCTGTAGACAGCAATAGATGGCAGTGTTGGACTTAGTTGGACTGTAGGAGCTTACCACATGAAGATTTTGCTTTCAAGGATTCTTTTAAGACAAGACTACTCTTTTTCTCTCTAGCTCAGTGATGATTATAAGGTTATATTTCTTTTGCAAAATCTCCGTCAGTTGAATGGCAAAGACATCACCAAGCTCGCCAATCATGTGAGAGTCGTCAACAGTCGAGAGCTGACTAATAGAGTAAGTGACGAAGTATGAATAATTTCTTAGATGGTAATCAAAAATTGTACCGCATTTTTAAAGGTGTTGGAGGAAATTAGTGAAATGGAAGTGATTTCCTTTTTTATAAACTTGAAGCTTTTTAGTTGAAAGAGTGGTATAATAGTGATTTAGATAAATATTTTTCTCATCAATTTTGCAAAACCGAACTATAGCTTTGACTTTCATATGTGTATTAGAACATTGCTGATCAGAAATATATATAAAATAAATGAGCAATTTCCATTTTCTTTCCATGCCTATAAAAAGCTAGAAGCATGCTGGAAGCATAAGAAACATGTTGACTGCTTTTGGTGTCTCATTTTTTATTTGGTTCTTTATGCAACTAACAACGTACCGTATTTCCCCGAAAATAATACATGTCCCCATAATAAGGCCAATCAAGCTTTTCAGCGCATGCACTGAAATAAGCCCCCCCCCAAAATAAGGGCCCCCCCAACTACTTTCCAGGGAAAGGAGGGGGACATGCCGGGAGCCACTCTTTTTGCGGCGGGCACTCTTTTGGCCGGGAGAGAGAGAGAGAGAGAGCAAGCAAGAGGCGGGTGCGCGCACACCCCACGGGACTGGCTTGGCTCCTCTGGGCTCTGCCTCCGGCGGCGTTTTGAAACGCACTCCTGCCTGCGAGGAGGCGACGAGGCAGGGATCGAGGCTTGCCTCCTCTTCCTTGTAGCGACGGAGCTACAAGTCCCAAGTAGGACGCGCGTCTCGCGGCCCACCCCACCTGTCACCGCCAAATTGCGTCCCACCGCGAGACGCGCATCCTACCTGACACTTGTAGCTCTGTCGCGTTCCTCGGCGTTGTGTCCAGGGAAGGAAGCCCATTGTAAAATAAAACTTCTCGCGAGTTCAAGAAGTTTGATCGAACTCGCGAGAAATTTTCCTTTAAAATGGGCTTCCTTCCCTGGACACAACGCCGAGGAATGCGACGGAGCTACAAGTGTCAGGTAGGACGTGCATCTCGCGGCCCACCCCACCCTGCCCCGCCCCCGCCAAATTGCATCCCACCGCGAGACGCGCATCCTACCTGGGACTTGTAGCTCTGTCGCGTTCCTCGGTGTTGTGTCCACTGACCCTCCCCGCCTCCGGCTCTCGAGCGAAGCGGGAGGGGGAAGAAACTCTTGCGGGCTGCCTGAGGCAAAGCACCTGCCTTTCCTCCTTACTTCCCTCCCCCCACTCTCTCGGCGGGGGGGGTGAAGAGTGCACGTAAGACACAGCACCAGGACAAGGAACCTTTTGGCTGCACGCAAGAAATCTTTCTCTCTTCCAAACTCCGCCAGAAATGAGTCTTCGTGAGACTCATAGGGCCTGCGCAGCCTCTTGGAGCGAAAGGGGAGAAAGATTTCTTGCATGCAGCCAAAAGTTTCCTTGTCCTGGTGCTGTGTCTTACGTGTACTCTCCCCCGCCACCCGAAAGGTTTGCTCGCTGGCTGCTGCTGCTGCTGTGCCCAGCTAGAAGTTTGGCTGTCAGCTCGGGTTTGGTCGCCGGCTGCTTCTGCACAGCGGGGATGGCTGAGGCGCTGCGGGTATTGCTGCTGCCCTCACTGTCACCGCCTACAGAGGCCCCGCCCGGCCCCCTGCAGGCCAAGCTCAGCTGCAGGCAGGGAGCACTGGCCATGGCTGGGCCAGCCGAGCTGCGTCTGTCGGGGCTGCCCTCGGCGTGGCTGCCCGGTGTCTCACTGCCGGGCGCCTGGGAAGAGTAAGTGGGGCCTACGGGAGGAAGGGAGTGCAGGCAAGGGTCCTGTGAGGCTCCCCTCCCCAGGAAGATTCCAGCTCAATCGCCATCCCGTTTGGTGACTCCCAAGGTGGAGGGGCTTCCCGGGCATGCCGGCGGGTGCTCTGGTCAGTCAGCGCTCGGGGGGGGGACTGCGGGGAGATTGGAGCGGAGCAGGGGGGAAGGGGAGGCCTCCAATGACCATCACCATAGAGTGGGAAGCGCACTCACAGAGCAGCCGCTGCCCTGGCTGGGGTTTGGAAGCTGCAGAGCCGGAGTTTGGGGGAGAGAAAGAAAGACTTCTGCTGCTTTCCTTGCGTGCAGCCAAAAGCAGAAGCAGCAGAAGTCTTTCTTTCTTTCTCTCCCCCAAACTCTGGCTCTGCGGCTTCCAAACCCCAGCCAGGGCAGCGGCCGCTCTGCGAGTGCGCTTCCTGCTCTATGGTGACGGCTGGAGCTGGAACTGGAACTGGAACTAAACAGACTGGCCAAGAGACGCCACGGAGCTGCCAGACTCCAGTAAGACGCGCATCTCGCGGCCCGCCCTGCCTCCTGCACCCCGAAAATAATAAGACACACCCCCCCGTTAATAAGGCCAAGGCCATATTTTGGGGGGGGTTAAAAAAATATAAGACAGGGTCTTATTTTTGGGGAAACACGGTAATTTCTTTGCATATCCATTTAGGTATAAATTTTAACCAGTTCAGTGAAACTGAGTGAGTGTTAGTACTGTAAGAATTAGAATTGCAGCTTAATTCTCTTGTTCTCATGACTGTTAAGAAAATGTTGGCTGGTGAATCTGATTTTATTAAAGCAGACTACCTGTACTCTGATAAGGTGAGAACAAGTTCAAATCTATGAAAAGTGTTCGTGTAGTTTTCATTATCTGACATGTCACTCAAATCCAGAACCAAAATTTGTGACAAGAAGGAAGAAGGGCTTGCACAAAGTTGCTTGTTCTAGTTGCTATTTCATCTAGCTGCCTTCCACAAGTGCCTTTAAGCTTATTCCTTCCTCTCTTATATGTGGATTTATTTATTTCGAAAAATAGTCTTAATTTTTCCATTAATAGGCTCCTAAAATGCAATGTTTCAACATTGAAATAAGAAGCTGCCAAAGAAATATGAAATGAATTATGGATTTTAAACATTTAGTTATGGTGATTGATTGATTTAGTGATTGATTTGCTTAGTGGGTCTATATTATTATTTTTTTACTTGTGTAGTTTTATTCTTAAGATATCAATTGCTTTTATAATCAAAATACATTAACAATGTTTGGGAAACTTTTTATAGAAACTTTGCAATACAAAAGCAGCATGACTGGCTGAGATGGCAAAATTGACCACTTTGGTGAAAAACAAAAATTTGTCTATTCTATTTCCATTAGGAAATCACTTTGGGACTTCTTGCTCGAAAAAGATTGAAATAAAACTCTGATTTGGCATCTGATGATTAGGTCTCTTTTTATAGAAACATTGTGCATTGTTATTGCTTTTGTTTGTTATGTATATTTTACATGTTGTGCTTTTATTTTTGTTTAAACTTAGAGTAAGACATTATTTTATGGTATTATATATTTATATCTGTAGTGAAGAAATTGGAAGTTAATCTTTTTTAATGCTAATCAAAATAGAGGTCTTCTAGTCCAACCCCTGCTCAAGCAGGAGACCCTATACCAGTGATGGCGAACCTTTTTTTGCTCAGGTGCCAAAAGGGGGTGCGCGCGCACGATAGCACACACGCACGTGCCCAAACCCATAATGCAATGCCCTCCCCCTGCGCATGCACGCACAACCCCCCCCACGCTGACCCCCACGCATGCGCGCAGACCAGGGGTGGATTCCAACTTACCTCGCTGCCGGTTCTCTTCCTCCCGCGTCGCGTGGCTGCACTTCGTGGGTGTGCACGCGCATGCGCAATGCAAAAACCCAAAAAAATTCAAAAAACCCACACACGCCAAAAACAAAATGGCGATGCATGCACAGTGCTGGAAACTCGGCTTCTGTGCATGCGCAGAAGAAAAATAAAATTAAAAAAATTCGAAAAAAAATCGAAAAAAAGATGGCGGCGCCCATGGACCGGCACCGACCGATCCGGTTCGGTGATGTCATCATGACGTCACCAGCAGGTTGCTACCAGTTCGGGCGAACTGGTCCGAACCGGGAGGAACCCACCCCTGGTGCAGACCTCACTGAAGCCTCCGAACTTCCAGTAGGCCCGTTGGGCCGTTTTTTGCCTTCCCCAGGCTTCAGGAAGCTTTCCTGAACCTGGGGAGGGCGAAAAATGGCCCAACAGGCCTACCGGAAGTTCGTTTCCGAACTTCCGGTAGGCCTGTTGTGTCCGTTTTTCACCATCCACAGGCTCCAGAGGCTTTCCTGAAGCCTGGGGAGGGTGAAAACGCCCTCCCCCCGCCCTCCGGAAGGCCGAAAATCATCTGGCCAGCACGCACATGCGCGCTGGAGCTGACATAGGGCAACGCCTTGCGTGCCCTCAGATATGGCTCTGCGTGCCACCTGTGGCACGCAGAGCCCTCTCTGCCAGCACGCGAGCCGTTGCCCCACCTCAGCTCCACCGCGCATGTGCGCTCGCCTCCCACCGGCCAGCTGGTTTTTGGGTCTCTGCTGTGCATGCGCAGGGCGCATGCGGGAGCTGCACAGGGCGCATGTGGGAGCCATACATGCATGGGGATGGGG
>QLTV01003772.1:1005384-1022372 GCA_003457575.1 Thermophis baileyi
TCAACATCTCTTTTGTCTTCACCATAGTGTAGTTTGGAGTGTGACTGTTTGAGGTTGTGGACAGGTGTCCTTTATACTGATAACAAGTTCAAACAGGTGCCATTAATACAGGTAATGTGTGGAGGACAGCGGAGCCTCTTAAAGAAGAAGTTACAGGTCTGTGAGAGCCAGAAATCTTGCTTGTTTGTAGGTGACCAAATACTTATTTTCCACCATAATTTGCAAATAAATTCTTTCCAAATCAGGCAATGTGATTGTCTGGATTTGTTTTCTCATTTAGTCTCTCATAGTTGAGGTCTACCTATGATGTCAATTACAGGCCTCTCTCATCTTTTTAAGTGGGAGAACTTGCACAATTGGTGGCTGACTAAATACTTTTTTGCCCCACTGTACATATTGTATGTATTTAAATATCTGTTTCACTTCTACAGCAATTGAAAACAGGAGGCTTATGATGACAAGAGGATTACAGTCACTGTGCTTTTATCTTTCAGACCCTGTGGTGAGCTCTTCTAGGACAGCAGCTACCTGTGGCGGAGATTCTGTTTGTTTGGTTGACTGTGAAACAGGCATTGTTTTGAAAAAGTACAAAGTGACTGGGGAGGTAAGAGAAACACAGTTTCTCTTGACTTTCTGCTTTTTATTTAGTGGGACATTGATCAAAAGTTTTATTAGTGTAGTGATGTCTCCTGATGCACCCCATGACGTAACACTGGTGCTGTGTTGAATTCTGTTCTTCAAAATATCTTAATTCTATTACTATAAAGCTTTTGGTTGAATTGAAATTTGTCAGGGGAGGTCATCAGAAGAGTGGTAGGATGCTGCTAAATTATAATCAGAAAATCTTTAAAAAGCGAATGCGAGTAAACTGTTATGGCTTCCCCCTTATAAATTCAGTGCAGTTTTTATCAGGTTTGTATATAAGTTAGAATGTTTGGACTTCCAGGGGGGAAAATAGCAGACTGAAGACTCCACTAAAGATAGACTGAATGACCGCGGCAGAATGGAGAATCAGCAGGTAGACAAGCTCTTCATAATTCCTCTCTGGACGAGGAGAGGACTTGTGTCGGCCACAAGTGCTCCAGATAGTTGCTCCTTGCGAAGAGACTGCAAAACAGCAGTCTTTGGGGAGTTTAGAGCTCTGAGTATAACCATCTTGCTCAAATGACAGTTGATGGCATTGAAAGGTCACTAAATTCACATACTTCATTTTCTAATCACTTTTGGAAATTGCTTGTAACTGCTTCAACTGTTAGGAACCATGCTTTGGATAGATACAGTAAGTCTGAAAACATTAGATGAGTTTCCTTCAATCCTTAGTGAAAGATGTTTAAAATACAGGTTTAAAGATTTTTTTTAAAAAAATGTTTTTTAATAAACAGCAAAAGGGTGATTAGAAGTTTAAATTTGGAAAGTTACAAATGGAATAAGTATACAGGTATAGAATGAAGCAAAATATTTTAACATTGGACATATTAAAGGATATTTTTGAATAATGGACTTGAGCATGTCTTTAGACTGTTTCAAAAAGACATTATGAAAGAAGCAAGTTCTTCCTGACAAGACCAAGGTTGAATTGAAAGTGAATTTCTACAAGAATGAAATGGAAAAATATGCTACACTGAATGTACAAAATAATCCGGCTGATGTCTTAATAATTAAAAGGGATATACGTATAACAAACCAAGAGATACCTGGATATGCAAACCTGGATAATTCCTGTATTGGATTTGCAAAAGAAGCTGGTTAAAGCTTTGAAAAAATTTGTAGGGTGGGACAAAGAAAAAAGGAAAAGAAATCAAGTTCTGGGACATTATTTAAGGGGATTAAATATATCAACATTGTACCAGAACTGAAATGGCAAGGGTTTGTTTATAAAGAAATGAGATGTGGGAAAAAGAGATTATTTGTTATACAGTATTTTAAGAGAAGATAATCTACTAAAACTGTTTATATGTCTGATGAAGGGAGAAATAATTTATTTATATACCGGTATTTCTTTTCATTTACTACATTCTTAATTTTCTTTCTTATTGTTTTTTCTTTTATTTTTTATGCACTTCTATTTTTTTTCTTTTTGGTTTAGTTTTTTAAATCATTGTAAGGGCAATTTTTCATAAAACTACTATTAAAAATATTGTTTGGTGCCCTTGGTTGTCTTTATCCAAGTCTACCCAAACTTCTAGTCTTGCACGGCTTCTTCTTCACCGATACCTTGCCTTTTTCACTAGGAGTTTTACACTGTCACATGGACAACTCTGACAATGGTAACAAGTGATGGGAGAAAGAAAAAACACAACGTTTTGGCTGCTGCTGGGAGAAGAGGAATCGTAAAGCTAATTCATGTGACTGCCGATTACTGTTACGGAGAAATCAAGGCTCACAAGAAACCCATTGCTACTGCTTGCTTTAGTCCAACCTGTGAAACGCACCTTTTCAGTAAGACACCTTATGTTCTCCACTCATTTCTTCTCAGCATTTTTTGAGTTAAGGCAAGAGCAGACTGCCTTGTTTGGTCTGTGAGTACAAAGATAACAAGCTAAATCTCATGTTGTTATCTTTGGAACTAGCTGCAATATTCTGGGATTCTGAGTTTGAAGGAGGTGGGTCTTATTTTCCTAATTTGTTATTTGGAAGCCTATCTTTTTATTTCTTTTTCCTCTCTCTTCTCTGCCTCCCAACAGCTGCCTCCTATGACAAAAAAATATGTGCATGGGACATTGGAATTCCTGACTGTGACTATAACTTCAAAGAAAGGTAATGATACAGGATTCCACCTTTCACATCTGCAAAGGGGTGTTTGCATTAATACTAGAAGAGAGGAACTGAAATGTATTTCATTTGTTAGGCAGCTGATGGTACTGGAGACCATTTCCACACCTTTACGTATTGCCCTAGTACCCTCTTGCCCAGATCGGTTCTTGGTGGCTGGTTGCGAACAGGGTTGCTTCGCCTGGGATATTAGACTGGATGATAAACCTCAGAAAAACAGGTGAGTAGAAGGTGTCTTCCTGGGGAAAATCTAACTGTAGCTGCTAAGAATCTATACCAATTTTATAGCATGTAATCAGCTCATGCCTTGTATTAGAAAGATAAATTACAAGTAGTCCTTGAATTACAACCGTAAGCGACCCTGGCAATTGTAGTCATAAGCTGTGACAGTCATAAAGCATGTTACCACATCAGCAAACCTGATCTCATGACTTTTTTTGTTAAGCAACCGTGGTGGCCATAAAGTGAACTCATTGTTCGCTATGGGGCATTTTGTCCCCAGTGTTTAGTGGTTGTAATTGGGACCCTACACCTTTCATCAAAAGAAAACTATACCTCTTTTTTGCCTATTCTGTATAAACAATTGGCAGCTTTTTTGATAAGGGATCTCTTTGATATCAAACTGCCCTTTATAGGATGTTTTAGCTGAGCAAAATATTTTAAAAATAGGCAAAAATAAAAAGAGAATTTAAAACTGAAATTGGATTTTAAAATTTTAAAATTGGAGTTGGAAAAAATAAGTAGCATTTTTTCGGAGAACTCTAAAAACTGCATTTTTTGCTACTTCTGCAAGCCAGCTGTGGCTCGGACTCTGAATGGCAAACCAGTTATGATATAACTCTGACTTGTAGTTAGTTATGCCAAATGTAATGATTTCTAAATTCTCCTTACATGCAAAAATGATAAACTAGCAATGCTAATATCATATGAATGTTTCCAGTTGTCTACTATTTTTCTATCAGTGGTTATTCAAGTCTTAGGATATATTTTTTTCTTCATCTAAATTAATGGTTTTTCTAGTTAGAGATTCATGGACTGATTCCAGTGTTCACTGAACTGTAGTCCAACTTCTGTCAAGATTTATACTACAAACAACTACAGCCTATGTATTTTGAAGATGTCCACCTGTTATAAAGGATTAAAACCAATATATTTAATATTAGAGCATTTGCTTACTGTAGGTTAAATTTACAGTAATTGCTCAATAGATTGATTATTTTATTTTCTAACATTTCAGAGCTTTTGAAGTTGAATTTCAATTTCCAGATGATGAAGGGAATGACACGTCTTCTCATCGGGTGGATGGCCTAGCCTTTCTGAATGAAGACATTGTGGGTAAGTAATAAGCATTATGATAAGTCTAAGTAAATTAGGGAAATTCATTAGAGCAGTCATGGCGAACCTTTTTTGGCTAGGGTGCCAAAATGGTGCACACGTGCACGATAGCGTGCACGCGCGTGCCCACACCCATAATGCAATGCCCTCCCCCCCACGCATGCGCACAACCCCCGCTGCCCCCCGCGCATGCGCACAGGCCTCACTGAAGCCTCAGGACTTCCGGTAGGCCCGTTGGGTTGTTTTCCGCTCTCCCCAGGGTTCAGGAAAGCCTCCTGAAGCCTGGGGATGGCGAAAAATGGCCCAACTGGCCAATCGGAAGTTCAGAAACGAAACAGAAGTGGAGCTGCCTTACTACTTACCTTCAGATAGTTGCAACCAGGCCTCGCACACCTCGGCCCATTTCTTCTGCAGCCTGCAAGACTTTCCTGAAGGCCTCTGTAGCCGATCACAGAGCTCCAGATCGATCCAGGGTGGGAGGCCTGGCTGCAACTGTCCAAAGCCGAAGAAGTTCCTGAAGACCTCTGACAGTGAAAAGGAAGCTGGGGGTGAGCACACAAGTGAACTTCCCGTTGGCCCGTTTTTGCCATCCCCAGGCCTCGGGAGGTTTTCCTGAAGCCTGGGGAGAGCGAAAAAGGCCGAAAAGAAGGCCGAAAATCAGCTGGCCAGTGCGCACATGTGCACTGGAGCTGACATAGAGCAACGCCTCGCGTGCCCTCAGATATGGATCCACGTGCCACCTGTGGCACGCGTGCCATAGGTTCGCCATCACTGCATTAGAGCATCTTTTCTTTTTTTGTATTATCATTTTTTTATAAAGAGTCTGTCCCAGGCAAAAGAGCAACACGTAATCTCAAAATATCTTTTGGCTTAACATGTACATTTAGAAAACAGGGTGGAAGAGGATGAAATGGAAAAACTAAGAGATTAGTATTCCCTCAGAGCTGCTGGCCCATCTACATTTACAAAGAGTAACAATAGAGAAGGGAAATGTTACAGTTCTGTGTTATTTCAGTCTGTTTTTCTAAAGAGAATAAGGAGGCTTTGTCCAAACAAGGCTTGCATGGAGTTTTTTCCAGGCTGTTCCATGCTTAGTCCAAACATAGAAAATTCTAACTTCCTACTATCCATTAGAACTCTTCTATCTTGATATGTTTTAATTTAGAATAACAAATGATACCTGACAGGAACCTATTATTTTATGCTATACACCAGGATTCTCCAACCTTGGGAATTTCCAGGAGTGTGGACTTCAACTCCCAGAATTTTCATCAATAGTCATGGAATTCTGGGAGTTGAAGTCCATACTCCTGGAAATTATTCCATTGCTATGTGTACATTGGACCAAAGCCATGAATTCAATTGATTGATGTCAAAGGCATTTTACAGGATGTATTGTAAGTTATGAGCTTATGGGTATAGCTATATTATTAGGGGCTTTATTTTGAGATTGCACCATAATTGCCAGAAAATAAATGTTGTAATGCCATTGATATCGCACATTTTTACTGAGCCTGCCGTGATAATTGCCTTAATGATGATTGCCTTAAAACAGTAGCCAATATAGGAAGAAATGGTGATCTAGCAGCAGACCCATTGTTTAGCAAGGGTACCAGTGTTTTTTTTTTCCTCTCTTCAGTTACCAAGAGTTCAAAGAGAGCATCTATAAACCTCTGGAGCTGGAGTCGCTCTTTCAAACAAGGCAAAAGTGGGCGGAGGACAGTGCAGGCTGTCATTCTGGCTGAACTGGAATGGTCTTCAACAGATCTTCCTTACCTCACTCTCAGTACATGCCCAAGTAAGTGCTGGTATCATGTCTGAATAGCCATGGATATAGTTCCGTTCATGTCTCTGGCACAAACATGTCCTCTGCCACCATTTTAGTCTAATACAGCTGCTATTGCTTCTGTTGCCCCCCCCCCCAGATAAGCTTGACCAGTTGGGTTGGCAACTTGGGAATGCTCTTAAGTAGTAACAGATTATCATCAGTGTGTTGTATTTTATGAAATGCTGCAGTTCCAGATTAATTTAGGCTTACCTTTGGGGCAGTAGATGATGTTAGCTCCCTGGTTTCAATCCCCAACGTGCCAGGACCCCAGACAAGCATTGGGGAAGAGGTAGAGTAAGAATATAGTTGGTAGGAAGGGTGGATGCTGGTAAGTGAACTGAGAAGGAGCCCCCAGCAAGATGAGCTTCAGATGTGGAATTCAAGCCTGGCCTAGAAGCATTTGAACAATTTGGTGACACTTGTTTTACTTTTGCAGCAGAAGAATATGTGTTCTGTGGTGATGAGAAAGGAAGCATCTGGATGTATGACCTCAGCAACCATTTGTCAGCTCTTTGTGCCACCAAGGAAGATTGCCCAACCGAGAGAATAGGGCCTTCCCAGGTATTCAAGGATGTAGAGTCTAGGTCACGTTGATCCAATATTGGTTGATTTGAGTTGTAATGACAAACAAGTGTTTTCATTTCATTTATTCGATTTTGAGGTCACCCAATGCCAAAATGTTCTGGGCAGCTTACAGTTTTTTTATTTATTGAATTTATAAATTAAATTTATAAACTTAAAATTTTAAGAGCACACTTGGGTAAGGCTCAACATATGACAGCAGTTGGGATCTAAATTTCCATTGCTAAGCAATGCAGTCGTAAAGCATGACTTAACAATTCCTGCAGTCCTGATTTCCATCATTAACTGAATCCCATGGTTGTTAAAGAGGCAACTTCCTGCCAGGTTTTTACAACCAAGTTAGTTTGCAAGCAGGCTGGCTGGCAGGTAAGTGGCTGCTGCAGGGTGGAAAGGGGTATGAGGAAGGCACATTGAGGCTCAGGGAGGGTGCAAGGGGTGTATGCAAATTGTTAGCATGGCACAAGTGCAGAAGGGTTAAGGGAGAGTCCATGGGGGGGGGAGAGATTTACCCCAGTGACTTGCAACCTTCCCTGCTGGCTTCCTGATTGACTTTCTAGGGAAGCTCCTAAATGGAGATCATATGATCCCAGGGCACTGCAATCGGTGATAAATTGTCAAGGACACAGATTATAATCATGTGTCCATAGGGATGCTGGGTGGCTGGAATTCCGAGGATCAGTTGTAATCCCCATTCGTTTAGCATCATAACTTCAAATGGTTGCCAAATGATCATTGCACACGTGCTAGCCTTGCATTCATTGAAATTTGGATTACATTAAACACAGCCTGGCATCGATTTACAATTTGCACTAAAATAATATTGCGTTATTTAAACTTGTACTAATCGTGATCTACCTATCTCAGTAGTAGGCCTTATCTCCTTAGCCACCATTCCTACCATTCAGGCTTCATCAGCTGCTGGCCCTGCCATCCCAAATCGGCACCATTTATCTACAATACAGTGTGCTATACTTCATTTAGTTGAAAGAATGATCCTCTAAACATTAAAAAAAAAACCTCCCCCTCGCCCTCTGAAAGAAAATTAAAACTCATTCCCTGTACAGCTTTTTCCTATGAATTAGGTATAGAAGAAGAAGAGGCAGAACCTGAGGCAGAGTCAAGACAGGACTCAGCCTAGAATCATTATGTCCACAAAAACTCCAAGTCCAACCCCCCCCCCCTGAATTCTGTTGACTCTTAACTAGCACCAATTTAGTGCTGACCATCAGTTGAGTAGATTCCTGTACAAAGGCATGAGCAATAAATCTTAACTGGAACTTAACATATGGTCCCGATTCTTTGCACCTGACAGAGGGACGTGTATGAGAAGATCTCAGCACAGGGATAGGTTTCAGCTTAAATCAAGAAAAACTGTTTGTCAGTCTTATTAGCTTTAAGATGTATGGACTTCAACTCCCTGAATTCCCCAGCCAACATGCTGAGATTGACAAACTTTTATGTGCCCATATATATAAATTTGTCAGGATTAATATAGAGAACACTATTAGCTTTTGACAAACATCCATTGCAATTTTGAAGAAAATAGCTGATGATCTGAACATTTTATAGTGCAATAAAATAATTCTGTGAATCTCGTGAGTTTCTGGATAAATTCACTCTCTTTTCCCACGTAGATTCTAAAGTGGCCGGAATTGAAGGCAAATGGCGAGTTGCTGACAGATGTCTTGGTGAACAACGTGGTCACAGATCCCACTTTTACATATCTAGTCGCGCTGACAGATGTCAACATTGCCGCAATATGGAAGAAAGTCTAGCTGGGTTGGCAACCCAGAAGGAGCAATCTCATTTTTTCAACCACATTTCAGTAGTGCAGTATTTGTGACTGTTCTGAGAATAATCAGGGTGGGTTAGGGATAGGGATGGGAGTTGGTGGGATGAAATTCATATATATATATATATCTCGATGCAAGAAAATCAACCAAAGGTATTGGCTGGAACTACATGAAATTGTTGCCAATGCTGACATCTCTTAACTGTGACTTTGCTTTATTTGTGTCTTAAGTGTATTTGTTTTATAGGACAGTATTTAATAAAACTTGATACAACATAATTGAAGCACTTTTTAAAAAAATATGTTAAATATATTTACTTAGGCCCCTATCTTGAAAGGTCTTGGGGAAAGCTACCTATCCAAGTTTGCATTGTGCAGGCAGGACTGTTGAACTCACTGAAAAGAAATAATCTTAATTGTAAAGTAGTGTGGACTTGTATGTACAAGGATAATTTCATTCAGGCAATTGCATAAAGGAAGATTCCCCTTAGAGCAAACTGCAAAAAGGGGGACGCATGAGAACCTCCTTGAGTAAAACTATTATTTCATAAGGTGCGGACATAAGTAAAATTTAATTTCATAATAATTCATCATCTGACTCTTGGTGTAATTAACTTTGTCTACTTGGCCTACTCTTAGGGAACAACGGCAGTTCTGCAATGCATTCCCTACTCCTTTCTGTTATATACAATTGCCTCTGGGGATACCCTGAGGCACAGAAAATGTGTGTTTGGGAAAGCATATTGAGTCAACTTCAAGTGGCTACCAAGAGAGAAGGCTGAAGCACCAACATTTTTTAAAAAATAGTGATGGAATATTTTATCATTCTTCCCACATTTGCAGAACATAATCAGTACTACTATCTAAACTGGAAAAGGGCACCTGATACTCAATGCAGCTGTTTAATTTGGATGACTAGGTGATCTTTTCTTGTGGGGAAGAGTTCTGAGTAGATACATTCCCCCTCAGCAATCACCATTTTAATAAAAAATTTCTTCTAAGTTTTACCTTCCTTCAACAGAAAGGCAAGTGGTAAGTGCAAGAATTAAATATACATAAAGTAAACTTGAGCCAGCAGTAGAAGAAGAAAAACCTAAGCCTCATTCAGTTCAGAGATGCATAAAGAGTGAATCTCTGGTACTGCATGTAGTAGAGAATGCTACGTTTTAAAATGTTCAGCAAACTAGAGTACATGGAGGCAACCAAAATACTTGCACTTAAAACAATATAGGATTTAATTCAAGAGACAGTTACATTCTACACTCGGTGGCGCAGTGGTTAGAGTGCAGTACTGCAGTCTATTTCTGCTGACTGCCAGCTGCCTGCAATTTGGCAGTTCAAATCTCACCAGGCTCAAGGTTGACTCAGCCTTCCATCCTTCCGAGGTGGGTAAAATGAGGACCCAGATTGTTGGGGGCAATATGCTGACTCTGTAAACAGCTTAGAGAGAGCTGTAAAAGCCCTGTAAAGTGGTATATAAGTCTAAGTGCTATTACTATTGCTACTTCTCTACCAATACTGAAACTGAAAACTGCCCCATTCTTTAGTTAAAACTTCAGTAGGATATTGTACATAGACATACAGTTTGCCTGCATAATTTAAAAAGAGCAGTATCTTAACAGGCAAAGAAGAATTATATCAACGCACATCTTGAGAAAGCAGAGTAAAAACAACTATGCATCAAAAAGAAAATCAAGAGGTATTTCTAATTGAAATGGAAAGCACACAGTATATTGTCAGTTTTAAATTAGGGAATTTCGGCAACTATTTTACCACGTTTTTGCTGAAGGTATGAATCACTTCAAAAGAGAGCAACAATTAAGAAGTATAATTTATTAGCCATCACATAAGCCAACTTGAACTTTCATGTAAATGACCTATATTGAAATTTCTTAGCGGTTATGAAGTAGCAAAGTAATCATAAATACATTTCTTGTAGACTACTACATTGAAAAATGAATTTTATTTACAAATATATTTGATAAACATAACCACTACTCAATTCCTTCTTGTTTGTCTTTGATGGCAACCTAAGAGAAAAATAAATACATGGTAACTGAAAAATAAAAAATAAATAACAATCTTGACAATTTCATTTAAGGTCTGATTATAAAAGTAGTAAGGAAAGTTTCCCTTGTTGCAGAAAGGAGCTGCCTTATTCCAAGTCTATCTGAACTTCAAAATGCATGAGCTAAACCTAACCAGATGAAATGTATTTATTCATAGCCCACCTTTATTATTTTTACAAATAACTGAAACTATTTAATTATCCATCATCATTAATGGCACATTGGTGAAATTATCAAAGAAGGTGCAACATTTTCTTATACTTTTATACGTGATTTTTCTCATCCTTCGCAGAAAACCAAGCCATCTGAAAGTCAACACAGCTGTTTAAAATGCCATCCCTTTCTCTGTACCTAATTATTCATGGCAAGCCCTATTACTACCAGAAACACAATTTGATGGAAATGTCACAAAGGACATTCTTGGTTAGGGTAATGAGGATATAAAACTCCCTGCCATAGAAGATCCACACATTGGGGTCTGATGATATTTGACATCTATGTGACTTTATTGCCCAGAGCTCACATATTAGAGGTGGGAATAGATGATGGATCTTGGAGCCTATTCAGATCAAAAGGTATTAACAGGCAATTTTCTTGATGTCTTATTCTCTAAAAACTACATAGTTGAATATTTTATGGGTGATAATTCCCAGATTCTGCCTTCCTACAAAGCTTAACCTGCCTCAATCTCAAAAGTTTCAAATTTCAGCACCAAAATCCATCTTGCTATAAGGGTAGGTGCATAATTAAAGCCCCCAATAAAACGTAAGTATTTAACAGCTGAAATATCTCACCTAATTCACAGACACAGCTTTAGGTTTCATCATTCTGCCTTTGGCAAGCAGTTCTCAGCCCCCCAAATCATGTGATTGTTAGGATCTGCTGACTTACCCGGAATCTCTCCTCGAGGAGAGAAAGCTCACTGATGAGATCTGTGATTGCATTGGTAAAAGCTTCTTGGGGGCTGTAATCGGGGGTTGTCTGAACACGAATGATTATTTTATGTTCAAGGGGATGGGGGACTTTGTATCCTGCAAATAACACTTGAGGATCTTTCAACAATTGCCTGGGGAAAAACAGACAAAATTTTATTGTTAAAATTATAACTGATGGTGGATGACTAAGGGCCAATCAATCTCATGGTTTATTTCCAAGACAGCTTTGGAACTATACAATAAGAATGCAGAGAGAATATGTTTCTTGTTGCTCGTTTTTAACAACTAGAAAAGAAAGTTTCTGTTTTGGTAACTATGACCATTCTTCTCTTTTCTACATATTGTATACATTGTGTGTATATTTGCATTGAGCATTGACTGTTATAGCCAAAATAGCTCCATCCATCGATTAGGAAAAGAACCCACTAGTACTGAAAGATCCCAATAGCTTGCAAGGTTCTACAAAATTTCAAGGGGAAAAAATCCATTAGAAAAAAGAGAAACAAAACCAATCAATAAGGTCATATTGAGAGTGATGATTAAACATGAAAATTTTTAGCATATTGTGGAACAGAAAATTCTGGAAAGGAAATTAAGCTAAGAGGGAAGTTTAAATATATATGTCCTTCATTACTGCATTGCATATTTAAATTACACCACCTCTCCACATGGTCTGTATATATTCTGGGGTTTTACAAGCAAATTTGGTAGGGATACTGGAAAACTTCACTATTTTTTCTGCGTTTTCTTGGTAGTTGACCAATTTAATCGCATTCTTTAATCAACTTTATTTTGCAAGAACAAGAATCATTGCTACTCACGACTTGATTATATTCCCAAGAGTGTGGTCTTCTTTATTGATTGTAAACAGACAAGCATTTGGCACTTTTGTGTCCTTATTTATTGTAATCCTTCAATGAGAAAGACGGGGGGGGGGGGAAACGGGGATCATATTAACACCAGCTTGTGCAGTCTTCTTATAATCATGCAATGTTACAACTGTTTTATGTAAACCTAGATTATGTTAATCCAGCCTAAATGGTTCATGCTATGACCAAAACTTTCAAGGATTCTGACAGGAACTTTTGAAAATCTGCATAGACAAGTCAGAAACTAAACACGGACTTTTTCAATGGAAAACCTAATTCTAACTCTCTACTATAAGTACATAAAGCTACCTTGACACAAAATTGAAGTTGTTTTGCAAAGCCATTTCAGAGTGGAAGCAGGATTTAGAGCCTGTCAAAAATCTTTTATTCATTAAATAAATATCTGTTTTTCAATTTTTTTCCAATCACTGCCATTTTTTAGGACAGGGTCCATGTATTTCTTCTTCCAATTTTCTCTGCAACCTTGCTTGTGTGATAGACTGGACTAAGAAAGAGGAACTGGCTCCCAGAAAACTTCCATGGATCAGTGGGGACTAGAATCCGGGTCTTCTCCAGTATTTTAATCACTATATCCATAATGATATATAAAAGAGCCATAATGGCTCTTTTTAAAATAAAGATAACAGAGAAAATAATAGACACAGTGCTTGGATGCAAAGATGTAAGTTTGTTTATATTTCTACCCCAATTTCCTACTTGAAAATATTCTAATTAACTAAAAGCTATGATCTTTATTGCATAGGAAATTGCCTTAGAGGAAATCAATCTACATGTTTATTTGGGGACAAACAAAATCCAGCAAGTCCAAAAACCTGGTGAAAATCAATCAGCACATACCAAGCCATAATATACAAATTATAAACCAAAACACACACAACAGATACCTTTACAAAATTTGAATAGTCCTGCCAAATATATAACAAAAGGAGGAAATTGGAAAAATATGCAAAATATACATTCACAAATCATCAAGAAACTGAGGGCCACACAACTGTAAGTTGGGTTTTGTTGTACTGTATTTTCTTTTACATTTTATCATAACCTTGTAATGTAGAATGGAATGCAGACGTTTTCTGCCTTAGCAACCACATTTCTGTAACTTTCTAACTGCAAGATAAGAACTTTCTCAGGTGGAGGTAACAAAGGGATATTCAGCTTTATGAATAACAAGAGTTGGAAGGGACCTTGGAGGTCATCTAGTCCAAGTGAATAGGTTGGTGAGCTCTTAGGATTTGCACATGTATTTTCAAAGCCCAGTATGTCTGGTCAGGTGGCAGCATATAGCTAAGCTTATCTGCTCACAAAAATAAATAAATGGGGTTGGACCTGATTAGGATTTGGATGAGGTATTTTAGGGTTGCCAGTTAGTCTGGCAAGTAAAAGGAAATAAACATTCAGAAAGTATTCAATGTACAAAACATATGTATTGTTTTAAAAACATTATACAGATGCACTCATGAAATCAACAGATGAGATCAATTTGAGACCTTTTTCTAAAATCTAGGATGAGCCTTGGTTTTTTTCAAGATCTTGATGAATTTAACTTAGAAATGCCAAACAAGTAAAGCCGAGGGCTTCTTCTGGCAAAAACTCGCCCTCATATTTTTGGCTAGATTTCTACCCCTTCTAAGGGGTAGGCAGTTGATGCGAGCCGCCTTTAAGTTCTTTAAATAAAGGAAGAAAATCTTTCTTTCAGGAGTTCAAGGCATCACGAATAGCCCTCTCGCCCCATTTGCTCTCCCCATCCCCATATGCAGGGGTTTGAGACACAGGGGGCTAGCATAGACCTTCCGCCGCCCTCCTAACCAGGAGGGTCGACTTTGGCTGCCTCCCTCCCCCCACCGACCCTTTCCCCTCTCCCACTGACTTTTTCTCCCCTTCGAAGAGTAAAAAGGACTCGAAGGCCGGAGGGGCATTCATTCTCCCCACTTGTTTCTCGCAGACGTTTCTTCAGCAAAGCAGCCGCTTCCGGGAGAAATATATTTCCGGGGTCAAAATTCTACGACTCTTTCCGGGTTCAGGTTCCTTCTGCCAATATGGCGACCGTGCATCACCCAGCGGCAAGGAGGACGAAATGCTCCATCGCGTCTCCAGCAGCAATTTGCCTCTTTCTCCCAAGAGGCTGCGCTTTAGCACCCCCTAGTGAGAGTTTGGAAGCCTCTTTAGTGCAGAGTAGCGGTGAGGGCACCAGGATGAACCGGGAGACCGTGAATTCGAATCCTACTGTAGGCACGAAGCCCGTGGGTTGCCCTTGGGCCAATCTTACCGTCTCAGCCCTAGGAAGAAAGCAATGACAAGCTACATCTGAAATCCTGCTAAGAAAATTTGTCTTGGCAGTGTCCTCCAAAGGAATACTCTGAAGCAAGGGAAGGAAGAGCATCCCATGCTATGGGAGGGTTAACAGATTAACAAGTTGGAAGAGACCTTGTAAGTCATGTAGTCCAACACGCCCCCTGCCCAAGCAGGAGACACTACACCATTTCTGACTGATGGCAGTCCAGTCTCTTCTTGAAAGCCTCCAGTGATGAAGCTCCCACAACTTCCGAAGGCAAGCAGTTCCATTGGTTGATTGTTCTCACTGTCAGAAAATTTCTCCTTATTTCTAGGTTGAATCTCTCCTTGGTCAGTTTCCATCCATTATTCCTTGTCTGGCCTTCGGGTGCTTTGGAAAATAGCTTGACCCCTTCCTCTCTGTGGCAGCCCCTCAAATATTGGAAGACCGCTATCATGTCTCCCCTGGTCCTTCTCTTCACTAGACTAGCCCAGTTCCTGTAACTGTTCATCGTATGTTTTAGCCTCCAGTCCCCTAATCATCTTGGTTGCTCTTCTCTGCACTCTTTCTAGAGTCTCAACATCTTTTTTATAATGTGGTGACCAAAACTGGATGCAGTATTCTAGGTGTGGTCTTACTAAGGCTTTAGAGAGTGGTATTAGTACATCACTTGGTCTTGATTGTATCCCTCTGTTAATGTAATTTAGGATTGCATTGGCTTTTTTGGCTGCCGCTGTACACTGTTGGCTCATATTTAATTGGTTGTCTATTAAGACTCCAAGATCCCTTTCACAGTTACTGCTATTAAGCCTGGTATCACCCAGTCTATATTTGTACTTTTGGTTTCTCTTGCCTAAGTTCAAGACTTTACTTTTCTCTACATTGAATTTCATTTTGTTAGATAGGGCCCAGTGTTCAAGTCTGTCAAAATCCATCTGGATCTTGAGCCTATTATCTAGGGTTGGCTATTCTTGCCAGCTTAGTATCATCCACAAATTTGATAAGTTCCCCTTCTATTCCTTCATCTAAGTCGTTTATGAAGATATTGAAGAGTACTGGGCCTAAGGCGGAACCTTGTGGTACCCCACTGCTTACTTTCCTCCATGTAGACGTAGTATCATTAAGGACTACTTGTTGAGTATGGTTTGTCAGCCAGTTACAAATCCATCTGATGGTGATGCTATCTATCCCACTTTTTTCTAGCTTACCAAGAAGTAGGTTGTCAAATGTCTTGCTGAAATCTAAGTATACTATGTCCACAGTATTTTGCTGCTCCACTAATTTAGTCACTATGTTGAAGAATGAAATAAGATTGGTTTGGCATGATCTGTTTTTAACAAACCCATGCTAACTTCTAGTTATTACTTTACTCATATCTAATTATCTTTTCCAGTATCTTCCTGTGCTAGCTTAACAAGGGTTTAGCCTAGAATTAAGAACTGTCTCTTTAAGACATAGCATTCTGGGGAATGTAGTCCATGCCATGTGATCATAACTGTGTACTCTTATTGGTCATTGAAGTATGCCTGGGGGGCGGGAGTAATTGAAGTACGCTATCCCAAAGGAAGTCATTTTCAAGCTATCTACCAGGAAAGGATGCCTGAAGAAGGAGATGGGGAAGCATTAATCCTTTTTTACAATATTCGTGATGGTTCCAGATTATGACTGTAGATTCAGAAGAACTTCTACATAACCGATAGCATTCTGGGGAATGTAGTCCATGCCATGTGATCATAACTGTGTACTCTTATTGGTCATTGAAGTATGCCTGGGGGGCGGGAGTAATTGAAGTACGCTATCCCAAAGGAAGTCATTTTCAAGCTATCTACCAGGAAAGGATGCCTGAAGAAGGAGATGGGGAAGCATTAATCCTTTTTTACAATATTCGTGATGGTTCCAGATTATGACTGTAGATTCAGAAGAACTTCTACATAACCGTGAGTGTTGTCAGAGGATGCCTGAAGAATAAAATATAATCTGATTGAATGTACCATTGTGTCTGTGTTAAACTGCCTGATGATAGCATAACCAATCTACGCTTGATTCAGAACAGTAAAAAAGGATTAATGGCCTTGCCCAGAACCAACACGCCTATTCAAGATTCGTAAATTTTATTGCTTGCAAAAGAAACCTTCCTGAAATTCTCCTCTCACTCAGAGCTTGTTAAGGGAGGATTAGTTTCAGAGACTTTAAAGGACTTATTAGCATCTGAATTGGTAGGCTGAATTATCTCAACGCAAAGTTGCCTGCTTCAAGTTTCATTTAACCTATGGACTTGAATGGGCCAGATAATCTATGGAGACTATCCATAGTAAAGCAATTATGTCACACTGTTAAATCCATTGTTTTTGGAAGGAGTATCTACCAGCAGAAAATGTGCAACAATATACCCTGTTTCCCCCGAAATAAGACATCCCCTGATAATAAGCCCAATCGGGCTTTTGAGTGCATGGCAATAAGGCCAAGCGCTTATTTCAGAGTTCAAAAAATATATAAGACAGGGTCTTATTTTA
>QLTV01003772.1:1027161-1037464 GCA_003457575.1 Thermophis baileyi
ATGGGGAATGTAGTCCATGCCATGTAGTCCATGCCATGTGATCATAACTGTGTACTATTATTGGTCATTGACGTATGCCCTGGGGGGCGGGAGTAATTGAAGTACGCTATCCCAAAGGAAGTAATTTTCAAGCTATCTACCGGGAAAGGATGCCTGAAGGAGATGGGGAAGCATTAATCCTTTTTTACAATATTCGTGATGGTTCCAGATTATGACTGTAGATTCAGAAGAACTTCTACATAACAGTGAGTGTTGTCAGAGGATGCCTGAAGAATAAAATATAATCTGATTGAACGTACCATTGCGTCTGTGTTAAACTGCCTGATGATAGCATAACCAATCTACGCTTGATTCAGAACACTTCCTGAGTATTGATGTTAGGCTGCTTTGTCTGTAGTTCCTGGGTCTGTTTCCCCCCCCCTTTTTTTTTTGAAGATGGGAACCACATCAGCTCTTTTCCAGTCCTCTGGTAGTTCCCCAATGCTGCACGATTTTTGAAAGATGTGGTACAGTGGTTCTGAGATAACATAGGATTTAGTGCTGGGTAGCTAGTTTCTCTCACATGGCAGCTATTTTTGTGAATAGTTCAGCAGACATTTTGCAAAGAAGCCCAAAACATGTTTTTAAAATTCCAAAAGTGCCTATCAGCCTCAAAGGTTGGTGATGCCTGAGCATTTACCATGAGGTAACTGGCAGCTTTCACAACACACTGCAATAGCAAAATGACCCATGTACAAGCTAACATTATCACCATAGTGCCCTTATTTTTTACTTGTATCCCAGAGTATGACATAAATCAGTTGCCACATTTGTGTGATGACATCACATAGATTTTGTCATTTGCAATCCCACCCGCTCTTGTGGACATCCATGCAAATATTTGGCACTTAGTATAGTTGGTTCTCAAGGGTTATGTTTGGTGGTTTTGCCTGCACTTTGTACGGACAAGTATAATGAAATATGGAACTATTGATTATTCATTTAATTAGAGAAGCTGTTATATTGTATTATTATCTCTGTACTGAAATAAGTTGGAGGTCACCTTTATTATATAATTTGTTTGATGTAGACTTTTTGCCATTTTTAAAACATGTCTTGTTATTCCCCTCCCCTTTTCCCTTTATTTTAGCTTGTATTTTAATGTTTGATTTTGAAACTTAATAAAGATATATGTTTTAAAAAGAGAGAAAATTATAGATGAGTTCTCAGGTCATTCTTTATCTGTTCTTGTCTCCTTGAGCTATGGGGGGGGGGAAGCATACAGGTTTTATCACGTTTTTAATCACAAAATTTCCTCTGCAATTTACATGCCAATCTGATGTCCTTCAGAGGGAGCAATTGAAAAATGTCAGACATTGATGGAGTCCTTGATTTAAAAAAAAAAAAAGCTTTATTGTACATTCAGTGTTTTGGGGGGCTTGAAGGGACAGAGGATCAAGGATAAAAAATTGTGAAGCAGTTCTTCTTTCCTCTTACTTATATTAAGATCCACACCTTCATTTGTCTTACTGGATGACCCCCAGCTCTTCCCTTGCCAAAAAAAAAAAAAAAAGAATTAGACAGAGGCACCATTTTCTCTCTCTCTCTCTTTCAGCTGTGGATTTTGTAGAACCTTTGAGCCAGTGGTGAAATCCAATTTTTTTTACTACCGGTTCTGTGGGCGTGGCTTGGTGGGCATGGCGTGGCTTGGTGAGTGTGGCTTGGTGGGTGTGGCAGGGGAAGGATACTGCAGAATCTCCATTCCCACCCCACTCCAGGGGAAGGATACTGCAAAATCCCCATTCCCACCCCAATCTGGGGCCAGCCAGAGGTATTTGCCGGTTCTCCGAACTACTCAAAATTTCCGCTACCGGTTCTCCAGAACCTGTCAGAACCTGCTGGATTTCACCCCTGCTTTGAGCAGTTTGCTGCAGTTTTATGGTGCTCCCAAAAGTTCAAATCTCACCCTGTTCTAATTCAGTGCAGCTCTTCTACGCATCAGAGCTCAGAATCTGGAAAGCATTGCTTCTTCAAGAAATCCATGGCTAGTGGAAAAAGTTCTGTGTAAGATGGGAAACGGGACTTGCTACCTCACAAGATCCAGGCTGCTTGCTAATGCAACACTGTGTGCTTTTAGAACGACATAAGGAAAAGTCAGAAAGAAAAAAGATGGAAGGATGAAAGGTACAGAAACCTTACCCTACCCCCACCCCCCACAGAGTAACTGCACTGTTGTTGTGTATTATCAAAAGCATCATGAGACAGAGAAACCCAGTCTTAAAAAAAAAAAATTGTCCAATTTTGATGGCTGAACGGAGATAAAAGAGCCAGTCTCAATGATCCACAGAAACTAGAGGCCGAACAACTGAATTACAGGAGAGGTCCGAAGAGAGAGGTTAGGACCTTCCGAGCACAGGGACAGTCCCTCCCATTCCATCTCAGCGGACAAAACTGAGTCCAGAGTGTGTAGTTGCCATTCCGGGGATGTAGCAACCATTCTGCTTAAACAGGGCAAAGGTGGAGCTTGCCCCCAAATGATTTTTGTTTGTTTGTTGTGGGAGTCACGTCTGCAGTTCCACCAAGTGATTCTGATTCTGCTGGGCCATGTCAGTGGACCGGGAAACCTCCTTTTGATAAATTTCTTCTAAATCGTGTAGTATCTGGAAAAGCCTGAAAGGGCGGTCAGCGTTTTCAGGATCTGTAGCAAGAGAGGTGGAGAAGAAGAGAGGGTAGGTGAACTAGGAAGAGATATCCAAACCTGCTAGTCATTTGATATCCCTAAAAGAGGACAGCTTTGATATGTAGAACAACTTTTTTTTCTATCAAGGATTATGTTTTCTTAGAGTTAATCTTCTGGAGCAGCATTGCAGGTGAGGCTGAAGGAAGCAATGGAGTAGGGAAGCTAGAAGTGGACAGGGATACACATTTTCCCACTGACATCCTGCAGGGGTGTGTGGGAAAGACCTTGGGAGAAGGAGCGAATAGAAGCTGCCTTGGGATAGGTCCGATAAGAGACAGCATATTAGCTGAATAGTGGGCAGGTCAAGATGCTCATAAGAGACCTTCCCTAACCTCTCAAGATGTAAACAAGATGGGGGAGAATTATACTTGCAAGATTCTGTTAATGTATCTTTACAATAAAGTAGAATTACCTCATCTGGTCATGTTTTTCTGTCTGATCTACCTGGTAGGGCTGACACCAATCTTTCAATTCATTCTACATATCTATAATCTAGCTATTATATCTATAAATCCATGTCATGATAATATAGATACTAATATATGAATACATATATCTGTTCACCTCTGTTAAAGGTGTTGTGTGGACCCTGACCATTATGAACAAAAGCAACCTCAACCCAGCCTCTCCATTTCAACCAATTATGATGATGATGATGATTAGTATTAATATTAATATTAGTATTATTAGTATTAGTATTATTAGTATTATTAGTATTATTAGTATTAGTATTAATATTAGTATTAGTAATATTATTGTTTGTTGGACAATCAACAGGATGTTTAGACTGGACTTGGCATCTTTATCCACCTCTTATTATTATTTAAATGTATTAGCTGCCCAACTCTGCCTAACAATGGATTCTGGCATTAAATTAAATAATAAATTTAAAAAATTAATTAAAATTAAAATTAATTAAATTGTGTACCTTCGCTCTGATGTTTTTCACTTTTCTCCAGAATTGACAATTCTTCATACTTTCCCCTTTGGACAGTAAAAAAATGGAATAAAATGGAAGTTAATAACTTATACAGCAAACGTCACGAATGCATTTTGTGAATAGCACTGCAAGAAAAGGAACATTATACAATAATCACTTCAAAACTTCAATAGTTTTTCAGGTTTAAGAGAATGTGCTTTCAGACTGGAAAAAGCAGTAACTTTAAAAGCAACTTTAAGAGGGTTGGACTTCAACTCCCAGAATTCCCTAGCCAGCATGGCTGGCTGGGGAATTCTGGGAGTTAAGGTCCACCCCACGTAGCACCATCCAGGCCCATGAAGAATGAAAAGCCAAAGTACCCCCATTTTACAAGAATACTTCAGCATTGGGTGAGCAAGGCATGGTCAGTCAAGTCACCTCATCACTTCTTGAATTGCAAGCAGATGCTGGAATATCAGCTGAGCCTCCAAGTCAGGATCCAAGGGATCGTTCCATTCCCGCAGAGTAACTCCATGCCGAGTTTTGTCACAACCAAGACCTTCAAAGCAAAGAAGGGAGCACTGAAACCATTCTGTTCCAATTTTGGAGAATTATCTTGCTGACAAAGAGCCCTACATAGTCCCAAGCTATAGGCAGTCCTTGACTTAACAACCACAATAGGGGCCAGAAAACTCATTGTTAAGTGATGTGATTATTATGTGAGGCATAACATGACCTTATTTTATGACTGTTTTTACTGCAGTCATTATATGAATCACCATAGTCATTAAGTGAGAATCCCAGAATGTGCCTTATGATCTTCTTTGCTGGCTTTCTCATTGACTTCGCAGGTGGGAAGCAAATGGCTGGGAAGGTTGCAAACGACAATCATGTGACCATGGAACACGGCAACTGTTGTAAATGTGTGACAGTTGCTCAGCATTTGAATCATGATCACGTGGCTGCAGGGCCGGTCACAAGTATTTTTTTGCTCCTTGCAGTCCTTCCATTCCCTACCATCCAGTCAGAACTGAAGAAGCTTCTTGGATGAGAAGTGAAACGTCTTCAAAGAAAAACCAGAAGGTCTAACTGACACTTTAAAAAGCACCTTTGGGACAACCATGATCTGGATCCCCATAAACATTTAGCTCTGGGAAGGGCCATCGTAATTTTAAATAGTTGGCAAGCCAGTGATTGTTACACAAGGAGTAGCTGTACATTTTTATTTTCCATAGTTTTTCTTTTTTTTTAAAAGCGCTCTATATCTTGATATATATTAAAATAAACTTAAGGAGAAAACATTGTGATACACATTCCCACACCAGAGATATGGGAGATAACGAAGGCAGTACAGTAGCATTGCCAAAGAATGCAATACCTGCTTTGTCCTTTAGGTGGCAGCAGCTCCATTTGTCTCCTCTGAAAACCCCTGGGTGATAGGAGCATAGCATTCCCGCGTTGTTCCCGCAGACTTTCCGTAAGGCTGAGAGCCACTGGCTCAACTCGTTCACACACTGTAAAACAAGGCAAGGCAGAAAGACATCAATGCAGAGGTGGGTTCCTACTGGTTCGGACCGGTTCTATAGAACATGGTTAGTAACGTGGCAGCGTGGGTCGCTAGAACCGGTAGTGACCCACGCCTGCCATGCCCCCGAATCGGTTCTTTCAGCGGCACCATAGGCACCGCCATTTTGTTTTTTGCTTCTGCGCATGCGCAGAAGCTTTTTTTAAGCACTGTGCATGCACGAAGCCCGCGCGCACCCGTGCAGCGCAACACTGAGCGAACCGGCAGCGACGACAACCAGAACCCACCCCTGCATCAATGCCATGGATTCTTCTGATTGGATGTATCCAGGGCCTTTAATATATTCCCCTTTTTTCTGCCCTACAATCACTTCTAGGGAAACAGATGCTACAAGGCCCAGGCTGTGGGTTTTGCAGTGCTGTATATCCCACACACTTGTTTGACTAGAGAAAACTGCAAGTCAGTAGAAAGCAGAGTGGACATAAAAGTCAGGAAGCCAATGCTGAGCTACTTTCAATTCCCTTAAAAGATACACACCTTCAATCTTGTTCACTGTGACATTTGTACACGAGAGAATAGTAATATAACAGGATGCTTGAACTGTAGTTGATACTTAACCATGCATATTAAAATTATATTAAAATGATAAAATGCAAATATAGACTGGAATTACAACCCGATTCACACCTGATTCACCTGATTCATTTATTTTCCAAATTTATTTGATGCAATGGTTTCACAGTCTAATTAAATGTCAATGCCTAATACAGGTTCTGTCGACTGCAAAGCTGATTTAATTGACCCAGTGTTCAAAGAAGATTATAATTAGCTAGAGACAGATCATTTCTTTTTTGGGGGTGGCTGGGGTTAATTTAATTTAATAAACTCCTTTCATGGTATGTTAACTACTTACTGGAGGGCTACCTGGCCTTGTTATCAGTCATTGTTGAGACAAAGACCTAGAGAGGAACAGCAAAAATGGAATTTCTTTTTGTACTCTGTCTCTGGGGTCATTTGTTTTCATCTACTGCAGTCAAGCCTTTCCATGGTGGTGTTCATCCTAACAGAAACACCATCAATGAGTCATCCCAGATTAGCTATTGGCTCACAGAGCTGGAATTATTGAGGTTAATCCTAAACCTAACTGATGCCTGGATCATTCTCATGATGCAAATAAGGCCTGTGCCAGGGGTCTCCAACCTTGGCAACTTTAAGACTTGTGGACTTCAACTCCCAGAGTTCCTCAGCCAGCAAAGCTGGCTGAGGAACTCTGGGAGTTGAAGTCCACAAGTCTTAAAGTTGCCAAGGTTGGAGACCCCTGGCCTATGCTATTGTTAAACTCTCCTAAAAAGTAAAGTGTCTCTCAACTTAAATTCATCTCCTGTTGAATTCATTGATACATCCAAATACTTTTCTTGCAGCAGAACAAAGTTAGTTTCCTGCTGTCTTGTTTGGGGACATTTTGACGATAGCCCTGAGATTTCCTAGTGGTTTCCCTTCCAGGTATTTACCAGACCTGACTCTGCTTAGCTTCTAAACCCAGACAAAGATGCCCAGGTGCTACACCTGCTGGGGCAAAGTATCAACGGCGTGCATTTTTGTTTAAAACATTGCATTTTATTTGAAAGCATCTCTCAGTTTGGCAGATGTGAGAAACTGCTGGATTCTGTGTATTTATTTGTCCGATTTATACAGCTGCTCATCTCACAAAACAAGTGGCGTGTTGTATCTACCAATACAACTTCTGTCATGGGGCCACCCAGATGAATTCTTGCTTCTCCCTCCCCATCCGAAGAAAATGTGACTTGTTGTGTCTCCACCTTGCACTGCAGGTAAGCTGTGTCTTCTTGCCCAGCATCATTGGTGTAGATGATCTGCATGACATGGGAGATACCAAAACTCTTCTCCTCTACTTTCTCAGCTGCCCGGATGCTAGTCAGCGGCACAAAGGAGCTTTTCTGAAAGGAAATCCCATAAATATATATTCAAGAAACCTTGAGTCAAATGGAAACAAACTTCGTCTCACACTGTGAATCCAACCAGATGCTTCCAACAACCCTTTCCCCTAGTAGCCACTAGAACCCTGTTTCCCCCAAAATAAGACATCCCCTGATAATAAGCCCAATCGGGCTTTTGAGTGCATGGCAATAAGGCCAAGCGCTTATTTCAGGGTTCCAAAACATATAAGACAGGGTCTTATTTTCGGGGAAACACGGTATTCTGGAGAAGATTTTCTCTAATCATGGAGGTTCTATATCAGTGATGGCGAACCTTTTTTTGCTCGGGTGCCAAAAGGGCGTGCGTGCGCCCACACCCATAATGCAATGCCCCCCCACGCATGCGCGCACAACCCCCCGCACTGCCCCCCTGTGCATGCGTGCAGGACTCAAGCCTCCGGAGCCTGTGGATGGCAAAAAACGGACCCAACGGCCCAACCGGAAGTTCGGAAATGAACTTCCTGTTGGGCCGTTGGGCCGTTTTCACCCTCCCCAGGCTTCAGGAGGCTTTCCTGAAGCCTGGGGAGGGTGAAAAACGGCCCAACCGGAAGTTCAGAAACAAACTTCCAGTTGGGCTGTTGGGCCGTTTTTCGCCATCCACAGGCTCCGGAGGCTTTCCTGAAGCCTGGGGAAGGCGAAAACGACCTCCCCCTGCCCTCCGGAAGGCCGAAAATCAGCTGGCCAGCGCGCTGGAGCTGACATAGGGCAATGCCTCGCGTGCCCTCAGATATGGCTCCGCGTGCCACCTGTGGCATGCGTACCATAGGTTCACCATCACTGTTCTGTATCATCACAATAGGTAATACCTAGCAGTAGAGCTTTCTTCCTCCATGAATTTGACAAATCCTCTTTTAAAGTTTCCCTCAAATGGAAAACACTTAAAAAGGTAAAGGCAAAGGTTTCCCCTATCCAGTCATGTCTGACTCTAGAGAGTGGTGCTCATCTTTGTTTCTTAGCCAAGGGAGCCAGCATTGTCTAAAGACACTTCCGTAGTCATGTGGCCAGCATGACTCTACGCCGAGGTGCACAGAACGTCTTTAACCACTGAGCCACCGTATCCCCTCAAACACTTAAAGCTATCCCAAAACCATCGCCACCAAAAACATTAAGTGTGGCTGTTGGCCATCCAGAAATGTTCTTCCCACTGTAGTTGAATCTTGTACTATTGGGCTGTCATATTCCATTGCTAGCAATCGATTAAATTCTGAGCTTGCTTGAAAGTTATTCTTCTTCAGCACAATAGCAGCTGGTTCAAAATCACATCATGAGTTTTATAGCCGAGACTTGAATTCAAATCTCTGCCCTCCTAGTCCAACGTTCTTATACTACATTGCTTCAAGGGCTTCCAAGATTTGAATATGTGCCATTAAAAGTTGTTTTTGACTCCTAGTGACTACGTAGGTAGATTATATCCACAATGATCTATATCCCTAACCTGGTCTTTTAAGTCTCCCAATGGTGCCCCTGCAACTGAATTCAGCTCAGCATCTTCAACTTCTCTTCTCTTCCACCTTTCCCAGAAATGGTACCTTTTGCAGAGAGCTCAATCTTCGCATAATAGCAATAGCAATAGCACTTAGACTTATACACCGCTTCACAGGGCTTTACAGCCCTCTCTAAGCGGTTCACAGAGTCAGCCTATCGCCCCCCAACAATCTGGGTCCTCATTTTACCCACCTCGGAAGGATGGAAGGCTGAGGCAACCCTGAGCCCGTCAGGATCGAAACTCCTGGCAGTGGGCAGAGTGAGCCTGCAATACTGCATTTTAACCACTGCACCATCACAGCTCTACTGTGTCCAAAGTAGGATAATTTGAAGCTGGCCATTTGGTTGCTGCTTTGGGGGAGAGACCTAGTTTCTATGATGACTGGCTAGCCTTCAAGGGCACTCCTTCTTTGGACTCCCCAACTTACAGAGGGTTTCAAGGAAAGTGATTTCAGCAAGGACCATGGCCAGAGCCTCTGGTAGTGGCCAGTCTCTATCCTTTACCTACCTTGGAGTTGGGTGTCTTGGCGCAGGTGAGAGCCTCATGCGTTAATGAGAAATAGAGCTTCTTGAAGGAGAACGAGAGGAGAGGCCCCTTGCTTCTCGCCTTCTGCATGAACAGGTACCCTTCTTTTACAACCTGAGGTTGCAGGGAGATGGGCTTCTGCAGGTCTAATTCTGTAATTCAACATCCACAGCAGTGAACGCAATATACCGGTATGTGCATGTGTTTTGAATGAGCAGGAAATAATAATAACACTAGTAATAACACAAGTTGGCAGAAAATCATGAGATATAATCTGCTGCCCTCATTGCTAACCTCAGTCCTGCTTATATAGTCTCTGTTCTGGCTTGTTGCTAACTGGAAATGGCCCTGCAAGGTGCCTTACTCAAAGCCATTAGTGAAGCCACATGGCTTTACTGCCCTCCCCTCTTTGGATGATACCAAGGGTGGGAAACCAGGCTCATCCACAGGAGTTTGCTATTTTGGTCATCAACTTCGTTTTTGTCCTTGGGATACAAGCTCTGCAGCTTTTGTATATACATGCGATATCACAACATACATACAAAAGGATTGTAAATCACTTTTTTCTGAGGCTGTCACAACTTTGAACTGTCGTTAAACAAATGGTCATAAGTTGGGGACTGCCATACTAAGAAAGAAATGAGATTAGGCGCTAAATTTCAGATACCAGTAAACTACCCTCTGGCTGATGGCTCAGAGAAAGCACTCTGCTGCTTGCAGTAACCGGAACATTTCTTAATTTGTTTGGCTTTATCAAGCATTTACCATCTTTCTCCTCAATGTCAATTAGCTGCAGGATGAACTGCTTCATCTGGGCAACACCGCGTTGAATGGTGGCTTGCAGAGGGGCCATCCATGCTTCCTTGGTGCGGCTGATGCTGTTGTCCATGTTCCCCACGTTTTGGACAGCCTGGCCCAGCAGAAAATCAGAACAAGTCACCACAACTCAAGAACAAGCTTCACCCAGATTGAGAGGAAGCCAGAAGGGTTTGCAGTGGAGAAAATGCTGGGACTCATGAGAGGGAAGGGAATTGAGATTTAAATAGCCACCTAGTCCAATCATGTTTGGCTCAAGGGGAGGGAAGGGAAGGGGGAAGGGAGTGGGGAGGAGGAGAGGGAGAGGGGAAGGGGA
>QLTV01003772.1:1038106-1049127 GCA_003457575.1 Thermophis baileyi
ACGGGAGAGGGTGAGAGTAGGGGAGTGGGGAGGAGGAGATGGAGAGGAGAAGGGAAGAGGGGAGTGGGGAGGAGGAGAGGGAGAGGGGGAGGGGAGAGGGGAAGGGGAATGGGGAGCAGGAGAGGGAGAGGGGAAGGGGAAGGGAAGGGAAAGGGGAAGGAAAGCAAGATGAGATGAAATAAGAAACTAGAAAAGAGAACAGGGACATTTGACAAGAGTCAAAAAAAGGAGCCCTTTTGGACATCATCAGGCTATTAAGAGCATTTCTTCTGGGACAGGTCTTACCTTGGCCAGCAGAAGCAGAGCCCGGCTGATGTGAGCATCGGCGTGCTTCTCCCGTAGGTGGAAGAGTTTGGGGGACATAATGGCTGGAGAGAAGAATCGTAGGCAGAGGAAGCTGGTGATGGCAATGAATTTCACATTCTGCAAGTGCAGAAATATAGAGTTTTTGAAAAGGGATGGAAAGAAACCAAGGACAAAAACAATCTGACAGGCAATACCAAATCTCTCCATTTGGTGTGTCTGAGAGAAGGAGAGTGGTAAGAATAAGATAACAAAATTAGAAATGAAACTAGCATTTCCTTAGGGTATTGGTTAAAAACACATTCAAATCCCTGCTGGATGGGACTGTAAGATCCTGCTGCTTTTCTTCCCACAAGATCTCACAAGTTGCCTTATCTGACAAAGAAGTGGAAGACTTACAAAATAATTTGTAATTACAAAATAATTACAAAGAGTTTACAAAATTATAATCCCGCATTCCCGGAAGGGGAGCGAGATTGAGTTGGAACAGGAGTGTCAAACTCAAGGCCCGGGGGCCGGATCCGGCCTGTGGGGTACTTAGATCTGGCCCGCGGGGCCACCCTGGAAACAGCGAAGGACTGGCCCGCGGTGCTTCTGCCAGGGAAAACGGGCTCCCGAGCTCCATTTTCGGCTGCAACGGCCTCCTGCAACCCTCTGCCAGTGACTGGTTTCTCTGTTTTCTCTGGCAGAGGGTTGCAGGAGGCCGTCGCAGCCGGGAACGGAACTCGGGAGCCTGTTTTCTCTGGCAGAGGGCTCGGGACACCACAGGCGCCCCCAATACGAGTGACGTTGAGCTGGCCACACCCACCCTGGCCACGCCCACCCTGGCCCCCTGAGGTCAAACACAACCCTGATGCGGCCCTCAATGAAATCGAGTTTGACACCCCTGAGTGAAAAGAATCTAACTCTGCCCAACTGACCTGATTTTTTTCCTCAGGGAACCGTTCTCCAACTCTCTTGAAAAGGAGCTGAAAAGTGGCACGGATGACAGGAGGGCACATCTTGGCAGACCTGGTGATGGTGTTCAGTAGGTCAGTCAGATACGACTGAAGGAGCTGGCCGCTCTGCTGGATCACCTCACTTTCACTGTGGATCCGGTGAAGGCTAGAGCATCTGGAGCAAGAAACAAACATAACCAAATAACTCAGAGTTTCCCTGTATGCCATTCACAGCCATATTGGATTTTACCAAAAATGCAGTAGCCAATCAGAGTGATGTCACATTCAAAATGGCTGTCCCAAAGGTGCTTTTTTCAAGAGGCAACTGGACATTCTTTGTTTTTCCTTGAGATGTTTCGCTTCTCATCTAAGAAGCTGCTTCAGTTCTGAGAAGTGAAACGTCTTCCAGGAAAAACAAAGAATGTCCAGTTGGCCTCTTGAAAAAAAGCACCTTTGGGACAACCATGACTTGGATGCCTGAGCATCTCCATAGACATTCAAAATGGCTGCTTCATGCCCTGAATAGCCCATCAGTTTGCTGGAGAGTAACAGGTGAATGACTTATTACATCATTAGAATCGGAGGAGGCTTTTTAACTTGGTGTTTCTCAACCTTAGCAATTTTAACCTGAGTGGATTTCAACTCCCAATATATATATAAAATTCAAATGTTCTAAAATTATGTTGCCTGATACATGTCTTTATCCCAACACCTCAAGCAATAAGACAATGAGAATCACCTCTAGCAAGCACTAGGATTCAAGACCCACTTTATTTCCTTGATAAGCAGGTCTGGTTTTTATTATGCATAATTATATAAATCCTCCAGACTTTGCATTTTTACACCTGAACAGCATCCAGGTAAAGAATGTGAATGTCTGACACAGACAGAACTTTCTCTCAGTTGTGTTAGGCACTAACATGCTGGGAAACCAAGATTTTTTAAAAAAAATTATTCTAATCTAAAATATATTTAACATCAAAAATGTCATATTTCAAAGAAACACACCAACATTATTTCCCAGAATGCATTTGGGAATCAAATCAGCCATTTTTGAAGAACCAGGGATGGGAAATAGCAACCTTGGAGAACAAAAGGCTCCATCCACCACCCTGGTTTCCATTCTGGTAAATGGAAGGGTTGTGATCAGGGGTGGGTTCCTCCCGGTTTGGACTGGATCGCCCGAACCGTTAGCGACCCACTGGTGATGTCACGGATCCGGTTCGGTCAGTGCCGGTCCGTGGGCGCCGCCAACTTTTTTGGGGAATTTTTTGCGAATTTTTTACTGTTCTGCTGCTTGAAAAAGAGTCCTTCCGCCCACCCCTGTGTTTATACTGACCTTTATTCCTTCGCCCGAAGCACAGCTGATCAGCTCCTCAGCTGTGTTTCGGGCTGATTGCAGCTACTGAGCATGTGCGGAAGCAAAATTGTGCGAGGGAACGCGCGCGCGTGCGAGTGGAGCGAGGGAACGCGTGCGAGTGGAGCGAGGGAGCGCGCGCGCGTGAGCGGAGTGAAGGAACGTACACGCAGGTGGAGCGAGGGAATGCGTGCGCGCACGAGTGGAGCGAGGAAATGCGCGCGTGCGCAAGTGGAGCGAGCGCACGCACGCAAAACGTCACGATGCGAACCGGTGGGGAAGGTAAGTGGAACCCCTGGTTGTGATTGATAATGCTCATAAGGGCTGCCATTTTGTGAAGGCACCCACAACCACTTCTCAAGGTTTTCTGTCCACTGGCTCAAAAATGGCGAGGCCCTTGACTATAAGTTCACAGAGAGGCCTCCCCACTGTTGCTCCTTCCTTCTTCCTACCCGATCTCTTTGCTTTCCATTTTGCTGGGATCTAGTTCGATGTATCTCTTCTCTTCAAACACCCGGTTGATTGATGGCCTAAGGATTCGATGGAGGTATTGCATACCTGCCACCTACAGAGTCAGAGATTAGAGACACAGCAGAAGATAGTGAGCTTCATAATCAGAAACTGGTAGGAAGAGCCTCCCACCACCCATCATAGAAGGAAGGCAGGATCCCACAAAGTACCTTCAGAAATGACTCCATAGACTTAGAAGCTAAAGAGTTGCTCCGAAACAACGTGTTGGGTTCAACTGAAACACAGAAACTGGTTTATGATCTGTCACTGATCTATATACCCTTTCAACCACTTCATCTTATTTTATGAAGAAAAACAGGATGACTTGCTATCTATTGAATACATTTTGACCCTTGAAAAAGTCAAGACATTTTTCATTGATTGTCCCCTTTGATTCAGCTATATCTTTCGCTTAGATCAGGGGTGTCAAACTTGCGGCCCGCTGGCCGGATGCATCACGTGCTGGCCCCGTCCGGTTTAGCAAAGGGGGAAAAAGTCCCGATATGTCACGTGACGCTGCGAGTTTGACACCCCTGTCTTAGATGATAGAAGCAGCAAAAGTGATTGTCTGAAATGAATATGATATCCATCTTTGCCATCACTGGCTTTCAAAGATTTTTTTGCCTACTCAGAAGATTTCCCTCTTTTTCATATTGATTGCTCTCTTCCCCTTATATCTTATTTCAGATATTCTCTCCTCTTTGCATTCTCTTTTCCTTACCTTCCGCTGCCCTTCCTGCCCACCCAGAAAGCTTCTAAATATCTTGACAATTCCAAATTGAAGACAAAGGAGTTTGGCCACAACTAAATCGACCACAATACTCGTTGGGATTAAGAGACAAGAAAGGACAGACAATTAATAAACTGAGTGGGGCAGGTTTAGCGTGTCCAATGGCTGCATTTACACAAAATGCTGTATACCCAAATAACAAAATGTGTCCTTATATAGCATGCTGTACCAAAATGGGGGGAAATGATTTAACATAGTATAGCATGTAAATATGTAGCATGTTGATTTACATGCTACATATTAAGATATCACATGGAACCACAAACTACTTATTGCTACTAGTTTAGCTACTGGTCTAACCCCTTTGAACCCACACACCTTCGTGGTATTTAATTTATTATATGTATAGCCCATGAAAATCAGATGAACTCTTGGCAGTTTATGTGACAGAAGCAGTATTAAAATATCCATGGTTTCATTAACATGAAAAGCAATTAAAACAAACTCAACATCCACCAATCACACAGACACAGACACAGACACAGACACACACACACACACACCCCAAGAAAATTGCAGGAATTTTTCTAAGCAGTCACCAGGAACTGACTCAAAGGCACCCTCCCCTCCCTTCCTTCCCACACTCTCTCACACACAAAATCATAGTATAAAGTGATGTGTTCCCTCTTGCCCTGGTCCTTACAGGTTCTGTCCAGCTCCAGTTTGAAGAGGAGGTCCAAGAACTCTTTAATCAAGCCTTGGCCCAAGAAGAGCTTGACTAGGTTGACCGCAAGTTCCTGTCTGCATTCAGCTGTTGTGGTCTCATCAATCAGGGTTATTAAGTGCACTTTCTGGTTCTGTAAGGAGGAGACCGAGGAAATACTTTTCATGGAGAAGTTAATGCACATTAATTTCAGAAGGGGAGGGCGTATTTTTCATAAAAACGTGATGTTTCGTGTGTCCCTTTGAACATAACCGTCTGCATTCTCTGCATTCTCTGAGCCATGGTGGCGCAGTGGTTAGAGTGCAGTACTGCAGGCTACTTCTGCTGATCACCGGCTGCCAGCATCTCGAATCTCACCAGGCTCAAGGTTGACTCAGCCTTTCATCCTTCCGAGGTCGGTAAAATGACCCAGATTGTTGGGGGCAATATGCTGACTCTGTAAACCGCTTAGAGAGGGCTATAAAAGCACTGTGAAGCGGTATATAAGTCTAAGTGCTATTGCTATAGTGCTATTTTATCAAGCACATTTTCATCACATGTTCAGCCTTTGTGCAGCTGCCTTCCATTCCAAGCCACACAAGAGTCATAAGTGTGAGCCAAAGACATTTCCTTGCCTAAGGCAGAAGATGAAACATTGATGAAGATTCTCAGTCATCCAGACAGTTATCTGGAAGTTAAATCGTGGCCACTGGACTTCTTCTTCTTCTTCTTCTTTTTTTTTTTTTTGTTTGAAATGTTTTTTGGTTTATCAAAGCAGCTTCTTCAGTCTGAGATTCTTCATCAACAAAGAAGCTACTTTGATAAGCAGCAAAAAGTTTCAAAGTAAAAAGAAAAGGAGTCCAGTTGCCATGACTCAACCTCCACACCTGGTCTTTTTGTTCTGTGTACAGAAACTGATCCAGCAGCTCAATTTTGCTTCAATATTAGCAATAAGAGAAGATTAAGAGCTGTGGTGGCGCAGTGGTTAGAGTGCAGTACTGCAGGTTACTTCTGCTGACTGTCGGCTGCCTGCAACTTGGCAGTTCAAATCTCACCAGGCTCAAGGTTGACTCAGCCTTCCATCCTTCCGAGGTGGGTAAAATGAGGACCCAGATTGTTGGGGGCAATAGGCTGACTCTAAACCGCTTAGAGAGGGCTGTAAAATGATTGTGAAGCGGTATATAAGTCTAAGTGCTAAGTGCTATTGCTATCCACCACCACTCCTGAGTGCAGTGAGCCAGCTTACGAGGTTCAGGAAAGACTGTGTGGCCTGAAGAACTATATTCTTCAAGAGAGTGATTGGGAGGCTCAGATGGAACGGCTACTCAGCTGTGCTTGTTGCCTTTTCCCCCAGCATCACAAAGCCGGCACTTCACCTAATGGTGGACTCTGTTGTGAGATAGGTTAGCATGAGAGAACTATTTGGTCTATGATCACCCAAGGATCATCAGAAATGTTTGGAATAAGAACAGGGGGTTCCCAACCACTCCTTTTCCAGGGACAAGAATGGTACAAGGGTCTCAAACAATGGAATGACTTTCCTCCGTATGTTGTGAGTGTTCCAAAACTGGAGGTTTTTAAGACAACTATTTGTCTGAAATGGTACAGTAGTCCTCAACATACAACAGTTCATTTAGTGACTGTTCAAAGTTACAACGGCACTGAAAAAAGTGACTTACAACCGTTTTTCACACTTACGACTGTTACCGCATGGTCCCATGGTCACGTGATCAAAATTCACACGCTGGGCAACTGACTAATATTTATGATGGCTGCAGCAGCCTGGGATCATGTGATCCCTTTTTGCAACTTTCTGAAAGCAAAGTCAATGGGAAAGCCAGATTCACTTAACAACCGTGATAGTAACTGAATACCTGCAGTAATTCACTTAACAACTGTGGCAAGAAAAGTCGTAAAAGGGAGCAAAACTCACTTAACAAATACCTCACTAAGCAACAGAAATGTTGGGCTTAATTGTGGTTGCAAGTCGAGGACTAACAGTATAGGGTCTCCTGCTTGAGCAGAGGGTTGGACTAGAAGACCTCCAAGGTCCCTTCCAACTCTGTTATTCCGTCTCACCTTTATCCCTGCTTTAACTTCCTGGCACAACAGCTCGACAAGAGGCTGGTAGTAGATGGATGGCAGAACCATCTCATCCCGAAGCTGTACCTGGAGGTGTAAGGAGCCTAGATTCCCTCTGAAACACATGGAAAAATAAGGATATTAGATATACCTTATAAGTTGGTTACCACTTTGCTAGCATTTGGGGATGGTGGACATATTTCAGTTTGGTCTCATGGAATATGAGTTCAGTGGATGATCTCATGGAATATTTCTCACAAGCATCTCCACACTTATTCTCCAAAGAAGCAGAGTTAATCTTAGATGCTCCTATTAGCCTTAGGGCAAAATTAACTCATCAGACAAAAATAAATAAATAACCCCAAGTAAAAGTAGATAAAATGAATCAGTTCAAGACACTGTAAGGCAACTTCTAATGTTTTTGGAGGAAACCCTTCTGAACAGGAGTGGCTTTCACTTTCCTTCCCTACCGGTTCGCAAATGCGAACAGCCGCCCCCGCATGCTCTTTACTCTCACGTGCGCCTTCCGCGCATGCACCCAGCCACAAAAACGTGGTTAAATAGGACAGCATTACGTCCGGGCGGGTGAGCGGGCCCACCCGCAGTCAGCGCTACCGGTTCGCCCGAACCGGCAGCATACCACCTCTGCTTCTGAACTTCTGAGGTGCTTCCTAGCGTCAGTTTTCATTTCTCCTTTGCTAGTCTGGTAGGTACTGAGAATTCAGACTTACTCATCCAATCTTGGTTTGGATTTGTCTGGGCGGAGCAAAAACCATCCTTCTTCTCGCTGGACAGCCTTCAGCCTTTGGACATTGAATACCACCTGCAGATCAGAAAGAAATATCCAAGGGGGTTGGTGGCCTCCCAAAGATGTTAACCATCCAAGAACCAGTGATCAGGTGGCAAGTAGGTGATGGGATAAACCATTTCCCAATTGTTTCTTCCATGTTAATTCTTGGGGGTGGGAAGAAGCGGAGTGGCAGAAGAGATGCCATGAAGGCAAAGAGGTGCACCCTACTTTTCAAAGTGGGGTTGATATACAGCCCTAGCAAATTAACACTTTATTATCAATTGTTCCATGCACAAGAGCCCTGAAAGGAAAGGGGGGAAGCAGAAAACAGCCCCTATAAAAGATTGTCCCTACTCCAAATCACCGCCACCAACTGTCCTTTAAGATTCTCATAAAAGTGCATTGGTTGGGGTTTTTTTTCCAAAAAATCTTCACTGTTTTTCTATTCATATGGCTTGAATATTTTGAGGCAGTTTTTTTCAAACTTGGCAAATTCAAGATGTGTGGACTTCAACTCCCAGAATTCCTCCAGCATCCAACTGCTGGAGAATTCTGAGAATTGGAAGTCCACACATCTTAAAGTTGTCAAGTTTGAAAAACATTGCTTTAGTTTAGGTAGGAGGCTTGGGAAGGTATAAATACTTGCAGTAATAATAATAACCCAGCAGATGGCAGCACCTGGTCAATTTATTTGAGAACTTAAACAAAAACCAGGCCTAGTAATTCAGGTAGATCAGGGAATCCCAATTATAAGAGGTCTGGGCAGCTGGAAAGGCATCCTGGGAGACTGAACATCAAGCCATTTCTTTAACTTTACAAGAAAAATGTGTACCTATTAAGTCAAACTGATTTTGTTGGGAGTTTTCTCTTTTTAAAATCATCACTATCACCATCGCTGTCTTAACCCAATATAAAGCACATGCATATATATATATCCATATAAGCAACTGTTGTTTGAGTTGATTGTTAATGCTTATTGTTTGTATTTATTGCTTGTGTTTTATCCTTGAAAGCCACCCAAAATTACATATATGAGATGGGTAGCTATATAAATCAAATCAAATCAATAAATCCGTTTTGTCATTGATTTGCATCCAGTGCCTAGTGTGGTCAAGAAGACCCACTGCCTGAAACGAAAACACCCATCTCTCTCACAAACCCCCTTTCCTGGCAGACCCCCTCATCTTATAACATCTCCACCAAGGTGCCTTCGTAAAAGGTGCAGGTGGGTGACTCGGCCACCTCACAGTGTGTCATCCTTTCTCAATGAGTCAAATGGCCAGGGAGCCTCTTAAAGAGCATGTGGGGAGGGCAGGGGCGGGGTTTGGCCCCAGTTCACTCCCTACCATGCTTAATAATAAGAGTTGCATAGAACTAAGACGGGCGGCAAATAAATCTAATAAATAAGCGGTAAAGATGACTCTGCAGTGATCTAGCAACAAAGAAAGACAGTCTGCTTTGTGGTGCAGTGACTCATCATTAATTACGCAGCCACATTTTCCCAAGCATTGCCAAAACGTTAAAAAATAAGCATCCATTCACACATTGCACCATGTGGCTTATTGGTTTGGGCTTGGGTATTGTGGGAGCCCAACCATTTATTGATCACGTAAATGAAAAGTTAATGAAAAAGTAGTACTGTTCTTGTTATACAGGATTGGATTCAAGAGATATATTTTTCAAAAGGCATTTTTATCTACTAGTAAACTTGGTACGTCTTTCGGTGACATAGCTGTTATGATCTCTAATATTAGAGAATTGTTATTTTTTATTTTATGTTACCCCTTTGGGTAGATTTAGATATCTCTTTGACAGTTGATTGTTATGTGACAAAACTAGATAATTTCCACCTTTTCTGATTTTATTTGTGTTTTGTAGTTTCTCATGTACTTCCTTCCCATTTTTTGGTATTTTTTTCCTATTTCTTTCTGGAAAATTAGATAAGATAAAACATAATAAATAACCCAGGCTAAAGCAAGTCATGGCTCTGTACAATGGGTCTCTATTATCAAACAGCAGCTATTCTTCCTTTCTTTTAAGTGTATTTCTGTAGGAAGAAAAATCATTCCAAGCTGGGAGAAAGGCACTGGAAATAAAATGGAGGCTGACTGCAAGGAAAGAAAGTTTATTTGGTTGCCAGAAACTTCAGTGTTTCTGGGGTGGCTGACAAAATGGCTAAGTGAGTGGATGGCTCTTTATAGGGTTCTGGGGTTTTGGGATTGAGATGCTCCAGGGGGTTGTGCAATGTAGTGAGCTTTGTCTTTTACTATTTCAATGGTGAAGGGTTAATCCTATTATGTCCTAAAGGTCACATCCTGTCCTTAGAATTTGGGTGGGGGAATGCAAATTCTTAATCCCATCAGCTCCAGCCTTCTGTGGGAGCTGTGGCTGAAGGCGTTTTGTTTGTGAATAGTTTGGCCCAGTCTTTCTTAATGGATGCAAAAGATTTATCTCTAAAGACCTGAGACTTCTGCTTGAGGCTATGGGGCTGCTTTCTGCCTTTAAGAGCATGCTTCTCCATTTCTCCTTTGGGGAAATATAATATTCTGCATCTTTTTAATATTAAGAATAAATAATATTTTAATCGGGGTGGGGGGGAGCTTCCTACAGTACTAAGAAAAAAAGCAAGAAGAAACAGTGAAAAAACAAAGAAAAGAACATCAGTGTCATCGAGAACCCCACTATGTTCGAGGAAATACAAGCACCCAAGACCTTGATGATTTCAACTGCAGCCATGTTTAATTTTCAGGCCTTCGTATCCCATGTCTTAGTCACAAGAATTTGCAAGCAGCTACTTCAGGTTATTGCTCTCCTCCCGGGTTCTCAAGTTAGAGTTTCTAAATATAGCAAAAACAGGACAGTCTTTCAACAGAGCTGCCTCTGTGCTCCTCAGATGCGCTAACCTGCCTTCAGCATGTCCTTCTTTTTCAACTCACCTTCCCCAAAAAATCATTCCTGCTGACAAGATCCCAATCCCAGACTTCAACAATACACAGCTTTTCTGTGGCTGACTCATCCAGGTCAAACTCAAAGGTCTCATTCCATCTGGGGTAGCAAGATTTTTTGATCACCTGAAGAAAGAAATAGGAAAACAATTCCATTGTACAGGTAGTCCTCAACTTACGGCCACAATTGAGCTCAACATTTCTATTGCTAAGCAAGGCAATTAGGTGAGTTTTGCCCCATTTTTACGATCTTTCTTGCCACAGTTGTTAAGTGAATCACTGCAGTTGTTCAGTTAGTTAGAAAATTCACATAATTTTCCTACTGGTTCGCCGAGCACCGACAATGTGAGTGCGTGTGCGCATGTTCGCTTCGGTCGCACATGCATGCGGCCTTCTGCGCATGTGCTTTGCTCGCATGCGCGGCTTGCATGCATGCACACGGCTTGAAAATGTGGCTAAATAGGACGGCATAGCACCAGGGCGGGGGGCAGGCCCACCCGCAGGTCGCCACTACCGGTTCGCCTGAACCGGTCCGAACCGGCTGAATACCACCTATGGCAGTGATGGCGAACCTTTTTTGGTTCACGTGCCAAAAGGGTGTGTGTGCGCGCGCTAGCGCGCGCGCACATGCCCACACCCATTCCCTCCCCCCCGTGCATGCAC
>QLTV01003772.1:1063219-1077978 GCA_003457575.1 Thermophis baileyi
ACCGGTTCTGTGGGCGTGGCTTGGTGGGCGTGGTGTGGCTTGGTGGGCGTGGCAGGGGAAGGATACTGCAAAATCTCCATTCCCTCCCCACTCCTGGGGGGAGGATATTGCAAAATCTCCATTCCCCCCCCACTCTGGGGCCAGCCAGAGGTGATATTTGCCAGTTCTCCGAACTACTCAAAATTTCCGCTACCGGTTCTGGATATGGTTCTGGATATGGGCATAGATTGCTTTATTTCGCAAAGCGCTCAGAAATTGTGATTGTGTTTGCCCTCACAAATCCAACAAGATAGGTCACTGCAATTGTGTTACAACGGAGAAGCTGAGATTGAGAGAAAGTGGCAGTGATGAATTCCATCTACCTCCACTAACTGAGATTGAAAGTGGCAATCTAATAGAATATGTTAGGATTCGAGCCCTGAAATGGTCTTTGGAATAATCAAAAGAAATGAATTTAAAATCAGACTAATTATAAAGAAGAGTGGGAGAATCTAGAATAATTTTGAGGTTGAAGAGTTACATAGCAATCAACTCAGCCTCCCCTCACTTGTTGCTCTCTATATGCATTGACGGCAGCTCCTACAGGCCTTCAGCCTATCCCAATGTTGAGTCTTACAAGTATCTACAGTATGTTGGCTAGGAATTAGTACGTAAGCTGGCTAGGTTTTGTGGTCTAACCCAGGGGTGGGTTCTAACTTACCTCACCGCTGGTTCACTTCCTCCCACGCCATGTGGCCACTTTGCACGCGCGCGCATGTATATATATATATATAAAAAAAAAATTCCCCAAAAAAAGATGGCGTCCACGGACCAGCACCGACAGAACCGGCTCCGTGATGTCACCACCGGTTTACTACCGGTTCTATAGAACCGGTGCGAACCGGGAGGAACCCACCTCTGGTTCACACACAACAAAGTTAAAATAGGATTTTGTATTCAATGCATTGTGAGAACCCAACCATTAGCTTAGCACAAAGGGTGAACCAGAAGATCCATTGAATAAGGAGCACAAGATGTTCTGTGACACCCACATTTTGTTTGATTAACTTGGGTTTAGCAAGTTACTGTGAACTCATCCAATAAATCTGGGTGTTGTTAAAAGCTAATGATCTTCCTCCCTCTTCCTCCCCTCTTCTGAGCTACAACCTCTCCAGCCAGCTTTAACCATGACACCCCCGGATGAAGTGAGATGAGGTGAGTGCCTCCAAGCATTTCAGTCTGCCTCTTTATCTGGGCAAATTAATTAGATTTGGAGCTTGCAAGCAAAACAGTAAAGGCAAAAGTTTTCCTTGTCCAGTCATGTCTGACTCTAGGGGGCGATGCTCAGCTCCGTTTCTTAGCCATGGGAGCCATCATTGTCTGAAGATGCTTCCATGGTCATGTGGCCATCATGACTATACGCTGAGGCGCACAGAACACTGTTACCATTACCTATTTATCTGCTCGCATTTGCATGCTTTCGAACTGCTAGCAGCTGGAACAAGTAATGGGAGCTCACCCTGTTGTGCGTCACTCAGGTCTCGAACCTGGGCTTTCCAGCTGACAAGCTCAGCATCTTTAACCACTGAGCCATTTAACCCTTTGCAAGTGGAAGTATTGATCATTCAGCTTTTAGAAATGAGATACCTGGACAGGAAATAGTTCTAATAGTAGATTCAAAAGGGAGAAGAAATGATTCATTTCTGCATCCATTCCATTTACTCATACAAATGAAGAGATGTCTTTCTCAGCCAAGAGGGAATCTCACCTTTCGGATGCTCGGCCAACAAACTTTGGGGGATGCACACCTTCCCAATGACGTCATCCCGGCTGATACAAGGAAGACAAGCAAGACAAGACAAAGTAAATGGAGTGTCACCACCAACCAAAGAGGCCACGCCAGAGCACTTCAGCATTATACAGAAGGGGAGCCTAGAGCTGAAAATATATTGGTAATATTTTATGTGGGAACCAAGAGGACCACAAGAGGGTCACTGCTTCTTTGGGTCACAATGGCCTGTACAATAATCTTATGGCCTTTTAGAACCTGATCTTTCAAAATGTTACCTGACTTTTCTTGTGCTCTCACCTTTTAATCATTTGTGACTCTGGCAATGTATTTGCTTTTTTCTTCTCATATAACCCTAAAGTGCTGGAGATGCTAGGAAACTCCTGTGAGGAATCTATATTATATTACTTTAAAAAGCCTACATTAAACACTTTTCCATCTAGTCACCCATCCCCAAATCAACAAAATCTAATGCCACCTAGTGGTTAAACATTATATAATGCAATTATCCACCAACTTTGATTGGCATTGTATTGTATAGAGTTTTCTCCTCTTTAGAAAAAATAAGAAAGGAGAATCCTACCCTTTAAAAGCCTGATTAGGACTGACAGTGATCCCTGGTCACAAAAATACCTACTCCTGAAAGGGAGGAAGGCAGCAAGGATTAGAATGAAGAATTCTGAAAAAGAGCACCTCACACTACACCTGTTCCCTTCAGATATCTTGAAAAGCTAATAAGGGTGGAACCTCTTGAGTACCTGGATAAGGGAACCTGCAAGAAATCAGGAGGAGGAGGAGGAGGAGGAGGAGGAGGAGGAGAAGGGAGATCTCAAATGACTCTGTACTACATGAATGTCTCCATGAAGTCAAGCTTCAATGTGAAAGACACTTACTCTCTTACTCTCTTATAAAATACACAGTGCAACAGATGGGCTCAGCAAGGAGAGGTCGTCCCACTTCACGATGTGAGGCATTCTCACTAAAGGCTGGGGGACAAGGAGAAGGGATTGTTCTAAAAGGAGGAATAGTATACCTCAATGCATCTTCATCCATCACGTAGAAGGATACACAACGGAAACTGGGAGACAAGTAGACTTCATATTCTTCACCCCAAAAAGGAAAGAGAGTTTTCCACACTGTGGCTGTCCTGAGGGAAGGAGGAAGTCAATCAAAGGTCCATTTTTTTGCCCAAAGTAACAAAGAGGGTTTTAAAAAAAACCCAACAAGAATACATTTTTTTACAACAATGTACTTTTGACAATAATTTAAGCAAAGCCCCAGGAATATATTTAACACCTGAGTAGTCAATTTATTAGAGAAGAAACTGTATTTTATTTTATTAATTTATTTTGAACCGGCAAACCCTATAGTGTTGGTGTTACCCACAGTCTATAAACCTGAAATACTCAGATTACTTTCCAAATTCAGGGCAGGAGAGAGAAAGGTTAGGAAGGTTATAGAATAGCCCACCTTGAATGATTAAGCAGATAGAGGAGGAGGATTTGTTCCCTCAAGTTAATTTGTAGTACTAGGATAGATCATTTTGCCATTCAGATATCAATTACAGAATTAATACAGCTACGTAGCAGTGGTGGGTTGCTGCCGGTTCGGACCAGCTCTTTAGAACCAGTAGCTCTGACTCCAAGCCGAGAGCGAACCGGTTCTCTGTGTCCCTGAAAGTGGGCCCGCCCGCAGTTTATTTCTGCTTCCGAAGTCCAGCTGATCAGGGGCGGCAGATTGAATTGCCACTCCGCAGCTGTTTTCCGAGCTCGTTGCCTCGTTTGCAACACGGAAGGTTTTTTTTTTAAAGTACTGAGCATGCGCAGAGGATCATTTTCGGGAAGGGACGTGCGCGTGTGCGAGCGAAGTGAGCGCGTGTGTGCGCAAAACATGCACTTCCGTCGCGATGCGAACCGGTGGGGAAGGTAAGTAGAACCCACCCCTGCTACGTAGGATTGGCTCACCTCAGTTTGACTTTTGTTTTTTTTAGCTGATCCACAATCAGGCTAAAAAACTGTGGACCCAGACCAACGTCTTCTAAGAAGTGATAGCTACTATAATTTCAAACTTCCTTCTAAAGAAGGTTTCACCAGGCTGGTGAAACAACAGGTGCTTCCTTAAGCTGGGTTTTTAATTCAGTTCCACAGAGCATCAAAGGGCAAACATTGCATGATTCATCCTTATTGGGAATCATCAGATGTTGGCAGCCAGATGTCCATCTGTGACTAAATTACATCTGGGAATTCCCACTAAGGATGAAACTGGAAGTGGGCAGGTAGCGCATGCCCTTCTAGTGAGCTACGTGACTGAAAAACATAACACAAAGTACACACTGTGTGAAAATAGAGAACTGTTCCACCCCTCCAGAATATGGGAGTGGATGGAAGTCACATAACACCTTGTACATGTGGGCATGACATACAGATAATCCTCAACTTACACCCATTCATTTAGTGACCGTCCAAAGTTACAATGGTGATCAAAAACGTGGTCTGAATGGTAGTTACACTTAAGACTGTCACAGGATTCCTGTGGTCACGTGATCAAAATTTGGTGCTTGGCAACTAGCATGTCTTTTATGACAATTGGATCACATGATCGCCATTTGTAACTTTCCCAGGGTCTTCTGACAAGGAAAGTCAATGGGGAAACCTGGATTTGCTTAATGACCATATGTTTCACTTAACGATGGCAGCAAAAAGATCATAAAATCAAGTGTGACTCACTTAACAACCACACTGCTTAGTGATGGAATTTCTGGTCCCAACTGTGATTATAAGTTGAGGACTAGCTGTAATATAACATCTGTATCCCTGCTCTGAGAGCTTAAGGGAAGGGAGACTTTATATACCATTCTGGTAAGTTCTGACTGTGGTCTTTTTTGTTCTACGAGGGAAGGAAGAAAAAAATGCTCTCTTGGCTTACCTAATTATTGTTTCATTGTCAATTTTCACAATACAGTAGGGGTCACTGCTACCTGTACTGAAAAGGAAAAAAGAACAAAACATACAGTATAAGGATATGTATGACAGTAGGCCAAAAAAGCTAATACAATCCTTGGTTGTATAAACAGGGGGCATAGAATCAAAATCACATGAAGTATTAGTACCGCTTTATAAAGCCTTAGTAAGGCCACACCTGGAAAACTGCATCCAGTTTTGGTCACCACATTACAAAAAAGATGTTGAGACTTTGGAAAAAGTGCAAAGAGCAACTAAGACGATGAAAGGCCTGGTGACTAAAACGTATGAAGAACGGTCGCAGGATTTGGGTTTGGCTTGTCTAGAGAAAAGAAGGACTAGGGGGCACATGATAGCAGTAGTCCAGTATTTGAGAGGCTGCCACAAAGAAGAGGGGGGAGTCAATTTGTTTTCCAAAGCGCAGGACAAGAAATAATGGATGGAAACTAAACAAGGAGAGAAGCAACCTGGAATTGAGGAGAAACTTCCAACAGTGAGGACAACTAACCAGTGGAACAGCTTGCCTCCAGAAGTTGTGGGTGCTTCATCACTGGGGTTTTTTAAGAAAAGACTGGACAGCCACTTGTCTGAAATTGTATAGGATCTCCTGCTTGAGCAGGGAGCTGGACTAGAAGACCTCCAAGGTCCCTTCCAGCTCTATTCTGATTCTTCCCCTTCCATGTATATAACTAAATGAATATAAGAAACTAGTAGCTGGATACCCGTGCTTCACTACGAAACTATGTTCCTTAGCATGGAGTAGAATGTCTAAACTCCCAGCCCGCAGGCTGGATGAGTGACACGCTGGCCACGCCCACTGGCAGTTGGAACAGAGTTCTTTTCAGGTGGGGAGAGGGAGTAGAACATCTAACTCCTTAGCATCAGAGCGTGTTAATAATAATATAAGAAATACTAATGATCTGATGGTCATTTCGAAAAATCCTTTCTTAGCGAGCACCTAGAAGCCAAGAGGAACATACGTACCATGTTTCAAGTTTGTAGGCTTTGCGGTTCTGGAGATTTCATGATTATGCGTGAGTGGTATTTGGCTTTTATATATATAGAGTATCCACTCATATATTAGTGAAATCAGAAGGGCAACTTGCCAGAAAGTGTCCCATCATCTTCCTTTCCATTTGTCTTGTTAATTAATGCTTAAAGATGTTTCCTCTAACTCGTTTATCCAACTTTAAGTGCCAAGGAACCCTCCCTCAACCAACCTGTCTAAAGTTGTATAATGAGGAAATTTGAGTTTACGTGACAAGCAAATACTATCGTTTTTATAGGCAATCTGATCCTGTTTTTATGGAAACCATGGGAATCCTAAAGTGCTGAAAACGAAGGGCAGGGTTTGCTACTCTTGGGAAGATTTGCATTGATTTCTTCTAGTTCACAACAACAAAAGCAGAAAATGAAATTTAAAACCCTGACTCTGCCATGTATATGACACAATCCTATTGCATCTATTAGGACTCAACCACGTGTTGGAAGAAAGGTTCCTGCTAACTGCTGGTTAAGGACATAAATCCACATGCCATTCTCAACCTACTTTTGGCCCACGGAGAAGGAAAACTGGGGCCATCTCTATCAAAAATGAGCTGAGGTGGCGCAGTGGTTAGAGTGCAGCACTGCAGGCTACTTCAGCTGACTGCTGGCTGCAGTTCGGCGGTTCAAATCTCACCGGCTCAAGGTTGACTCAGCCTTCCATCCTTCCGAGGTGGGTAAAATGAGGACCCAGATTGTTGGGGGCAATATGCTGACTCTGTGAACCGCTTAGAGAGGGCTGTAAAGCACTGTGAAGCGGTATATAAGTCTAACTGCTATTGCTATTGCTAAAAAGAGTGTGTTCTGGCTTCCATTCACACATTCACTACTTCAGCTTCAACCGCAACAATACACGAGCTCACAATAGATACAAACTTAATGTAAACCGATCCAAACTTGATTGCAAAAAATTCGACTTCAACAACAGAGTGGTCAATGCCTGGAATACATTACCTGACCCAGTTGTTTCTTCCCCAAACCCCAAAAACTTTAACCTTAGATTATCTACCATCGACCTCACCCCATTCCTAAGAGGTCTGTAAGGGGCGTGCATAAGCGCACAATCGTGCCTACCGTCCCTGTCCTAATGTACCCATATATTCATACTTCTTGTACTCATAATCATGCTTGTACTATTATATATATATATATATATACAATCATGTTTATACTTTGTCTATACTTTGCTTGTAATCATATATGCTTGACAAATAAATTAAATTAAATTAAATTAAATTAAGCAGTGGTACTTGGTCTTGTAATGGTGCTTCCTTTCATTGTAGGTAATGCCTCCATCCAACTGGCTGGTGTATACAGTTAGAGCCCAGCCCAATTCTTTCTGCCTTCCGAAGCCAACTGATCTTGGATTGATGGGCTGCCTCCCCACCCTTGAAAAGAAGTCCTCCTTCAGAAAGCTGCACTGCACTTTGCTTTCTGAAGGCACCCATAAGCCTTACATGGACTCTTTATAGAGTTGAAGGCAACAGTGTTTTGGGGCATTCGTTTACAAATGTTCCTGTTTGGGTATTGTTGCATGATTCCAGAATTTTAGCTGGGGTTCTTGCACATTTACTTTCATCTGCTCGCTGTCTTACAGAGGGAGGAGGGGAGGAAGGGGAGGGGTATCACATTGAGGGTGGTTGATAAATTAACAACAGGTTTCCCCCCACCCAATTCTCATCATACTCCCTCCCTCCTCATCTTTTTACCTAGGTTGATTTTTTAAATAGTACAGGTAGTCCTTGACTTACAACAGTTCATTTAATGACCGTTCAAAGTTACAACACCGAAAAAAGTGACTTATGAATGTTTTTTCACACTTATGACTATTGTAGCATCAGGAGTGGTGCGGTGGCCTAGAGGTGGAGCTCTCGCCTCACAATCAGGAGGCTGTAAGTTCGATCCTAGGTAGAGGCAGATATTTCTCTCTCTGGCCACACTGAGAATATATCTGCTGAACAAAACTCTGCATTGGTGACAGGAAGGGCATCCAGCCATTAAAACACTCTGCTAGCTCCGTTCAGTCGCCCAGACTCCACCCCGCAAGGGATTATGGGGTCGTTAAATGAAGACGATGACCATTGTAGCATCCCTATGGTCACGTGATCAAAATTTGAATGCTTGGCTACTGGTTCCTACTTTACAGCCGTTGCTGTGTCCCAAGGTCATGTGATCACCTTTTGCAACGTTTTGACAAGTGAAAATCAATGGGGAAGCCAGAGTCACTTAATAACCGGGTTACTAACTTATCAACTGCGGTGATTCACTTAACAACTGTGGCAAGAAAGGTCTTAAAATGGGGCAAAACTCACTTAACAAATGTCTCACTTGACAACGGAAACTTTGGGCTCAATTGTGGTCATTAAGTTGAGGACTTACCTGTATTGTGTTTATATTATTAGGTCTCAGAGTTACTGTGCAGTAAGATGGGCGGCTAATAAATTTTATAAATAAATAAATTACAAATCAACATCCCATACAGATGAACGAGGCGGTGCCATTCTGCCTACCCTACCATCATTTTGCAGACTCCATGGGATACTTCTGAGTGTTGTCAGCCACCCCTTGGAAAACTAAAGATTTGGGGACCTTAAGGGAGCTAGGTTGTGAAACAGACTAGAGTTCTGTCAATATGTCCTATTAGGGGATGAAGATTAATTAGCTTACTAGTCTCCGGTGTGGTGGGTAAGCCTCTGTTCAAAACTAACCCAGCTGATAGGTTGATAGTTGGGGATAGTGGGAACTTCATTCCATCACGTTCTTCCAACCAACCAATCTATCTGCTGGCTGTTTTGTGAGAGAGGCTTACCTGTCTTGCATAAGACTGGGAGGCTGGTGTATTGTTCTTCCTGTCATCTGGGCTTCCCAAATATTGGCAGATCTGTATTCAGAAATAGCCCAAGGGACAGGTTACCTATGTAGATCAGCTCTACGCCAGAGAGTTGAAGTCCACACCTTTTCAAGTTGCCAAGGTTGAGAAACACTAGCGCATGCGACTTACTGACAGACAGAACTAAGTACAGATTTGTTCAAATCTCTGAAAAAAAATAGAAAGAACCTAGTGTTTTGTTCAAAGTTCCTAGCTTGAATATAAACACTGGATAAGAATCCTAGCTTTGGAAAGGATGTGCCAAGACCATAGAGTTGACAGAAAGGATTTTTTTTTCTTTTAATCTTATTTTCTTCCTTTGAGACAAAGAAAACTGGAAAGCCAAGTGGGGAGACAGCAATAAGGAAAAGTCTCAATTGCTTTCTTCTGCACAGAAGGAACTAGGAAAGACAAACAAAGTTCTTTCTTGATTCTGGAAAACCAGAGGAGCCAAGGCAAGAAAATTATTCCCCGTTGGCTGTTTGATGGACTGGAGAATAATGCCATAAGCCCAGAACCAGAGTCTACAAGAAGAGAGATTCTTCTCATTGATTTCCTGATTCAGTCGATAAAAATGGTCTGGAATGCACTCTGAGGACTCATAACTGGATTTTTTTTTCATTAATATATTTGACAACAAAAGTGGGCAACACTTTTTGTTTTGTGGGCTGGACGTATGAAGGGAGTGAAGAGTACGACAAACGCTCCATTCATTGGATTTAAAGTTAATTAAAAATAAACCAATTAGATAATATGGTTCTTTTCCATCATTGAATGATTTTCTCCTTCAGCCAACCTAAACAAGATTGTATTATTGATGCAAAGAGAGCTTTTGATAGCACTTAGCAATAGCACTTAGACTTATATACCGCTTCACAGTGCTTTACAGCCAGGGGTGGTATTGACTTACCTTCCCTACTGGTTCGCAAATGTGAGCGCGCACACGCTTCGCTCGTACGTGCCATGTCCACACATGTGCACGGCCTTCTGCGCATGCGCACGGCCTCAAAAACATGCCTAAATAGCACGGAATAGAGCCGGGATGGGCGGGCGGGCCCACCCACCCACGATTTCCGCTACCGGTTCAGGTGAACCGGTCTGAACCAGCAGAATACCACCTCTGTTTACAGCCCTCTCTAAGTGTTTTACAAAGTCAGTATATTTCCCCCAACAATTTGGGTCCTCATTTTACCCACCTTGGAAGGATGAGTCAACCTTGATGATTCAGAGAGGCCCAGAAACTCAAAATACAAGAATAAAATTTAGAATTAATTTGTTTGGCTACCTTGAGCAAAGTTGTCATCTCATCTGATCATTCCAAATACTGAACCATTGTTTGGATAAGGCACCCCACCCCATACGTTAATCTAGGGGCAAGAGTTCTCATTGTTCCCGGAGAAAAACAACAACTGGATGACATTTGGCAGAGCCAAAGGAACTACCAATCAAGGAACTACCAATCCAGACAAACAAGCTAACCGTAAATAATAGTCTAATCAAGGAACCACCAAGAACACTCCCACCAACACTGTGAGGGCAAACCACTAATATAGAAAAATAAGAGCAACCCTCCTCCATTATAGCACTGATGATGTTACCTAGTTTGGTAATGAAATGTCTGCAAGAAAACCACTAATCTCAGAGAATACCAAGGACCTCACAAGTACAGGGCAGTGTTGAGCTTCAGGGTTTAGTGAGCATGGATTTCCTGACGTTTTGTTGGCAATTGTGACACTTGGCATTTTCAGAGACAAGATAATCTGCTGTGCAGATCACAGGCAACTGAGCAGGGACTAACTGTGTTCCTGTCTTTATAGCCAAGTGACATATATGGAGTTTGGGACAGAGGATACACCTGGGTCTCTGACTTTACACCACGTTTTATGGCAAGAATGAAGTTTGTCTTGGAATAAAAGTGACTCACATATACAGCAAAGTCAGGGCAGGTATTAAGAAACTGAAGGTGCTCGCAGGAAAGACAGGAAGGATAGGGAAGTGTAGAGGAAAATAAATAGAAAAAGAATAAAGTGCTATTTCAGATAAATTATAATTAGAACCCTGGGGTCTAACTTATTTCCTAGTTTACTACCTGCAATGCAAAAAGCCAGTATTTTTCTAACAAATGAATTCTAGCCTCTGCTTATTAAGTGAAGTCAGCTCCATTCCTGCCTGAGGCAGCCTATTTATTCCTCCTCTTAAATTGCTCAGACCTGAGAAATTACCAAGTGAGTTGCTCTTCATTTAGCTTGTGATAGTTGCAAGGGGAGCTATTTCAGCTAATGATTGTTTCCCCCCAATATCAAGCTCCTTTCTATCCATCCGTCCACCCACTGCCCACCACGGGGAAGAACAAAAGCTGATTATCACTCATCTCCCTAGCCAGAGAACAATAAAGCAGATGGAAAAACCATAGCCAAACAGGAAGCTTTCAATTAACATTAAGGAGGATTTGGGTTGAATGGAACTTATAAACAATCACAGAAGAATGAGGGTCACCAGAAGGGTAATCTTGCATATACTTCTAGCTGCATTGGGATAATCAAAGTATAAGGAGACATTTCATATCAGATGCTTATTCGCATAGCCTGGTACCTCTAAGTACTACTGTAGCAGTGGTAAAGGTAAAGGCTTCCCATATCCGGTCATGTCGGACTCTAGGCGGTGGTGCTCATCCCCATTTCTTAGCCAAGGGAGCCAATGTGGTCCGAAGATGCTTCCATGGTCATGTGGCGCATGGAACACTGTTACCTTCCCACCGAATTGGTACCTATTTATCTACTCACGTTTGTATGCTTTTGAACTGCTAGGTGGGCAGGAGCTGGGGTAAGTAACGGGAGCTCACCCCATTGCACGGTGCTCCGGTCTCAAACCTGGGCTGTCAGCATCTTTAACTGCTGAGGCATCCCATCCCCTTACTAGCAGTGGTTCTACTGCTGAATCCTTTTAACTGGAGTTGGTAGGAATTACATTTGAATGTAACTTTGCAATAATGGCAAATATCTGTAGCTCAGGTGTATGTAACTACTGACTAGGATAGGATAGGATAGGATAGGATAGGATAGGATGGGATGGGATGGGATGGGATGGGATGGGATGGGATGGGATGGGACGGGACGGGACGGGACGGGACAGAATAGAGTAGTATAACAGAGTTGGAAGGGACCTTGGATGTCTTCTAGTCCAACCCCCTGCTTAGGCAGGAAACCCTATACCATTTCAGACAAATGGTTGTCCAATCTCTTCTTAAAAACTTCCAGTGTTGGAGCACCCACAACTTCTGGAGGCAAGTCGTTCCACTAATTTAATTGTTCTAACTGTCAGGAAATTTCTCCTTAGTTCTAGGTTGCTTCTCTCCTTGATTAGTTCCCACCCATTGCTTCTTGTCCCGCCTCCAAGTGTTTTGGAGAATAGGTTGACCTCCCTCTTCTTTGTGGTAGCACCTCAGATATTGGAACACTACTATCATGTCACCCCTACTCTTTCTTTTCATTAAACTACACTTTCCCAATTCCTGCAACCATTCTTTATATGTTCTAGCCTCCAGTCCCCTAATTATCTTTGTTGCTCTTCTCTGTATTTTTTCTAGAGTCTCAACTTCACAGCCCACCTTTTTGCCACGGTTGTTAAGTGAATCACTGCAGTTGTTAAGTTAGTAACATGGCTGTTAAGTGAATCTGGCTCCCCCATTGACTTTGCTTGTCAGAAGGCTGCAAAAGGCGATCACATGACCTCGGGACCCTGCAACCGTCATAAATATGAATCAGTTTCCAAATGTCTGAATTTTAATCAGTGACCCTGGAGATGCTGCGACAGTCATAAGTGTGAAAAACAGTCGTAAGTCATTTTTTCAGTGCCATTGTAACTTTGAACGTCACTAAATGAATTGTTGTAAGTCAAGGACTACCTGTACTATTACTTGCAAGGAACGAAGGTGGGAGCAGAGACCATTATCTTCTTCTCCTGAGCATCCAGAGGCATCAAGTTGGTTCTGTAATAAACCAAAAGCTGGATAATACGGTCTTCGTATTGCTCCAGCAGAGCTATTTATGTTTTTATGTTCTTATGACACATATCTGGCTTGTGATAAACTTAATAAAAGTACTGTTTACATCAGTTGGCAAATCCCCCCACAATTTTCACTTTCTCAACCATACTTGGAGATGTGAGCAACTGAGGTCAGATTTTTCTCCGGAGTTCCTCATTTTAACTGGAGAAAAATATTTAAACCCAAACGTTGGGGGAAGAGGCAAATTTCATCCCAGTTTTTAAAAGCTAAAGATTTCTTAGTCATTGGCAACTGATCAAGGCAATAATTGTTTGACTTGCCTACTGAGTCTTCCAAGATTATAGCATGAAATGTAGAGTTGGGGGGGAAGAAAGAGAGAGAGAGAGAGAGAGAGAGAGAGAGAGAGAGAGAGAGAGAGAGAGAGAGAGAGAGAGAGAGAGAAAAAGAGAAAAAAAAAGAGAGAGAGAAAGAGAGAGAGAGATAAAAAGAAAATAAAGAAAGAAAGAAAGAAAGAAAGAAAGAAAGAAAGAAAGAAAGAAAGAAAGAAAGAAAGAAGAAAAAAAAAAGAGATCAACAGGGAAGATTTACCAAATTAAAATTTTTGGAACTTCTACCAATTAGTCACTTGGCCTTCTGGCAGGCATTCCCTAGATAAAGGAAAGTTCATTAAGCTGCTGATCTGCGGTAGATAAGATGAACTGCAAATAAACAGGTTTCATGGAAGCCAGGATAATAAGGGCCATTTCCCCAGAAAAACTGCAATAGCTTTTGCAGCTGCAGAAATGCTTTTTTTTTTTTTTTTTGCAGCACATAGGCCAAACCTTAGGCAGGGACACATCTGATTTTGTTTTACAGACAAGGTTGGATTGGGATGGGATTGCTTGTGGCTTAATGTGTTGTGTGAATGGAGCCTGCGTCTAATTCCTGCTGTCCCCATCTTGCATTGATGAGAAGGGTGGAGAGCATCTTTAAAATATCATGTTTAACACAAATTGCTTGGAAATAACTTTTACTTTCTTTGTTGTTAATGTTCAAGTATGTTTAATACAGATTTAAATAATTTGTTTGTTAGACTTACGTAAAATCTTTCAATAGAAGAGAATACTGTAGCTCAGGGTTGAATTGTGGAGTCCCTGGTGTTGTTTGAGCTTAGTTGTTTTCTTGCAGACATTTCATTACCCAACTATCCTAAAGGTGCTTTTCAAAAGGCAAACTGTCTTGTTTTTTCCTTGAAGATGTGTCACTTCTAATCCAAGAAGCTTCTTCAGTTCTGACTGAATGGTGGCGGATGGAAGGATGCAAGGAATATAAATCCTTCCATCCTCCACCATTCAGTCAGAACTGAAGAAAGTTGTTTGAAAAGCAAAATGTCTTCAAGGAAAAAACAAAGCCCAATTGCCTTTTGAAAAAGTACCTTTGGGACAACCATGACCTGAATGACTGAGAATCTCCATAGACACTTGGAATGCATACTTGCCAATTCCTAGATTCCTGGGAACTGAAGTCTCCACTTCTGGAAGGGTGCCAAGTTGGAAAAGGTGACTCTAGTTCAGACTAATTTCAAAATTGAAACCATAATGAGAGATCCCCTCACAATAAATCACTGGACAACAAGAGGAACAGGCACAAGGCTCACCTGGCTTTAATATTTCTTGAGGACAAGCGGAGAATAATTCTGGTTAAATGGGCGTTTATACAGATTACCAGACCTTTGCCATCTGCCAAGTCTATTGGTTTGTATGTTTGCGTTCTTTTGGATAAAGGACCTTGTCAGCCCAACGTGGAGAATACAGGCAGTCTTTGACTTACAACCACAATTGAGCCCAAAATTTCTGTTGCGAAGTGAGACTTGTTAAGTCAATTTTGCCACATTTAGAATAGAATAGAATAACAGAGTTGGAAGGGACCTTGGAGGTCTTCTAGTCCAACCCCCTGCTTAGGCAGGAAACCCTACACCACTTCAGACAAATGGTTATCCAACATCTTCTTAAAAACTTCCAGTGTTGGAGCATTCACAACTTCTGGAGACAAGTTGTTCCACTGATTAGTTGTTCTAACTGTCAGGAAATTTCTCCTTAGTTCTTTCCTGACAGTTAGAACAATTAATCAGTG
>QLTV01003772.1:1078084-1100639 GCA_003457575.1 Thermophis baileyi
TAGTAACCCGGTTGTTAATTGAATCTGTCTTCCCGATTGACTTTGTTTGTCAGAAGACCGTAAAAGGAAGTCACGTGATCCCAAGACACTGCAACTATCATAAATATGAACCAGTTGCCAAACATCCAAATTTTTATCATATGACCATGGGGATGCTGCAATGGTCGTAAGTGTGAACAGCTTTTTTCAGTGATGCTGTAACTTTGAATGGTCAGTAAATGAACTGTTGTAAATCAAGGACTACCTGTACTGGACCTCAGCATTCAAAACGTGTGTTTCCACTAAGGAAGAACCCTGCCTAAGGAACTGGCTTTATGTTGGCTTGGTTCACTCAGAGCCATGATGTGCAAAAACTGTGGCTTGCAGAATACACATTGGGTGGATTGGCACATACAACTTGCTAAGTTAGAAGTGAGAAGAGCTGAATTCATGCAGCACGCTAAGCCCAAAATCAAAGAAATAATGCTCTGGCTTATGATTCATTCACATTTCTGGGATAATGTGCTTTCCCCCTGGGTGGAAAGTATGCCAACAGAGAGGCCATTGTCCACACAGACATGAAAATAATGCCAATTGCTTTCAGAGCAGCAGTGGTTCTCCCAAAAAGCAGCTCTGTGTGTAGAGAGGCCCCATCCCACCAACCAACTTTGACCAGGGAGGCTGTGCTGACAGACAAAAGGAGAGAGAGAAAAAAATCACACGACAGCCTAAAGAATGAAATCTCCATAGAGTCAAGGAATCAATCAAGCAGTTGTTGTATTTTCTTGATGAAAAATAGCAGTTGGGTATGGATTAACAAAAGCTGTCAAGTGACGGACGTCTGAGGAATATTCACGTGAACCCTGTAATCTTTTGGTTTCAATACAATGGGAATATCAACTTCCTGGTAAAGCACAATTGGTCTCCTATGAGGTCAACATTCCCAGAATCAACCATCTACAAAAAAAGTAGAACTAGACTGCATCAGTGAGATTCCAGTCCCTCTGGCAGCCATGAAAGCAGAACTCCTAGTAGCAATAGCGCTTACTCATATATTGCTCCACAGTGCTTTACAGCACTCTCTGAGTGGTTTACAGATTCAGCATATCTCCTTCAACGATCTGGGTCCTCATTTTACCAACCTCGGAAGGATGGAAGGCCAAGTCAACCTTGAGCTGGTCTGGATCAAACTCCAGGCCATGGGTAGAATTAACCTGCAATACTGCATTCTAACCACTGTGCCACCACAGCTAGTAGTTGGATGGGAAGGGGTGATTCTGCAACAGGCCAATTGCAATCCAGCAGATCACTGCCTTCTGAAGATTCTTCTGCAACCAGAGAGGTCTTAGCTAGAAAAACACCGTTGTGGATGAGCCCTTAGGATACATGGGAATCCAGCCACTATCTCAGACCATCAGTCTTATCAAGCCGTGGTGGCGCAGTGGTAAGAATGCAGTACTGCAGGCTATTTCTGCTGATTGCCGGCTGCCAGCAGTTCAGGTCTCACCGGCTTAAGGTTGACTCAGCCTTCCACCATTCCAAGGTCAGTAAAATGAGGACCCAGATGGTTGGGGGCAATATGCTGACTCTGTAAACAGCTTAGGGATGTATAGCAGTGGGAAGCGGTATAGTCTAAGTCAGTGGTTCTCAACCTTCCTAATGCCACGACCCCCGCCCCGCCCCCTCCCCGCACGCGATGAGGTGACAAAGGGAGCGTGGCGGGCTAGCGCGCGCTTAGGCGACCCCTGTGAAAGGGATGTTCGACCCCCAAAGGGGTCACGACCCACAGGTTGAGAACCGCTGGTCTAAGTGCTATTGCTATTGCTATCAAGCCTGATGGTTTTTATCCAAGATCTGCAATAGAGGATTTCTCATCAACTCAATACGTACCACTCCTCTGACGGTCAGATTTGATCTTGTGGTATATGTACCAGTTGTTCTTCACCTCCCTTCGCCACATTCTTACTCCCTTTGCTACAATAGCCATACTTCACCAGGTCATTTAAATGAGATAGGTGGTGGAGAAATGTTAAGAAATACATTTTAAGTTACAGAAGCTGCATTTATGCAATATGCTAACCTTGATTAGTACTATCTTATTTGTTGTCTTTTTGTAATACACTGTGCTGCAGAAACTGAATCAATAGTGATTTATTCAATAAATCATGGTTCAAATAATCAAGGCTGAATACAACATGTTAATCCTGGCAACACTTAAATGCTCAACAAATGTTAAGTATTTTTGGACATTCTTTTATGGTGGCAAATATACACCCTCAAAGTGCCACATTATAATCTGTTTGATTTGACCATAAGCCTTATTGGCCTTATTTTCATAATATACTGTGCCATAAATCATAAACAGAGATCTCACTGCTACAATCACATTGGGTTTCCTTAATTAAGGATGAAGATAAAGGTTGGGTTTATTGAAACAGTAGATATTACAAGGACAAATTTATTTCATGAACAACTGCTTTTGATATGTGTTTGCTTCAATTCCCACAATTCACCATTATTTGCTAAATTTGCTAGGAATTCTGGGAGCACCATGTTACAGAAAACTGAGATAGTCACTGTGAGGGTGGAAATGATGTTTTCAACAGTACGTGCAGCATAATTATTCAGAGAAGTGTCCAACAGAAGGCCCAAACCAACAGGGTGCTAATTAAAAACTCCTTAAAAACGCTTCAAATCAGAAATTACATTTCTGCACTGTTAGTAGATTTTAAAGCTCTCCTATTTTTTTCTTCTGCTGAAGAAAACGAAAACCTCAACCTCAGTCTGATTTAAGTAGAGATGGGTCAAAACATTACTAGAATGATAATGTGTTCAGGATACAGATAGTCCTCAACTTGCAACCGTTAGTAATGGTAATGGAGCTTGCCCGTTATCGTCATAAGTCATGACAGTTGTAGAGCAGGTCATCATGTGACCGACCTGATTTTATGACTTTTTGTTGTAGTGGTGGGTAAGCAACTCACCATGCTAATTAAATGAACCCATTGTTCGCTATGGAGAGTTTTTGCTGAAAACCAGAAATAAACACTTCTGTTTTTTTGTTTATTGCAGTCATGAGTCTCTGACCGCTAATAGCAGCAAATGCAGGCTGGTTGCTGAACACCTGAATTGCAGTCCGAGACGAGGTCTGTCCATTGGAGCTTTGGAATCGGGTCATAAGTACCTTTTGGGAGGGGTCCATCATAACTTTGAATGGTTGCTAAGCTACCTGTCATAAGTTGAGGACTAGCTGTATGGCTGATGCTGATGTTTCATCCAGAATACCACAATTTCTGGAAAACTACTGGGAAAAAACCATCATGGCCCAACTGGTGTGGCCCATGGGAGACAATGATGGTTCTGATAAATTTCTGTAATGACTCAATCCTCTGACAGTAGGATACACTTATAGAAAGTCTTGCATTTTCCTACACACGACTTCCTCCTAAACATGAACACCTCACATTTCTGAAGAGGAAACTCGTCACAAGACATTTCTGCATTTTCAGTCCCTGTTCCCAGACTCTGGCCCTCCCAAAATAGCGAACAAACTTAGTCAGACTGCATGACTTCAAGCTGCAACTGGAAAACTCACAAGTGAGAATGCCTGTCCCCTAAACACAGAAAACTACGGCTTGGTTTATATATAAATCAGTGTTTCTAAAAGCTAACTAGGGAATTCTGGGAGTTGAGAAACCATGTCACCAGTGGTGAAATCCATTTTTTTTTACTACCGGTTCTGAGGGCGTGGCTTGGTGGACATGGCTTGGTGGGCATGGCAGGGGAAGGCTACTGCAAAATCCCCATTCCCACCCCACTCCAGGGGAAGGATATTGCAAAATCTCCATTCCCACCCCACTCCAGGGGAAGGATATTGCAAAATCTCCATTCCCACCCCCTCTGGGGCCAGCCAGAGGTGGTATTTGCCGGTTCTCCGAACTACTCAAAATTTCCGCTACCGGTTCTCCAGAACCTGTCAGAACCTGCTGGATTTCACCCCTGCATGTCACTATATAGAGTATAGATTCTCCTGCTCAAGCAGAGGGTTAGACTAGATGACCTCTAAAGTCCCTTCCAACTCTGTTATTCTATGTTGTTCTATGTTATCCAGCTTGCATTACAGTGCTCCTGGCCTGGTGTCATGCAGATGAATTGGGATCATGACTCCCAAAATTCCCCAGCCAAAATAGTTCCACGGATCTTTTTCTTCCTAGTGTAAAATCTTTATTCTAAGACAGTATCATATATCTTGCCAAGCTATCACATATTTATTTCCCTTTTGGAGTCGGTGTATTATGCAAACCGCAGCCACTATATTTTGCAACTATCGTTTACCAGCCAGTATGTTTTGCAACTATCGTTTACCACGCTGAACCGAAACAAGGTTATCTTATTCAAACAGCTATGCTTCAAAACGAAGCATAGTATAATATATAGATCCATCTTAAGATTCCCTTAGTTTAAACTACCAGAGTTTGTGCCCTGGAGCAGAGCTTCTTAAAACAAAATCTATCGCATTTGGAGACAATCTCCCAATTCCTCTGATGTCATTTTAAAGTGCAACCAGGATTGATCAGGGTTGTTTTGACTGATTAATGGATGGGCAGGTTTATATGTCTGCCAGACTACAGAAGTTGCATGAAGCCAACTAACTAAACCTAATCAAGGAGAGAACCAACCTAGAACTAAGGAGAAATTTCCTGACAGTTAGAACAATTAACCAGTAGAATGGCTTGCCTTCAGACATTGTGGGTGCTCCATCACTGAAGACTTTGGAAGTCTTCTGGACCAACCCCCTGCAAGGATACCCTATACCATTTTGGAAAAATGGTTGTCCAGTCTCTTCTTAAAAACATCCAGTGTTGAAGCATTCAAAACTTCTGGAGACAAGTCGTTCCACTGATTAATTGTTCTATCTGTCAGGAAATTTCTCCTTAGTTCTAGGTTGGTTCTCTCTATGATTAGTTTCCATCCATTGCTTCTTGTCCTGCCTTCAGGTGCTTTGGAAATGGGTACATATAGTCACACAACAAACCTATGACCCACCTGCCACAGAGGTGCTGTAAGCTTCCGCACTGTCTTCATGAACTGGCAAGCGTTGAGATAGGGAACAACGGAATGTAAAACAAAAGCATCTTATTCTTAGCAGCCATGGTTCAACGGCTTCATTTGTTAATCATTTGTAAACTGTAAACAACACCTATCTTGCCTCTAAAGTCTTTTGTTTTGACTCATTGCTGAATGCTGCTGTCCTGTCTCTGTGTGTACAATGCGAGATAAGCAAAGTGATTGCTCGAGTTTTCTAGTTTTGCTCCTTCTCCATTTCCTTCTCTCCAACAGATCACCAGAAATCTGGTAAAGCACTCCAGTGGTGTCTTGGGCTAAAGTCAAAAACCAATCAAGCAGGCAGGTCTTCCACCCAGAGCCATCCATAAGATCTCAGGCTTTTGTCAAAACGATGAAAGAAATGTTGGACCAGGACGATACAAGTTCCTCTCCATTCATGAGCCGAGGGGGTGCAGTGGTTAGAGTGCAGCACTGCAGGCTACTTCAGCTGACTGCTAGCTGCAGTTCGGCGGTTCAAATCTCACCGGCTCAAGGTTGACTCAGCCTTCCATCCTTCCGAGGTGGGTAAAATGAGGACCCAGATTGTTGGGGGCAAGAGGCTGACTCTGTAAACCGCTTAGAGAGGGCTGTAAAGCACTGGGAAGCGGTATATAAGTCTAACTGCTATTGCTATTGCTATTCATACCCAGATGCACAACACAAGTACAAAAGTTGCAAAGCTTGCATCGCAACAGTGCAATGCTGCTTTTGTTATCCCCCCCCCGACTACCATCTTGTGACAAAGGACATCTGCAAGGAGAGTAAAACAAAGTAAATATTATAATGGAATGTAGTGGGCTATATATTTTGTATGAGGGAAAGAGAGTGAAGATTGTCCCTCTCTAATAATTGTCAGAGTATGTGGCAGATGCATAAAGAGTACTCAATCTGGCAAGATTCTGTCTGCAGGTGTGGAAGAACTCCGCTTGGAAGAATCAATACGTTGACATTTTTGGATTTGGGGCCTGATATTATGGTGGCCGCAGTTGCTGGAACAAAGTTTGTGCTTTTTAACCTGTGAAGCTTCTAATAAAAAAAAAGTGGGGTTTGAGTGTAGATTCATGACGCCCATCTTGAGTTAAACAAATGAATGTCCTTGTTTACAAGACATCAGCTAGAACTCTGCTCAGAGGTCTTAAACTTTAGAAAATAATCAAAAATTGGAGGAAAAAATAGAGGCAGGGAGAAGAATATGTAATTGCTTTATTTGCACCTAATTGTTCAGTCTTAAAATTAGCAGGAGTAAATAAAAGGAGATGTAAGTTGCTTTTTAGAGTAAATGACAGCCTAATTTTTCAAAGTCTTATTTGTTAACCTTAAAACATATTTTATCTCATTTTTTTTCTACCCTAAACTTAAGCAAACTGAGAAAGCATCAGCCTGTAACAAAACATGTTTTCTTCCTAGAGGCCTTTGGCGCAGTTATCATTGAATAAACAGTTTTTAAAAGGTCACACTTAAATCATTTCCTCTCTGAAAAATTGTATGCTTTGTTGACAAAGCCACAAGGTCTCCAATTAGCTAGGGAGAGCTTTCCAGTAAACCATACTGGCAAATAAGGGCTCTGAATGGACACCATAGAGTTCTAATGTAAAATTTAAAGGGATTCATCCTGTAAGTAGAACTCTAAAATGGGTCCCTCCTTCAGTAGATGAGTGCAGAACAGAAAGTGAACGGACTAAAAGTGGTCAACATTACCCTCCAAGCCCAAAAATAAATAACAGAATAACAGACTTGGGCCTTGAAGGTCTTCTAGTCCAACCCACTGCTCAAGCGGGAGACTGTTCTGGACAAATGGCTATCCAGTCTCTTTCTAAAAACCTCCAGTGATGGTGCACCCACAACTTCTGAAGGCAACCTATTCCACTGATTAATTTTTATCACTGTTAGGACATTTCTTTTTAGTTCTAGATTGGATCTCTCTTTGATAGGTTTCCATCCATTACTTCTTGTCTTGCCCTCAAAGTGCTTTAGAGAATAGATTGTCCCCCTCTTCTTTGTGACCCTCAAATATTGGAAGACTGTTATCATGTCACCCCTAGTCCTTCTCTTCGCTAGATTAAACCTACCCAGTTCCTGCAATTGTTTATTATATGTTTTAGCCTCCAGCCCTCTAATCATCTTTATTGCTCTTCTCTGCACTTTTTCTAGTGTCTCAATATCTCAATATAGTCCGTTCCGAACTTCCGGTTTGCCCGTTGGGCTGTTTTTTGCTCTCCCCAGGCTTCAGGAGGCTTCCCTGAAGCCTGGGGAGGGCGAGAAACGGCCTTCCCCAAGGCCGAAAATCAGCTGGCCAGCGCGTGCATGCGCACTGGAGCTGACATAGGGCAATGCCTCACGTGCCCTCAGATATGGCTCCGCATGCCACCTGTGGCACGCGTGCCATAGGTTCGCCATCACGGGTCTAGATCCTTCTGGATCTTCAGCCTATCTTCTAAAGTGTTGGCTATTCTATGCCCTCATCTAAATCATTTATGAAGATGTACAGGGCCAAAGACAGAACCTTGGGCTACCCCACTGCATACTTCTCTCGTGTAGATGTAGTTCCATTGAGGACTACACGTTGTGATTTGTCAGCCAGTTACAAATCCATCTGATGGTGATACTGTCTAACCGATACTTTTCTTACCAAGAAGTAGGTTGTGGTCTACTTTGTCAAATGCTTTTCTGAGGTCCAACTATACCAGGGGTGGGTTCCTCCCGGTTCGAACCGGTTCTCCCAAACCGGTAGCGGCCCGCTGGTGATGTCACGATGACGTCACCGAACCGGATCAGTCGGTGCCGGTCTGTGGGGGCCATCTTTTTTTTGAATTTTTTTTTCCTTCTGAGCATGCGCAGAAGCCGACTTCCGGCACTGTGCATGCAGTCGCCATCTTTTTTTCGGCTTTGTTTTTGTTTTGTTTTTTATTTTTTTGGGATTTTTTGTTACTGCGCATGCGCGCACGTGCGAAGCGCGCCCACGCAACGTGGGAGGGAGCGAACCGGCAGCGAGGTAAGTTGGAACCCACCCCTGAACTATACTGTATCTACAGCATTTTACTGGTCCACTAATTTAGTTACTTTGTCAAAGAATGCAAGATAAAGATAAATAATAAAAATAAAGTTTAAAACAACTTTATCCACCCTGACAATCTCCCAATAGATTTGACATCAGCTTGAAATTATGGATGTTAGGCTCGCTCAACGGTGTTGCAAAAATATTTACAGAATAACATAAACGGAATCACTGTTTTTAGAATTTATGCTCTGTTACTTTCCTAATCTTTCCATTCCTCTGTCAGCTTGCTTTATTTGATCGTGTTTTACACTTCTATGGGTGACACACAATTTAACCATTTATTATCTTTGCTTCTCAAGACATCATTGGAGTCCTTTTACCTGTGGCCTTTATGCTCCTCTAGCGCCACATTACTCTTCTCACAACTGGCTTTTCGAAATTACAATATCACTCAAAAAAAGTGATTTAAAAGCAGTCCTCACACTTACAACTGTTGAAACATCCCCATGGTCACGTGACCAAAATTCAAGCACTTGGCAACCAGCATGTATGCATGCAGTGTCATGTGATCATAATTTGTCACCTGCCCAGCCAGCTTTTGACAAGCAGAGTCGATGGGGGAAGGCAGATTCGCTTAACAACCATGGGATTCGCTTAACAACTGCAGTGATTCACTTAACAACTGTGGCAAGAAAGGTCGTAAAATGGGGCAAAACTAACTTAACAACTGTCCTGCTTAGCAACAGAAATTTTGGGCTCAATTGTGGTCGTAAGTCGAGGACTACCTGTATTATATATTATCTGTATTATGCCAAATCTGTTGAAAAACGCTTTCAACCTGAGCACATGTACTGTGTGTAGCTTAACAAGGAATGCTAATAACATTCACAGCGCTGGTGATAGGTTTTACTGCTTTCTCTTCCGTGATAAATATGCACATTAGAAATTCAGGTGGAGAAAAAATGGGGTGGGGGAAATGCTTTCACTGTTTGAATAATGCAGTGCTGAAGAATAAGAGTCTAAAAATTTATAAGCTTATTTGTCAATGCATATGGGTTACAAAACCTGACACTATACTCCACAATTCCCTTTTTTCCATTGGTTCAGTGTTTCACTTTATGCAAATTTGCTTAATGCAAGGTTTGGGGGAAATGTCGTCAGCCTAGCATAAAGTGAGGGAAGCCTGTATATAGATTTACATATATCCACATGTATAGGATATGCAAAATATTATTTCAAATACAGAATACAGATAGTCCTTGTTTAGTGACCATAATTGGGACCAGCAACTCAGTCCACTAAATGAAGCAGTCACTAAGTGGAACCACAACTGTGCTTATGATCTTAGCACAGTTTTCCTTTGCTTTACAGACCTGCGAAGGTCATAAATGCAATGATTAATTGCAAAGTTTCTTTTTCATTACTATCGTATTTGCAACTAGTCATTGTATGAGGCAGTTATTAAACAAGGACTACTGTCAAGTACCAGGAAAATCAGAGATCCAGATCAGGGGTGGGTTCCAACTTACCTTGCTGCTGGTTCGCTCCCTCCCGCGCCGCGTGGGCGCGCCTCATGGGCACGCGCGCACTTTGCGCGCGCGTGCACAGTAACAAAAAATCTGGAAGGAAAAAAAAAAGCCAAAAAAAAGATGGCGACCGCATGCACAGTGCCGGAAGTCGGCTTCTGCGTATGCTCAGAAGGAAAAAAAAATTAAAACAAAAATTCAAAACAAAAATTCAAAAAAAAATTCAAAAAAAAGATGGCGGCCTCCACAGACCGGCACCAACCGATCTGGTTCGGTGACATCATCGTGACATCACCAGCGGGCCGCTACCGGTTCGGGAGAACCGGTCGGAACCGGTCGGAACCCACCCCTGATCCAGATAGTTCAAATGGGTATAAAGATTTATTGCAAGCTTAAGTTCTCTACAAGAATATGAACCAGCGGTGGGTTGCTCCAGCTTCGGCCCGGTTCAGCAAACCGGTAGCGGTGGCAGCGGGAGGCTCCGCCCACCGACCCGGGACACTTCTGCACATGCGCAGAAGTGTCGCACGCGCGCGCGAGTGCACAAACAGGTAGCGACGGGATTTAGAACCCACTACTGATCTGAACTACTAATGGCCAAGGGAAGTTAGCGAGAGATAAGAGTAGAAGGAATTCGAGGAGGGCTGGACTTAGATCTCTTGTTGGTGCAAAGGGACTCATGACTGATGATGTGTTTGACCCCTCCCTCAGTCTCAGCCTGGTCATCTCCTACAGCTACCTGTAGCTGGTTTGAGTGGTCTTATAGAAAACAAAGCATGCGTATTTGAAAAAAGAAGTACAGCTCTTATATAATTCCCCTCCGGACAAGGAGAGGACAAGATTGCCCACAAGTGCTCCAGACAGTTGTTCCCCATGAGGAGACTTCAAGACAGGCGTCTCCAGCCAGTTTAGAGCTCTGAGATGAGGGAATAGCCATCTTGCTCTATCCATGGTCAGGGTCTTTGAAAGGCCACTAAATTCACATACTTCCTTTTCTAATCACTTTCAGAATTGGCTTGTTAACTGCTTTTCAGCTATTAGGAACCTTTAAATTAGAATTTAGAATTTTCCCAGGAAGCTTCAAAACAGGGTGCGGGGAGGTGCAGCGCGTCCCCCCCCGCGGCCCGTTTTTGCTCCCAGGGGGGTGCAGGAGGTTGAGTGCTGCCTGTCACACCCCCTGGCCACGCCCACCATGGCCACACCCACCCAGTCACGTGCCCACCAAGCCACGCCCACAGAACCGGCAGTAAAAAAATTTGAATCCCACCACTGCTTCCACCTTGAGATCATCCGAGGAAAGTCCTTCTATATGTCAACACCGGCCAGACTTCCCATTTTGTGGTAAGAGGTTCCACATTTTCACTTCTCAACGTCACACATGCAGACTGGTAAGTAGAAGAAAGTGGGGAAACGGCTGTGGGTTGAAAGGCAGACCCAGGAATCTGTTTTTTCCAGCTTGGAGTGTTTAAGGGGGCATCATGACATTTCCAGATAGGGTTGCTTCTTGCTGTTCTTTTTAATACATTAAAAAGCTTAGCCTTCTCGGGTATCAGAAAGAATACAAGGCAGGAAGGACAGCCACACAGCTGTACGTAGGCGTGCGAAGTGGGGAAGAGGGGAAACAAGTGAGGACACATGCACTCTGGTGCTGTAATGCAAACTCTTCTCCTTACACACTTGCAGATGATATTGTGAGGCAAAGGGCAGAGTTTCCACCACGCTGCGTGTCTTCCACTTGAGGAGTTGTTGTGATTAGAAAAAGATGTCTCTGGAGATGTGCAGAATGACTCGAGGCTTTCGAAAAAATGGGGGCAGGTGAAACAGACTTACATTCTGCCCTACATTTGTCTCCTTTTTGGTCCCTATAATTGCCAAATTAAAGCAGTCAAACTAAAAGAGATCACGGCACCCAGAGTTATATGGCACGAGGAACATGACAGGGTTAATAGGTTTAACCAGGGTTATGCCATACTTTAATCTCTTTTTAAAAAGTAAATAATTAATAATATGAATATGGAATTCAGATTATGCCTAGTGTTGACAGGGTTGTTTGTTTGGTTTTTTTGCTTTTGTGGAAACACTGCATAAATGCAAAAAGCATCTTTAATTTGTTTTTTACATTTCTGTATCAGTGAATCAAACAACAATTGGGGATCTGAGAAAGGGTATCTATGGAAAAACAAGGGAAGCAAACACACACACTTTTTATGACCCTGTAATCCCTTAATTCAGGGTAGAGTTCGGGTGCCTGGATGGAGCTGAGCATTTACTGGCCAGATGCCCTTCCTGACACCTATGTGGAGTTCGCAGCAGATATTTTCTCTTTGCACCCTAGGAGAGAAACACCTGCGCTATTTAGGATTGAACTCTCAACCTTCCAAGTAGGAGACGCACATCTTCACCACTACACCACCATGCTGTACACACACACACACACACACACACTATGATGATGTCAGCATGCAATGCTGCAACTCAGATTAGCTATCATGATGTAAGTATGTAATTGTGGCAATGGCATGATGACTTCATTGCTCACATGTTTGCGTGTTTATGTCATCTTGGTTTGTTGTGCATACTGCTGGATCAAATTCCTTTCTCAATTGTCACACACACACACACACACACACACACACCTCTAGATTATATATGCAGTTTTAAACAATATATGCAGTTTTAATTTATGGCTTTCAAGCAACTTTTCGTCCTTTCCAATGTGAATACCCTTTTCTTTCTTTTGTATACAGAAGCCACTTTTAAACAATTATTATGTCGCGGTATTTCATTCCTCATTATCTATTCCAAACCACATTTGTCTGAAATGGATACCTTTATTTGAAGAACAAGTTAAATACTGTACCTCCTTTAAATTGTCTCTGGATGTACCTCTACTGAACTATAAAGATTTTATTACACAGATGGAACAGGAACAGTAGGATTTTTTTCATTGGGATTCAATTATCCTGCTGTCTTCACATGGAATATGCAAATGTATTAATTCAGCTGTGTTACTGCATAGTGTATGCTTCTTATCCAAAAAGCAATAATTGTTTAAAGCAGCGGTTCTCAACCTGTGGGTCGCGACCCCTTTGGGGGTCGAACGACCCTTTCACAGGGGTCGCCTAAGACCATCGGAAAACACATATTTCCGATGGTCTTAGGAACCGAGACACGGCTCCTCTATCCATCCACATACGAGTACCCGGGGACGGTGCGACGCACGGGCGGCCTTCGAATGCGCAGGCGCCAACAGAAGGGCCACGCGCGCTAGCCCGCCATCTTGGTGCCATGCCCCCCTTTGTCACCTCATCGCTTCTCGCCTGGCAATGCGCACGTGCGGGGGGCGGGGGGGTCACGGTGGGGGTCACAGCATTAGGAAGGTTGAGAACCACTGATCTACAGGAAAGGAATCAGTGGGGGTGGAGAGGGGGTCGCAGCGGCAGGGTGGGGGGGCACGGCATTAGGAAGGTTGAGAACCACTGGTTTAAAGTTAAATCCTTAGGAGAAAAAGGTAAAAAAAAGTTAACACTTCATGTACAAAATCTTTTCTAGAATGATATAGATCTGTTTTTTGTTAAATTGAACAAATATCATGCTTCAAGGCTATTTTTTATTGAATTGTATCAGACAGTGATCCCAGGAAAAAAGTAAATTATTGCCTTTTAGATTTGCATAAATTAAGCAACACAATCCTAACTCTTTTATTCATGATTCATGGAGGAAAAGAGTTTACAGATTCTAAGTCAATCGTTTTATTTTATTTTTTGTTCCAAACTGAAAAATAATAGTTCCTTTCTCAGCAAAAGATAATCAGGTAAGATTCTTTTCTATGAAATATCCATAGCTATCACAGGGCCAGCCTCTCTTAATTGCTTTGCTACAAAAGGAGTGGAGATTATTGGGCATTTATGAAGAGCATTCCAGGGAACTCTGGGCAGGGAGATGGGTGGCATATAAATTTAATAATTAAATAAAGGTGAAGGAGTCCCTACAGATTTTACTCCGCTAGTCATTGCTGATTATGGAGTGGTGTGGTGGCCTAGAGGTGCAGCTCTCGCCTCACAATCAGGAGGCTGTGAGTTCGATCCTAGGTAGAGACAGATATTTCTCTCTCTGGGCACACTGAGAATATATCTGCTGAACAAAACTCTGCACTGGAAACAGGAAGGGCATCCGGCCATTAAAACACTCTGCTAGCTCCATTCAGTTGCCCAGACTCCACCCCGCAATGGATTATGGGGTCGTTAAATGACGATGATGATGATGAGTCATTGCTGATTATAGGGGGCAGTACTCACCTCCATTCCAAGGCCATTGAGTCAGCGCTGTCCGAAGACATTTCCGTGGTCATGTGGCCAGCATGATGTCACAGAACACTGTTACCTTACCTATTTATCTACTCGCATTTGCATGCTTTCAAACTGGGGCAGAAACGAGAGCTCACCCCATCGCGTGGAGCTCTGGTCTCAAACCTGGGCTGCTGGCTTTCCAGCTGATAAGCCCAGAGTCTTGACCACTGAGCCATCGTGCCGCCCCTAATAATTAAATTTAAAAAATGAAACAGTGTGCTTCCAAACATGCCAATCTGGCTATTTCTGGATGTTGTGGCAGGTCAGGAAGTAAATCCTTCAAACTAAAAGCCGTTCATGGTATTCCAGATAACGGAAGACATATTTGGAGGAGTAAATGTCTATGGAGATTCTCAGTCATCCAGGTCATGTTTGTCCCAAAGGTCCTTTTTCCAAAAGGCAGCTGGACTTTGTTTTTTCTTGAAGACGTTTTGCTTCTCATCCAAGAATGGATGAAGCTTCTTGGATCAGAAGCGAAACTTTTTCAAGAAGAAAGAAAGAAAGTCCAGCTGCCTTTTGGAAAAAGCACCTTTGGGTTTAGAGGAGTAACTTCCAGAAATATCATCAAACGATACTCCCAAGATGCCTGGACTATACATTCCTTTAGATTAGAGGAGAAATAGAATTGCTAGGTTATCAATGGTTTGTTTTCTTCTTAGTTAAATTCTTCTTCTTAAATTTACATGGTGGTACATATCAAGAATATGAGATGAACACCGCCACCCAAAGTCAGCTACGACCAGAGGAATAAAGATCCGCAGGGACTCCTTCAACTTTATCTTTTACATATCTAGGATTCCTCTTCCTTTCTTTCAAATGTTGCTTTAGAGCCTCTAAATTCTGAAAAGGGGTTTACAGAGTGCTTATGTGCTATTGGGTGGCTGGAATATGCCTATTGGTGCATATAATGTTATGTTTAAATAAGTCAGAACGTTCCATTTTTAATCTAATGTGAGAGCTTGGTTACGCTGTAATTTGAAATAAATCAGATTTGATGTCATTTAGTCCCAGCAATAATTCTGACATTGGAGTTTTAGGCTGCTTTTATTCCTTTATTTTGGTAAAAAAAAAAAGATTCTTAAGAAGCTGCCTTAATTGACAAATTTGAAATTATTCCAAATTCTGACACAAATGAAAAGAGATCTAGACAGACAGTCCACAATTATTTTGTGTACTTTGAGTAAACTACATGTCATTAAGATGCATTTAATTCCAAATGACATGATTCATATTTTAGGAGCTCTTCTTGTTTTAATTCCTTCACATTACTTTAAGGACATTTATTCATTATTCAATAGTTTCCTTTGACAGGGGCATTCTTCAACTTTTTCATCTATAAACTACAACAGTTGGGGAAAGCAGATTTAATTTTCCACTCTTTCAGCTTACCATTGGACATATATTTTGGCTTCTACCTTTCAGAGTAACAGAATAATAGATTTGGAAGGGACCTTGGAGGTTCTCTAGTCCAACTCTCTGTTCAAGCAGGAAACCCTAGTGTTTAACAGTGTACCTTATCTGGTACAAGGGGTTTCAGAATTCAGTTCCTCTCTAGGTTTCTTTTGAAACACACTGTTTGACTGCACTGATACTCAGAAAAGAATTGGGACCTGTTTAATCGGTCTGCTCCAAGCCCTGTTGGATCCTGTTAGCTTTCAGAGATAGTTGGTTCTTACCAGCAGTGTGCAGCGGCAGCCAAAAAAGCCAATGCAATCCTAAATTGCATTAACAGAGGGATACAATCAAGATCAAGTGAGGTACTAATACTACTCTATAAAGCCTTAGTTAGACCACACCTAGAGTACTGCATCCAGGTTTGGTCACCACACTATAAAAAAGATATTGAGACTCTAGAAAAAGTGCAGAGGAGAGCAACCAGGATGATTAGGGGACTGGAGACTAAAACATATGAAGAACAGTTACAGGAACTGGGCATGGCTAGTCTAGTGAAGAGAAGGACCAGGGGAGACATGAAAGCAGTGTTCTAATATTTGAGGGGCTGCCACAGAGAGGAGGGTGTCAAGCTATTTACCAAAGCACCTGAAGGCCAGACAAGGAATAATGGATGGAAACTGACCAAGGAGAGGTTCAACCTAGAAATAAGGAAGGGGGAGGGTTGGACTAGATGACCTATAAGGTCCCTTCCAACTCTGTTAATCTGTCCATTCTGGTCAGGTGAGGCTAGGCTGTGCAGTTCAACTGTATTATTAAATGCCACTTGAAATTAGAGGAACAACAGTCCAGCCTTGGATTGGATTATTCCTGTGTGACCTCTCCCTGTTCACAGATCCTAAGATCCCCTGATTTTTCAGAGGAACTCTTAAGAGATGAAATGGCAGAAGAGCTGTGCCCAGGGGTGAAATCCAGCAGGTTCTGACAGGTTCTGGAGAACCGAAATCTGAGTAGTTCGGAGAACCGGTAGCGGAAATTTTGAGTAGTTTGGAGAACCGGAAAATACCACCTCTGGCTGGCCCCAGAGTGGGGTGGGAATGGAGATTTTGCAATATCCTTCCCCCAGGAGTGGAGAGGGAATGGAGATTTTGCAGTATCCTTCCCCTGGAGTGGGGTGGGAATGGAGATTTTGCAGTATCCTTCCCCTGCCACGCCCACCAAGCCACACCACACCCACCAAGCCACACCCACAGAACCGGTAGTTTAAAAATTTGGGTTTCACCACTGGCTGTGCCCCTGGAAGATGAGCAAATTTAACCAATCGTGTATAAAAGCCTTTACTAAGGCTTTCTTTGTGGTGATAAGCATGGTGAAACTTAATTATTTCCCCTTAATCAAATTTGTAGATGGTTAGCTGGAAGCCCTGTTTAAGAGGATCTGGAAAGAGGGGCCAGAGGAACATCTGCAGGGCTATTGTTCAAGGTATCTGATGAATAAAGTCATTCAGAGTCAGACCTTGCTTGAGCTGGACACTGAGAGAGGATTGGTTATTTGGGAAGAACTGTAGAGCCTGTTGGTTCTGAGGAAATGGACAAAGTCCTAAGGGCTTTGGGCATGACCACCTGAGTATTAGATCCATGTACTTCCTGGCTAATCAAGATCTGAGAGACAACTTACAGTTGTTAAATTCACCTTTGAGTGAGGGGTGGTCCAGCTTGAACTTGACCTGTCCCTTTTCGAGACGCCACTGAGGGACTCAATAATATTGGACATTTTTTGTTCCAACTTCATTCTTCCCTTTTTAGGTAAGGTGATTAATAAGGTAATTGGACAGAGGACCCTAGAACCAAATTACTTGACCTTTTCAGTCAGGTTTAAAACCAGGATTTAGCTAGCATTGATCACAATTGTGGGTGCTCTCTGGTGGGGCAGAGAGGGAGGCTACATCCATCCTGGATCTCCTGCATTTCTCAATGGTCTTCAAGATGTATAGGGAAAGTCCTACAAGATATACATGGAAAAACCAAGTTGATAACATTTTGATTACTTTTCCCATCCATCTGTAGCTCACATCATGATTGGCTATAAGCTGAGGACATATACTGGTCCAGTATCTGATATTTTTTTAATATAAACAATGCTGCGCTTCAATGGTTAGATGGCCCAGACATTGGTATTTGAACATAGATCTTTTTAACATTTATATTTTATGTTTTACTAATCTAGGTGAAATGTTAATATATCTCGCTTGTCCATATATGATATGCCATTTGCTAAACAAACAAACAAACAAACAAATATATTTTTCCATGATCAGTTTACATTATGGGATCATTTCAGATGAAAAATCACCTGTATTTGTATATTTATTTATTTTGCATGCCACCTATTCCTGTAGGTTTTGGGCCACTAAAAATCAAGATCAGCATGAAATAAAAGCAACTCCTTCAAAAAGAATACATTTATCCATAGGTCCACTTTTGAGATTCCATCAGATGACAATTGTGTATAAATAGGACTTGGACAACCTGTTTGATCTGATCTGAAAGGAGCTTTATAATAATATTACCAAACTGGCTTTAGTTCTAATAAAACATTTTTTTTTAAATTCAAAAATTTAAAACTGAATTTAAATTACCTTAGAATGATTCTACGCAGTTTATTCAAATTAAGTTTTTCTTATTTGGCATTCCTGCTTCTGAAACTTGTTAATTTCATTAAGTATTCATATTTGTTAATTTCGGAAGAATTTAAGTATGCCAGAAACCACTTTTTAAAGGAAGTTGAAGAAATAGATGAAACTGAAATTAATTATTGGCACATTTGTAGGAATAAGGAGTGTCAATATCTTGTTTTTCATTTTAAAATATGAAAATAGGCTTCTTTTATTTTGAAATGTTTTTGTTTTATATCTCAGAAAATATTTCTTGAGAATTGAAGGCAATTTTAGAACTGTTAGAAATGCCTTCCAAGAGATTGCGGCATTAATCCATTCAGCTGCAGCTCATCTTCTTACTCTCATATTTTGGCTAACATCTACAGGATTCTTAACATAAATTTAAATAAATTGTTGCAAGTAAAGAATGTGAATATTCTTGACTATTCTTATTTATTATCTGATTTGCGTCCTGTCAACTTCAAAGTGATTCTTGGGGATTTACATCCATAAAAAAGAAAACAAAATCATAATATCATAACAATATTTTAAAAAATACACTAGTTCAGTACTTGAAATTTACTAAGATATCAAGAATGGTGCAAATGGAACAGCCAAACATCACACAATATTGAAAGAATATAAAAAACTGACCTATTGTAATTGGCTTGTTCATATATTATGTTTTTCTGTTTGAAATAGGATTTCTCTCCAACCCCCCCCCATCCCCAACAGAACAGCAAATTGTATGAATAGGTAGCAACAAAACCAAATAAATAAATTATATTTTTCCATCTTTCCTATTACCTTCTCCTATTGGTATCTTATGATTATCATTTTGTTGTTTGTATGCACACTGAGAACTTATGCACTGGAGACAAATTCCTTATGTGTCCAGTCACACTTATTTATTTTATTTATTTATTTATTTTATAAAATTTATATGCCGCCCAACTCCCGAAGGACTCTGGGCGGCTTACATCATAAAAAAATAAAACATATAAAAACAATTTAAAAAAAGAAAGAAAAAGAAAAAAAAACCCATCTATATTAAAAAAAAAACTTGGACAATAAAAGAATATTCTGTTCTATATTCTATTCTATATACATATACATACATTTTAGATATATGCATATCTAAAACTAATGTATCTCCTGCTTAAATTGTTTGAGATTATTTTTATGATTCGTCACACAGTCAGCCTAGATGTTGAGACTGAATTTGGCACTTTATCTATCTGTTGAGTCTTTCCCAAGGACCTGGGATAAGCACAGAGGTGGGTTCCTCCCGGTTCGGACTGGTTCTCCCGAACTGATAGTGACCCGCTGGTGACATCACAATGATGTCACCGATCCGGTTCGGTCGGTGCCGGTCCGTGGGCACCGCCATCTTTTTTTTAGAATTTTTTTTTAAAATAATTTTTTTTTGAAAAAAAATTTTAATTTATTTTTTCTTCTGCGCATGCGCAGAAGCCGAGTTTCCGGCACTGTGCATGCGTCGCCATCTTGTTTTTGGCGTTTTTTTTTATTTATTTTTTATTTTTTATTTTTTTGACTGTGCATGCCACGCGGCGCAGGAGGAAGCGAACCGGCAGCAAGGTAAGTTAGAACCCACCCCTGGATAGGCAGATGTGGACGTTTGATATATTGTCGCAGGATGTAAGTTGTTCTGAGTAAAGCTGCTGCCTTTTGCAATTGACTGGTGGTGATTTTGTCATTTATTATTATCTATCAAGCTCTTGTCCTGTCTACCAAGTCAGAAAGGGCAAGAATGTGGGGAAAAAAGTATATCTATGTTAAAGCCAAGACCTTGCTTTGTTCCACCATAAATAGTCAGAGACATTCTGTGGTAGCTCTCTTCTACTCTTGTTCCCCTGATCTTGATGTTTCCATCTCAATGACAGAAGCCGTGTCTTGTGTTATGTGCCCTCTTCACTTGTGCATGATCCAATACACATGCCAAATGGTCGGGATCGTTCGACACTGCTTTTACTGTTGTTCTCCTCCATGTAGGCAGAAGGCAGGATGCCAATACACTCTCAAAACTAGGAGCCGATTCTCCCTGAATTTACCTTGTCCCTCCTTTTAGAACCATTTCAACTGATGGTCATGGACACATCTGAGTACAGTGAATTTCTCATTCTAACTCCTCGCTGAAGGGAGGAAATATTTACTTGATCTTGAAAAATTTGGACACACAAGGAATTTGTCTTCGGTGCATAAGCTCTCAGTGTACATAAAAAATACATTCACCAAGAATCATAAGATACAACACCTAGTGATAGTCATAGGATACTAAATAAGCAATCAAAATCATACTAGGAAACTAAATAAAACAATATAACCGTAAAGATACAAGCAACAAGGTTATAGTCATAAGTAGAAGGAGATAGGTAATAGGAAGGATGAGAATACTGTAGTAATACAGTCTTAGTAAATAGTTTGACAGTGTTGTGGGAATCTCCTCAATATCTGGTTTCAGTTGATTTTTGACATTTTGAGAGGAAAAGAAAAACTGATCACATTTCTACTCCCCGAAAACCAAATCTCTGCTCACTTTCAGTTCCATCCCTCTAAACGTTTTGGCTCCCCATTGTTTATACTTTCCCCAAGGGTTTTTGGAGGGGGGATGAATGCCTATAAGTCAGGATTGACTCCTGGCAACTATAGGTAGTCCTCGTCTTAGGATCGCAATTGAGCCCAAAGTTTCTGTTGCTAAACAAGATGGTTGTTAAGTGAATTTTGCCCTTTTTATAACCGTTCTTGCCACAGTTAAGCAAATCACTGCAGTTGTTAAGTTAGTAACACCGTTGTTAAGTGAATCTGGCTTCCTCGTTGACTTTGCTTGTCAGAAGGCGATCAGATGACCGTGGGACACTGCAATAGCAATAGCACTTAGACTTATATACCGCTTCATAGTGCTTTACAGCCCTCTCTAAGCGGTTTACAGAGTCAGCATATTGCCCCCAACAATCTGGGTCCTCATTTTACCCACCTCAGAAGGATGGAAGGCTGAGTCAACCTTGAGCCGGTGAGATTTGAACCGCTGAACTGCAGCTAGCAGTCAGCTGAAGTAGCCTGCAGTACTGCACTCAACCACTGCGCCACCTCGGCTGCAATCATCATCAATACATGCCAGTTGCCAAGCAACCGAATTTTGATCAAGTGACCAGAGAGATGCTGCAAGAGGTCGTAAGCGTGAAAAATAATCATGAGTCACTTTTTTCAGTGCCTTTGACACTTTAAACAGTCACTAAACAAATGGTTGTAAGTCAAGGACTACCTATATTGGATAACTCCCTGCAGTTTTCTTGGCAAGGTTTTTCCTGAAGTGATTTGTCCTTGCCTCATTCCTAAGGCTCAGAGTCACTGGACCATGGTCACCTGGTTGGCTTTGTACCTAAGGAAGGATTCAGACTCAGGGTCTTCTGGTTTCTTCTAGTGCCTTAACCACTGCAATATATATATCAAAAATTTTCCCATTTCTGGAGATCTTTAAGAAGAATCCAAATAACAACCCCTTGATTGATTGATTGATTGATTGGTTTTCTTGCAATTGCAGAGGGTTGAACTAGATGATCCTTGAAGACCCTCCCAATTCCATGATTATTTCCTTAAAGCCCAGGCAAAGACCATTCTAAATCCAATTATTTTCCTTCAGGGAAAATATGCAAGATAATAGAGAATAACAATTGCTGTATTTTCTCCCTTTGGATTCTCCATATTTCCTTCTAGATAGCCGTAGTTTTTCCTGTTTCTGTTCCTCCAACATCAAATAATGCTGAAATTCTAAAAAGAAGGCTCATGAATTCCCAATTTCGGTAAGAAAAAGAGACCCAAGAGCTAGGTTGAAATCTGGCACACACAAATCCCTGATTTTAAAGATCTTGCAAAAAAAAAAAGTGTTTACCTTTATTTGACATCCATTTCATTGCCTGTGTTCACTCAACACAGTTAACCTGCCGACTGGACTAACTAACCATTTCTGAACATCCTTTTCACACTGGATCCATAACAGACCAAACTGGTTGAGCTATAATCCCAATGCAAGGACCAAACGAAGCATCCTTTCCAAAACCCCAGCCATAACCAGCTAGTACTGTGTGTCTGAGGAACACAGTCATACCATCCTGAACCTAATTTAGATGATGCCACAAGCTTCCATCTGAATTTGCAGACCTAGATTACGAAAATCTGTAGAGATTTAGAAACCCCAGCAAATGATCTTAACGATGTGGATGGACACTTGCTGGGTGAGGGAATACAGGTGGAAACCACCCCCACCCCCCAAGGAAGATTTCTCCATTCAGGCTGCATTATTATTATGGGAATTTGGAGACCAGATTTCCACATCTCAGAAATGATGCCAATTGATGCGGCCAATGTCTCTTAAGTCTCACACAAATACATATGACATCTGCCAAGCTTGCATTTTCGGAGGAAAAGTCTACTTCACTCTGCACTTTTCGATTTTAAAGACAGTTGCAAATGTCTCAGCTTTGAGCCCCCGGAAAAGAAGAACAAGGAAGACTCCCATCCCGGGGTGCGT